>CM039139.1:29832471-30153892 GCA_022036555.1 Microstegium vimineum | reverse complement strand
CGGCGGCCCCTGGCAACAACAAGGGTCCGGGGTATGTGTGTTGGATGGCAAGGTGGGCCCGTGTCTTCGGTTCGACTTTGAAGCGCCTTTCGATGAGGTGATGGGTCGCCCTTCGGGAGGTGCCCCGTTACCTCGGACCCCCGTGGTTTTGCTTTCGAGCCCCCTGGGAAATTCCCCTTTGGATTTGGGTTCCCCTTTCCCCCGCGGGGACAAGTTCGTCCCCGCCCCCAGAAGAGATGAGCCTTTGCCCAAAAAGAGAGGATCAAAGGAAAGGCTAAATAAACCCTCGTGCCAGGACTCCTTTGCATACCGGTTGATTATGGATAAATCCCAAGAGAGCAATGGTGAGTTCTTGCTTGCAGCACCCGGATCCTATCGTCTTTATAGGGGACTATTCCGGTTGGAAGGCAAATAGGAGGTAAGGGTGTCAATCCAAAAGCTGCAAAAGAGGGGAGGAAAATAGTTGACGCTGAGTCAGGGTTTGGGCCCGGTTTTAGATGACAATTTGATGGGTTTCATGTATGTTTGGGAAACCACAAAGAATCTCTCATGTGCCAATCAATATTCAACATGCCATTCTAGGTGGAGGATCACCTCAGATAGAAAGTCCCAAATATCTAATTACTCCAATTTGTATATCCCCAAATTTAAAGCAAATCTAACATCGATCAAGAAGATAAAGATGAGCTCTAGGCACATATTAATCATGAGTAAGCATGAAAATTTAATGACAAAACTATATTCAGAGCTATACAGGCATTAACTTGTATGGGTGGGACATGGGTTCGGGGGGTTTCTCGACCTGCGTGAGAAACATACTAGTACATAGATCTAGATGGCACCTCGTCGGCGGCGGCGGCTCCTGCGCAACAACAGCAGGGTCCTGGTATGTGTGTTGGATGGCAAGGTGGGCCACGTCGTCTTCAGGTTCGACGTGAAGCGCCTCTTCGATGAGGATGATGGTCGTCGACCTCTGGAGGTGCTCCCGTTACCTCGGAGCCCCGTGGATTGCTTTCGACGTCCCCTGGTGAACTTCCCCATGGACTTGGTCGCTTCTCCCCGCGGGGACAAGATCGTCGCCGCCACCAGACAGAGATGCAGCCTTTGACCAAGAAGAGAGAGATCAAATGGAAGGCTATATCATTCCTCAGTGACCAGAGACTCCTTTGCATATCACAGAGTATGATTATGGATATATGCAAGAGAGCAATGGTGAGTTCTTGCTTGCAGCACCTCAGGATACCTATCGTCATCCTATCACCGACTATTCCAAGGCTTGGAAGGCTACTCAGGAGGTAAGAGCTGTCAATCCATATGCTGCACCAAAGATGAGAGGCAGGACACATAGTTGACAGCTGCAGTCAGGGTCTGTGACAGGTTTCAGATGACTAATCTGATGGGTTTCATGTATGATTGGAACACAAAGATTCTTTCTCAGTTCCATGCTACTTATTTTTTGGATCAGGATAATGATGAGATGCATTGGATGATTGACGGTCGGCACTACCGTGTTGATTATGTCACCTTTTGTCGGATTCTTGGCTTTGGGAGGGAGCACAGGGCTTTACCCAGTATCCACTAGGGGGCTAGGGCTGAGCCACATACAGTGAGTTACATGTGGGAGGATCAGGACACAGCTGTGCCCAACTACTCCAGGACCAAGCTGACGAGCATCTACTACATTCTGAACAACATGATTAGAGTGACACTCAATCCAAAGGACAATGCTACTGACCTTAATGGCTACATCACCAATGTGTTATCACAGTTTCCTAATGGTGAGAGATTTAGCATTCCTAAGTTCATTTAGATTGAGTTGGCTATGGCTATGGATGATGCCAGGAGGAGGTTGCCCTATGCTCCATATCTGCAGTTTGTGATTGAGAGAGTCATTGGGGTGAGATATCCCAAGGATTGTGAGCACACTATGTGCATGATCAAGAAGACCAGAGGAGGTGCACCACCATCTTCTGCTCTACCAGTTCCACCTTCTACAGGTGGTGGGTCTTCTCACAGGCAGAGGGACATCCCAGAGGCTTCTCGTTCTCGATCTCACTCACAGTCACATGTCAGATCCAGGAGAGGAAGGAGAATGAAGAAGTTTGGAGAAATGGATCAAGGCCATCTTCACTACTTGCACATATCAGGCCAGGATCACATATGAGGAGCAGGTGGCAAATAGAGAGGCTATCAGGGGAGCTAGGGAGTTAGCCGGTCTTCCACCTCTTGCACCAGTGGAGACCCCTCCCATGTTTCCCAACTTGCCACGCCTGTCGGTGTCCAGTGATGAAGATGATGATGATTATGAGGATGATCAGGAGATCAGAGAGCAAACACAGTGGGACAGCTCTAAGTGGGCTCAGTGTGACCGTGTGTATGGCAGGAGGCCTCGCCGTGAGCAGTAGCAGTAGCAGCAGGATGAGGAGGAGGCTCCAGGGACGTCCACCGCTGCACCACCGCCTCGCCGTTCAGCTCGTCTGCGCTTTACAGCTACTACACACCGTGTTGGACGTGTCGTCGTCTCCATCGATGAGGATGAGGAGTGATTGGTTTCCCTTCTCTTCTCTTCTCTTTTTGGCGCTTGATGCCAAAGGGGGAGAAGTTTAGGGGAGTGAATTCTTTTTCGCTATCGCGTGTGCTTCATGGCATATCCTTTGAGAGTGTTAGTTTGTTAGCATGTGAGGTTGAGTGCCGCTGAAAAACTCTATTTTTGTAATAAGACACTAGTTTGACTCTATTTGTGTTGGATATGGACATGTATTTGTGGATTTCGATTTAGCCTATCATATTTTGAGTTTAAGTTGTTTCAGTATTGTTTTATCTATTGTAGAAATCTGCTTGTTACCTAACTATTGTAGCCAGGGCGGCAGTGCCGTCCCCTGCTACAACAGTCAGGGTTGTGTGCTCTTATCTGATATAAACTGTCATATGCATCATGTATTTTCTTGTGACACATATTTTGAGCACCCCACAACAAGCATGGGAAAAAAAGGAGCCTTACAACCCACAAGGTATTTCAGCCAACAACCCTCTTGGAATTTTGGCCAGCAACCCTCATGCGACGGAGTCCACCAAGACGGAGGCCGTCAAGTAGGCTCTACGTTTTACCAGGAACATGCCCACCCATGGGCTCAAGATGGCCGCTCACGCAACATCCCTCAGTGGTATCTTGTACAACAGGACCGACATGGGGCGTATGCTCTACTCCGTCATGGATGTTATCCTATGCATTATTGCAGAAAGTCTACATCGTTTGGACCACTTCAACTGCCTAAACTTCCATTCCTTTTTCCGAGAAGGTGTGGTCAGAAAAAATAAGCCATAAGTCATGGCAAAGGTATCAAGTTACATCATTAGGGTTCTTCCAATGGTTAAGATACTAGATAATAGGAAATACATATATGTAATACTTTGACTTGTCTACTATAGTAATGAATACATACTGTGGGAAACAAAGTTAATATAAATATTTTGTATCCTAGCAATAGTACATTCAGAAATGACTTTCACATTAACTATATAGTTTTCTTTTGCTATAAAAACACACAGAGCAAGCAGATGTCTTTTGCTATCTCAAAATTCCAATAGTGCAAAACTACAAAAGGATTGCATATTTCTCTCTCTCTTTTTTCTTCTCCCAAATACCCATCCCTGCTTAAACATGTCTTACTGTCCGAATCCAAAATATGGTGATTTATTTTCTCTTTTCTTTTTAAAAATCACATTGTAACATTTTTCATCGTGAATATATAGATGATATTGCTATGTATGTGTAGAGAGATAGCAGAACGCCTCATACCCTCAGGGGTTGGTGGCTTTCATATATATAGTCATACATGACTTGGAGTAAAGTAAACACAATTACATAGGACCCCCTAGGATATATACAATTATATATTTAACACTCCCCCGCGTGTTCGGCACATGGAGCACTCGAAAATCACCAAGCGCGACCTTCTTGCGGACGAAGTGGATGTCGATCTCAATATGCTTGGTCTGGCGATGATGAACAGGGTTAACTGTCATATACACAGCACTGATGTTATCGCAGAAGACAACGGAGGCAGAGGATAGCAACAGATGCAGCTCCTGAAGCAACTGGCGTACCCAGCAGCACTCAGCGACGGCGTGGGCAACAACATGGTACTCCGCTTCAACACTAGAGCGAGAAACCGTAGTCTGCCGTTTGGAGGACTAGGACACCAGGTTGTCACCGAGGTAGACGCAGTAGCCAGAAGTAGAACGCCGAGAGTCTGGACACCCGGCCCAGTCAGCGTCGGAGTACGCGGTGAGGGACTGGACATGACCAGTTCCAATGTGAAGTCTGGTGGAGAGTGTGCCCTTGACATACCGAAGAATCCGCTTGACCAGCGCGAGATGCGGCTCGCGAGGATCATGCATGAAGAGGCATGCCTGTTGAACGGTATAAGCCAGATCCGGTCGAGTCAGAGTCATGTACTGAAGGGCACCGGCAAGGCGACGGTACTCAGACGGATCGGTGACAGGAGCACCATCAGAGGCCGAAAGCTTGGCATTAGAGTCCACTGGTGTCGACGTGGAGTGGCACTCAACCATGTCAGCGCGCTGGAGCAACTCGGCAGCGTTGACGCTGAGACAGGAAAAGGCCGCCGGTGAGCGCGTGACAGAGATGCCGAGGAAGTGGTGGAGCTCGCCGAGGTCGGTCATCGCAAACTCAGAGCGTATGCGCTCTGTGATGCGAGCACGAGTGCTAAAGATGAGGCCGTTAGGATGATGTCGTCGACGTAGAGCAGCAGGTAGGCGACACCATCGTTCTCTTTATAAATAAAGAGAGATGCATCAGATGCAGACGGGCAGAAGCCGAGCGTGCGAAGATGCGCGGTGAAGCGCTGGTGCCAAGCGTGGGGAGCCTGCTTCAGTCCGTACATCGACTTCTGCAGCAGACACAAATAGTCGGGCGTCGAGGGATCGATGAAGCGGGCTTCAGTCCGTGATGGCGCCCGTCTGGAGTCGAGTCGAAGCGCGAACAGGAGCGGTGCCGGACGTCCCAGACTCCCAGCAGTGCTGGGAGGTGCTGCAACAGCGCCAGTTGCCTCCCCAGCACTACAAGAAGGTGCTGCAAAAGCGCCGTGCAACTGTGTCGTGCTGTCGGGCGCTGTGACAGCACTGCTAGGCGCATGTGCAGAGCTGCCGGTCCCTGGGGCAGAAACGCAGGGCGCTGGGGCTGCTACACCGGTCGGCAGGGCAGTAGGACGCCGCTCGTAAATGCGGCCGAAGCGACCCGGGGTTGCTACGCCGGTTGGCGGGGCAGCAGGATACCGCTCGTAGACGCGGCCGAAGCGACCCGACGGTGATGGCAGCGACACCAGAGGGCCGCAGGCGATCACGACGGGGTCATCTATCGGAGCGCCGGACGGGGGCACAGTGCCACGCCCGCCAGGCGGAGCCTGCTGTGACATCGGTAAATCGCTATCGTCGTCAAGGAACTCGAGGGAGCTCGCCGTAGTCGAACCTGCAGTGTTAGCGGCATACGGGAAGGATAATTCATCAAAAACGACATGTCGTGAGATGATTATGCGCTGCGTGGAGACGTAAGGTAGCGGTACCCCTTGTGGGAGGAAGGATAACCAAGGAAGACGCAGGCAGCGAAGCGAGGGGCAAGCTTATGGGTCGAGGTGGCTGAGAGGTTTGGGTAACACAGACAACCAAACACACGAAGGTGTGATAGGTCTGGAGTCTTGCCAAATAGGCGGGAGAAGGGAATATCGGTACCGACGACGGAGCTGGGTCGGCGGTTGAGTAGGTATGTGGATGTGTTGAGCGCTTCAGCTTAGTAGGCTGGAGCCTTGGAGGCATGGAGAAGCATGGTGCGGTTGATGTTGTTAATGGTTCGGATGATGCGCTCCGTCTTTCCGTTCTGAGCTGAAGTATATGGACAAGACATGCACAGAAGGATGTCGTGGGCAGCGAGGAACCGGGCGGTGGCGTTGTTAAGGAATTCAGTCTCGTTATCTGCCTGGAAGCATTTAACTGGGAGGTTGAACTCAGTGCATGCGTATGCGCAGAAATCCACGAGATGTTGATGCACATTGGATTTGCGACGAATGGGAAACGTCCAACAATAATGAGTATAATCATCCAATATAACAAGATAATATGAATGACCAGAAACACTAGGAACTAGAGATGTCCACAAATCACAATGCAAAAGCTCGAAGGGTGCAATATTACGTGACGTGGAACTGAAAAACGGTAGGCGAACATGTTTGCCTAATTGACACGCATGGCAAAAACTAGAAGCAGACTTAACACATGGAACCAAGGACTGGAGACTTGTGACGGCGGCGGGACCAAGATGCCCGAGGCGGGCATGCCATAGGTTGGCAGTATTTGTGGAGGCAGCGAAGGCGCGACTGGTGGTGGCGGCGATGGGGTAGGTGTAGAGGTCACCAGAGCTATTGCAGCGAAGCATCACCCGACTGGTCCGAGGATCCTTAATGGAAAAACCAAAGACGTCAAATTCAACGGAACAATTATTATCACGTGTGAATTAACAGACTGAAAGAAGATTGCGAATAATATGTGGAACCACCAGAATATTATTTAGCGCAAAGTTGGATGAAGGAGACGCGAGCTGGAGTCACCCTGGCAAGTGACTGGTAGGGAGCTGCCGTTGCCGACAACAACCGAGGAGGAGGAAGAACGGTAGTGAGAAAGGAGTATGAACTTGTATGGGTGGAGCAGGGTTCGGGGTTTTTTTCGATCTGCGTGAGAAGATCTTCTTCTTAATGCAATGCCTGGGGGTTGTCTTACCCCCGCAGGTCTGAGTTTTTATAAGGCATGAACTTATGATGTTGATCACTAACTGATGGGAAAAAATGACTACTGGAATGTAGTCATTGGGTCTTCTTCTCTTATATACGAATAAATAGCAGAGCACAAAAGAACCAAAATTTCTTGAATAACATTGTAGACCATCGGGAATCTAACATCTATTCCCTGTAGGCAATGAAATTTGCAATGTCATGAAGCCCAGCTTCTCTGTAACACTCAGCAATCCGATCCACAACCTCATCCCAGTTACCATCCACAGACGCTAAATCCATTAAAAATGCTGCCTCGTCAAGAACCACCTGCAGTGCACCAGAGTAGCAGAGGCAATGGAGTCAGCCAATAAATAATTGAACACTATCATGTGACAAATTAAAGAGATTCTCGTCAGCCACCTGTTCCGGAGCCTTTCCTTTCTTCAGATCCTCACGCTTACCCTCCTCAGTTACCTTCTCTCTTATAAACTCAAGCTGCTCATCCTTCCACCCAGCTAGTTCAGCAGCCTCCTGTTTCATGAAGAAAGTGTATAAGTTAAGTCTTTGGTTTCAACTTTCAAGAAGAGAGACTAAAAGAAAATAGGGGAATATCTGTTGGCTGCTAGGCATAAAAGCAGAACATGAAAAGGCAGCACAAATCATACTTCGTAACTGCAGCCAAGTGTCCACCATGGTGATTTCAGAGCCACTCGAGCTGAATCTTTGGCTTCAGATGCGCGTCCAACTCTAACAAGAACAAACCAACAAGAAAATAAGGAACACAGATGAGCGTTAAATTTTGTTCCGGCCTTTGTGCATGGGAAACACGTCCAGTTAAGTCATATGACATTGCAGTTGCCACAGACAAGTGTATTATCACCTTTTGAGGCCAGAGTGTTTGTCTCACATTTTGCAATTAAATCAGGAAATCATACCTCAGGTTCATGCAACATGTAATGTAACCATGTAATGATATATGTTCGCACTGACACAAAATGCAAACAACCACCTAATAGGTTCCCTGATCTTGCATGGCATAATTTGTAATTAGACTGATCATGTCACAACAATACCTTTTTAAAATCTCTGCATTGAACACAAAGGGCCTTCCAAATCCAGGAAATTGATCTCTACTATAGAATTCTCCAGTAATGAGAGCCGAGACCTGAAGATAAAGAAAACAATGCACACTAAAAATCATTATGTAAACAATATCAATGCATCTCTGGAAAGATCTAAGAGTCTTACACTATCTCCTTTTTCGAGATGGCGCAATGTTTTCCTCTCTATAACATCAGGGAAAAGTCCAACCTACAAAAAAGCATCAGTACACAAGCTGACCTGTAACTCAGTAATTAGGAACTGACATGTATCTCTCAACCTTCTTCAACAAATAGACATCAAGGTCTGGCAGCTGCGACTCTTTGAAGTCACCTTTAGCGTAAAGATTTTTACCAGCTTCGCCCACAGAAGCCCATAAATCATCACCAGTATCACAACTGATGTCAGACTCAACAAGTATTCTGTGGATATACTGTTTCACCTGATAAGCATGAGTAAAATTATGAAGATCACATTTGATTTTCACTTACACTAAGACAAGAAAGTTGTAATAAGATGCAACACAAACTTACATTCTTAGCCAAAAGCCACAACCCATGTTTACGAACTTCCACAACAGGCATTTCCATACTGAAGGACAAGTAAATACATATGGATATTTGGATACACATTATTTAGATGCCTTTTGAAAGATACCATGGGTATAGAAATAGAAGCATGTTAAGTGTACCCAGTTGGAGCGGTTGGCCATCTAAGGAGGGAAGTCAAATTACCTGCATTTTGGCTGATAATGTCAGGTAGAACCAGAGACTAATCGAACCAAGATCATAGATGCTTCTGATCAAAAGAATCATTTGATCTCTAACATATCCGTACCTGCTGGACTTTCTGATAAGGGAACAACAACTGGAATCAACCCTCTTTTTGCTCCAGGAGAAACAATCTTTTCACCTGCCAGATGTAGTTTTCTAGATGAAGGAATAGTTTTTATTCTGGCCTCTGCTCGAGGCATGCACTGGACATTTGCTATTGCAAACTTCAGTTATAAGATGGTATGAAAACAATAGGTAGTAAATAGCAACAGAGTTCATAATCCAAAAATAATTCGAAATAGAATCAAAGCCTATTGGTAAACATCCACAGATGCTTGGCAAGAATCTCCATGATTGTTGTCAAATGTATTTGTGGGATCAAGATCAAGAGGATCTTAAGTCCCAACAACTAGATTTAAACAGCATGGTTTCTATTGTGGAATTCGTAAACAGGCAGAGGCACAATCAGAGGCAATGCTGCGAATTAGTAACTGCTACCAAGATTAAAAAAAAAAAAACTAATCAGATAGGATTGCTGCTGAAGCCCAACAACACTAGCAAATGACGGGAACTGTCAATTTACCACTGTGCCAGTAGAAAAAAAGAATGAGAAAGGAATAGGTAAAAGGCCCCCAATTCAGGTATACAACAGGGGAGCAACCAGAAAAGAAAACCTTGTGATGTACTTATTTGAAGGCATACCTCGTGATTGAAGCACGTTCAGGAGAGAGTTGAGATGCTCCGGAGGATCGGTTAGGGCGATTTCCTTGACAAAGGATGCATGATCTGGAATTGATTTGGGAAATTGTAAGAAACGCAGTATCTCCATTGCCATAAAAGGGAAACATGATTTAATTACAAATTCCAATAGCGTGATTCTATCTAATTTATTAATTAAACGGATCATGCAGGCAAAGGGCATAACAAACAAGAGCACACAAGAGTACATGGAAAATGAACCGGTGAGGAAAACGGCACTGGCACATAACATGTCCGGAGACGATGATACCGAATTGATTAGCCGTCGATGGGCAATGCAACTGACTGCTACAACTAGTAACGAGCAGAAGCAGGACTGCAAGCTATATGGTGAGTTGAACTACGATACAAAGCCTTACTTGAATTGGATTCCTAACAGCTACATACAGGCTGACTAAATGTGAGGCGGAGGCGACAGGCGAGCCTTCTAATCCAGAAGAACCATGAAGAGAAGAGTCGTGTATGGTTGCCGCCTCACCGTAGGCAGCGGCTGCGGTGGCAGGGGAGGAGGCGGAGGCGCAGCGGGCGGCGACCAGAGATGCCCCGAGCGCGCGCGGCCCCATCAGCGCGGACGCGAAGGCGGCCCTGCTCACCGGCGGCCTCATCCTCTGGATCCGGTGGTGGTGGTGGTGGTGGCAGAGCGGCGGGTGGACGCGGCGGACGACCTCACCTGAGCGACTGATGAGTAGTCTCAGCCGTGGACGCTGAGTTCTTCTGGGCCGTAAGTGGGCCCTTGAGGCCCAGGTAGATCCAGAGACGGAGAGCCCGCTGATCCGACGGCTGGCATTTGAACACCAAGCCACGCACGTTGCTGCAGGACAGAAAAGAAAAGAAGGCTCGGCTCCGCGGCTGGCGCGCGAGCTTCTCTCCCCACCACATTCTCTCTCGTCCTCTCTTCTTCGACGCACCTCAATCCGACAATCCGTCGCGCCTCCCTGCCTTCCTCTCTCTGTTTCTCTCCTCTCCTCTCCTCTCCTCTCTCTCTCTTTCTGTCTCATCGACGGACTTCGTGCGAGGAACCGAGGAGGAAGAGGACAGAGGGCCATCTAGGTATGTATGTGTCGTCAGTTCGTCACCGCATTCCTTCTGTTCCTCCATTTGGATGCCCTCTGATTTCGAGAAAAAAAACTGCTCGGTTTTTCATTAATTACACGCAACATACTGATCGCTGAATCCTGATAAGCCTCTGTTTGGATGCCCTCTCTCTGATAACTGCTCGGTTGATGCATTGGTCGTCAGCAGACACTTTTTGTGCATCATACACCTATGCTGCGGGATGGAGGAAGCAGCTAACGTCCACGGGACCTCCACCGCTCCTGATGATGCGTCTCCGGAATCGGAATCGGCTGTTCCATCATCCAGTTCTGATTCTGACCAAGCCTCTCAATCCTGTCAGGCCCAGGCCCAGCAGCAACAGGTCCACCAGCAGGATGAAACGCAGGAGCCACCAGACAGCAGCAGCTACAGAGCGTCGTCCATCGATCCCAAGGCCGCCAGCATCGACGACACCGCGGCGCACATCGATTCCGTCAAGGGCGCCGTCACCAAATTCGGAGTCGGAGGAGGGGCTCTTGATTGGAAAGAGGTATTGTGCAGACTGAAATCTGAAACTCAATCATATCCTCTCGTCAGACCAAAAACCACGTTATTACATGCATGCATCCATGATCATCCATGGCGCATGCAGAAACGCAAGCATGTCCATCAGGACGAGCTCGGTCAGGTGCAAGAAGAGGTCACGGAGTACCAGAAGAGAGCACAGGAGGCGGAGGCCGGGAGAGCCCAAGCTCTGCGGGAGCTGGGAACCGCCGTGGACGCCGCCGACGAGCTCAGGCTGGGCCTGGAGATGGCGCGGGCCGAGCAGACCCTGGCGCGGCAGGACGCGGAGCTGGCCGAGCTGCGCCTCGAGGAGACGCGGCGCGCCGCCAGCGAGAAGGCCAAGGCGGACCTCGACGCCGCGAGCGAGAAGGCGAAGGCGGAGATCGACGCCGCCAGAGACAGCCGCGCGGCCGCGCTGGCGGACCTGCGGGCGGCGCGCGCGGAGGCCGAGTCGCTGGAGAAGGTGCGCGCGCGCGCCGCGGCCGAGGCCGGCGCGGTCGTGGCGCGGGCGCGGGAGGCCGCCGCGGCGTCGATGCAGGCTGGGATGGCTGTTGAGGAACTCGTCGCCGAGCTCGGCGCGCTAAGAACGGAGCTCGAGTCCTCCCGCGCATCTCATGTCGACGCGGAGGAGAAGAGGATGCGCCTCGCCGTCGCGTGGGAGGAAGACAAGTCGCGGTGGCAGATCGAGCTGGAGGACGCCGAGCAGGAGGCTAAGAGGATGCGAGGGGAGCTCATGGCGGCCTGTGACGTCGAGATGAAGGTGGAGGCGGCTTCTGACCTGTTGGTGAGCCTAAAGGCCGAGCTGGACGACGTGAAGCCAGCGACGGCGGCGATCAGCACCCAGTCGGCGATCAGAAAGGAGCTCGACGACGTGAAGGCCAGCGTCGAGAGGGCCAAGTGCCTGCGCGTCGCCGCCGCCTCGATGCGCGATGAGCTGGAGAAGAAGAAAGCGGAGCTCACGGCGCTGCGGCGGAAGGAAAGGGAAAGGGAAGGGCTGTCGTCATCGTCCATCCTTTACCTCGAGGAGGAGCTGAGGTGGGTGACCGCCGAGCTCGCCGAAGCGGAGGCACGAGCGAAGACGACGCCGTGCAGCAGCGACGAGAGCAAGCGGGTAGGCGAGGCACGGCGCGAAGCGGAGGAAGCCAAGGCCAAGGCCCGGTCGGCTCGAGAGGATGTCGCCAGGGCTAGGGAAGATGTGAGCGTGCTCAAGGCCACCGTCGCCGCCGTGGAAGCGCGGCTGGTGGCGGTGAGAAGGGAGATACTCGCCACGAACACGTCGGAGGAGATCGCCACGGCCTCGGCCGACGCGCTGCTGCTGCAAGAAAATGCACAGAGCAACAAGGCCGTGGAAGTGGAAGGGGGCGAGAGGAGCGTGACGCTGGCGGTGGAGGAGTACGCCGAGCTGAGCCGGAGAGCGCAGGAGACAGAGGAGGCCGCCGGCATGCGGGTGGTGGAGGCGGTGAAGCTGATCAAGGAGGCCAAGGACGCCGAGGTGAGGAGGCTGGAGAAGGTGGCGCGGCTGGACAAGCAGACCGAGCAGAGGCGGCAGGCGCTGGAGGCCGCCACGATGGAGGCCGAGGAGGCCGAGTTCGAGAAGCTGTCGGCGGAGCGGGAGCTCAGGCAGTGGCACGCAGAGCACGAGCATCCGCGCGACACCACCGGGTCGCCCCGGCCGGGCCTCGCCGAGATCTCCGTGCTCGGCGCCGGCGACGGGCGCGGGAACCCGCACATACTCAGCCCGAGAGGAGGCTACATGCCGCGGACGGAGATGTTGGCGGCGGCGGACGCGGCTGCGGATGCGGACGCCAGGCAGAGGAAGACCTTCTTCCCGCGGATTGTCATGTTCTTGGCGCGAAAGAGAGCTCAGTCTTGGAAGTGATCGAAGTGATCAACAACATACCGGCTTCTTTTTCAAATTTGTGGCTTATGTACATGGCTTGCTCGGAGCAGATGAAATATGATGATATACAACAAACTGTAAAATGTGTACTGACCACACAGGCAGATGATCATAACCTTCTGTTGTTGTTTTTTTTACTCAGGGTTGTGATCCTTGCTTGAAAATATTGATCGGCTCGATAAACATTTTCACTGATTCCGTCGAATCTTATCCTGCGTTTAATTTACACATGCTCAATGTTCCTGAATTGGAAATGTGATTGTTTCCAAAACAGAGAATGTAGCCATACTTCGCAGGATTATTTTTTGGCAAAGAAGTAGATAGTAGGAGTGTCATCACCATGAGATTTTAAGGGCAAGTATATTAGTGTTGTCTCATAGGTCATCTTATATAATGCCACGTAATTTAAGACGACTGAACAGATCACATATACAATGGTTGAATTTTTAAGTCTACTCGTAGTAACTCATGATTCTTTAATTTATGTATATAAAATAAAAATTAACTTGTGATGTGTATGACAACAACAACTCATACAATGGTGTAATAGTTGTCTTATAGTCCTAAATCTTAGCTCATGAGATGGTTGTTTTGCTAAACAACGATCTCTTTCTCTCTCACATTTCTCTTTCCTCCATATAAGCAAAAATCGTACGTGACATTACTGGAGACGGGATACGAGTCCGCTGACATATAACAATGTACCTGCCCTCAAGAAAGTGTCCATGAACACATTTTCTCCTTGCAAACAACAACAATAACATTGTTATCACCTCACTAGTTGCTGGTAACAAACCACCCGCTGAACATCAGTTACGATTCTGTTGGTTGATTTATTCAAGCTAAACTTAATAAACAGTTTAAACCAAATGAACCGTTTAGTTATAAGCATGGGTCATGGGATGCCTTCTCAGTATTGCCATCCAACTCGCCAAAGAAAGGACAGCTCCCTACGTGGCATTGGTTTTTTCGGATGACATCTATGGGGGACGTAAAATGTACTATTTCCATCTTGAATTACAAGTTATTCCAAAAAAATTTGAAGAGTCAAAATATCTCAAATTTAAACATATATATATATATATATATGATAATATAATACTATTTATGATGTCAGCTAAATATTATTAGTTTCTTTACTAATTATATTTTCATAATAAATATATTTTAATGTCATATTTTTTAATAATTTTCTCTATAGTTTTGTTTAAACTTGAGGTATTTTTATTCTTAAAAAAAATTATAATAATTTTTATTTGGGATGGATTGAGTATGCTAAAACCATCGGTCCTGTTTGGATCATACTAGCTTGGCTAGAGCTAGATGTTAGAGTTAGTTTGTAAACTAGCTCAAACTAGCTATAGCCAAGAAGGTGTTTGGATCTAAAGCTAGTTTGAACTAGTTTGATAATAAATTATTTTTATAAATCATCCAAATATATCTGTGTGGGAGCTAGTTTTAAATTATTTATTGTAACGAATTCAATGGTGTAATCAGAATTTTATTTGGATGTTTGGTTTGTTAGTTATAACATTTTTTTTAGTTACATATAAGATGAGTCTCACGTGGGACAAAATCTGCATGTGCACTAGCTCTCCAAATAATCACCTTTTTGGGGAGCTAGTTTTTTTGGGTGGGCTAGTTGCAACTAGCCCTAATCTAACCCTTATGTTTGGATATTTTTGGGTTAATTGAGTGCAAACTAGTCTAAACTAGCTCTAGCCCTGGAATCAAATAGGGCCATCGATTGTACAATTCGGGCTTAGGACCAAATAAGCTCTGACCTTTGACCACACGCTACGAGATTGCTAGAGTACAAGGGGCAAGTCATGAAAAAGCCGTCGTCCGGTCCCACGCGAAGACGAGGACGGAGGACCGAGGACCTCGTCTAGTCGTCTCCCTCGTGCTGGCACGGCAGTTGCCCCAACCCGAACCCCACCCCCACCCCCACCCCCACCGAGTCAAACGTCCCCCAGCGGCCCAGCCTCCTAAAATTTCCCCTTTCCCCTTTCCCCCAGCGGCACCCCCCCCCCCCCCCCACCCCACCCTTACGGCCTTCTTTCCCTTCCTCCGATTGCCCCCAAATCCGACGCGTCATCGCCGCCATGGCCGCCGCCGGCAAGCTCCTCCTCCTGGCCGCCGCCGTCCTGGCGGCGTCCCTCGTCGCCGACGCACGCCCGTGCGGCCACGCGCAGACGCTCCTCGTCTCCTTCTCCGTCTCCAGGCCCAACCCGGACCCCACCAACCCGACGCCGCTCACCACCACCGTCGTCACCGTCCTCCGCGTCCGCCGCCTCGGCCCGCACCAGATCCGCCGCCCCGTAGCCCTCCCCGCCGCCGAGCCGGAGGTCGTCGCCGCCGCCTCGTCCGTCCAGGACCGCGCCAAGGACATCCTCGTCGTCGTCTCCGGCCTCCTCTTCGGCTTCGGCTGCGGCGCCCTCACCGCCGCGTCCATGTACCTCGTCTGGTCGCTCCTCGCCTCCACCTGCGCCTCTGGCTACGACGACGACGACGTCTACAGCGACGACGAGGACCAGCTGTCCGACTCCGAGAGCCCCAAGAAGGCCGGCTACGTCATCATCCACGACGCCGACGAGTACGGCGCCGCCGGTAAGAACTAGGAGTGGTGGGGATCCGTCTTCGCTCTCACTCTCACCGGGGGCAGGGCAGCCAAAGGATTCGTCGGTAATAACATTGCAGGGTTGCTTGGAATTGTGCAGTATACACTGTAACTATAATATGCACCTCTTTATGTGTGTCGCATCCGTCTCATTCTCTCTATGTACTAGTATGTCGTTTGGGGGAAAGGAAATTTAAGTTATGAATGAATGAAAACGCTCCTATATATGTGTTCTTAATTACACCGTCAAACTGAAATGATGCCTGCCTAGCTGCTGCAAAATACGGATCTTATTGACTGCAACGGTTTACAAAACTGTGTAGTTCTTCCTAGTTCCTACAAATCGTGGTGCTGTATGTGCTTTGCCTGTGCAATTGTGTTGATTAGAATATGTAGAATTTTCTCCCCTGGAGTTATATTTGGTAGTCTAGTCTTGTGCGGAGTTTGATTGCTCTAAATCAATAAAATTGTTTCCACACAGTGATGACATACTAATATATCGATCATTTCCTATTGGAACTTGTATACGAATGTGACCATGCAACCTCTGCAGTTTTCCTCTGAGCATTTTCACTTCACCTTTCTTCTTAGTGGTCATGAAACATGTAAATTGTTGACTACACAGATTTTTCTGGGTATTTTACAGTGATGGATATATGTATGGTTGTCGGTGTTGTTATGGGTCACTAATAAATATTTACGCTGAACTGTTCCCCAGCTGATGCCTGATGGGAGTTATTTGTTTGGTAGCCTATCTATTTCCTGGTTATAGGGATATGCGTAGCGATATACGAATGTTTGTAGCATTTCTTGTTGGAATTTGTTCCTGTATGTGACTGCTACTTTGACTGCAATTTCCCTGAGATTTGATTTAGACTAGGCGACAAGGCTGGGTACACTCTGAAGCCATTGTAGTGTGTTGATTTCATTAAACAGTAACTAGTATAGCTGCATGCTTCACTTCTATGCCTATCTTCATTTTGTTTCATGAAGCCTCTTATAGGGCCATTTGGTGGAGCTCCGGATGGCTTTGGCTCTAGCTCCTCCTTGAACTAGCAAGGAGCCATTTTTATAAAAATGAACTAAGAGTCGATGAAGCCACTATTTTTGGCTTCGCATGGAGTCATGCCAAATGGGGTTCCATGGCAATGCCGTTATAGTTGAACACCTTTCTAGCTGTGTTCATATATTATAAAAAACGATAAATTAACAATACAACATTACTGTTTTTGTTAACAATACTGACTCCTGTTACTTAACCTTTGGGTTATTTACTTGCTTTCCTCTCTATATGTCATGGAGCTTCCTGTTGGGACAACTTCAATGGCTCATAGGTTCTAGTTGTATTAGCATAGTTATGAGAATGTTCTGGGCTGCAGTTCAAATGTGAACTGTTGTATATAAACGAACTTTTTCCAATGAAACATTCCTCTTCGTCTAGG
Organism: Microstegium vimineum; assembly: GCA_022036555.1. NCBI lineage: Eukaryota > Viridiplantae > Streptophyta > Magnoliopsida > Poales > Poaceae > Microstegium > Microstegium vimineum. Next base: position 30,136,913 of record CM039139.1, on the reverse strand, counting down.
GTTGACCCTGTTGATAAGTTGGCAATCATGTAATATATGGTTGGATTTGCTGTACTTCGACCTTACAGATCTGAATTAATTAGTTTGTTAGTTTCAATTTTGTGGGTTTCCCTATCTTCTAGGACTTGCAACAGATTCTTCTAGAGCAAATTGTATGTCACAATTTGTTTTCCGAACGAAGCATCTGGTAAATTAGCCCACTGTGTGGGTGTATGATCTGGTAATCAAATGGTCATCCTGTATGTATTTTTGCTTCTTATGTTTATGCATGTTATTGATCTCGCAAGCAAAGATGTGTAAACCTGGACACTCTGCAGTTGCCCATCAATTACTCGAGTCATCGCCAGGCTTAGCAGTGAAGGGTATCAATATTCAGAGATTGTTGTGTATTCACCACTTCTCCTGTTAGCATAGGTGTATGCTTGCATTATTGGTATGATCGGAGCTTATAATCGTTGTGCTTTGATGTTTCTGCTTATTTGATTGATGTTGATACTGCACATAGCAATGGTGTAAAACTATGCCCTTCGCATACATAATTCATAGAAATAGCAGAGACTGCTTATCTGGCATATGGCGTAATGTGTTACTATCTCCAAAAGATTACCGATTTACCATTGCTTTTCCAGCCTTGCACTTGTCAATGGTGTAAGAACTATGGTCCTTCGCCTACATAATTCATAGAAATAGCAGAGACTGCTTATCTGGCATGGTCGTCATGTTTTACTGTCTTCAAAAGATTACCGATTTACCATTGCTTTTCCGGCCTTTGTGTGATCCTTTGGTAAATGCATTCTTCTAAAAAAAGATCAGCGAGCTAGCTATCTCTCTGTTACGCAGTGACATAGTAACACAAGCCAGGTCGTTGTTTGAAATTCGTGAAAAAAATCTACCTGCAAGAACTGAAACACTTCCCCTGTTTTTTTATGATGACATCTTTGTGGAATTTTAATTTGAAAAAAAAAGAACTGCCCAACGGGTAAGGTAGTTTTTGGACTGGACCGTTTCCTTACGTGACGGACTAACACTTGACATCCGTTATGGGCCGCAGCCCAGGTGCGCGGTCCACCCGCCTTATGCTTGTCTCCTTCCTCAGCTCCTCGGCCAGTCTGCCGCGCACGGCGCATCTGTTCCCGTTCCTGTTCCTTCTGCTCTGCGACTGCGAGCCTCCCTCCCTCCGTGCTCGTCCACCGCGGCCGCCCGGTGCTCGCCGCCGCTCTTATCTTGTTCCGGCACCGCGTCAAAGGGACGTTCCTCTCTAAGCGCCTGGTAGATCTCCCCAACTCAACCGGGCAAGCCTTACCGCCCACTTCACCATGGCGGAGCCCTCGCCGGCGGCGGCGTCGAACGCTGGCCTCCGTATCCTCCTGTCGAAGGACCGGCCGGCGCCCTACCCTCCACTCACCGCCGCCGTCTCCAGCCACGCCGACCGCGACCGCATCATCGTGAGCTCACACTCCCTCCCTCTCATCCTGTTCATGAACCCTAGCTGCAGTCATAGTAGAAAATTCATGCATCACGTTTCTTTCTGTTTCAATCGCAAATCACCATGGAGCTTCCATCGAGGCGTTATTAAAAAAACTGTTAGTAGTGGGCCAGCTAGGGGTTGTGTGAGAGGGTGGAGAAGGAAAGCTGAAAATTTAGTGAAATTGTTTCTGCATGCTACCACACATGTGCTCTTGGTGAAATGTGATCTCTGCTCTTTCCAGGGAGTTTTCCGGAGCGCGTTGTCTAGGAATGAACCCCCAAAAACATTTTCCCTTCAGACAGTTCAGGAAGCAATTAAACCTCAGGTATCTATGTTCAATCTGGTGAACCGTTAGTGATTCATGCTGTTATTTTCCTCTATTTGTTTGCCTGTGTTTTAGTTAACCCACCTATCTGATTTGGCTTGGGTTTAGTTCAGTTAATCATCTGATTTGACGTGCATATCTCATTTCACAGAAGGAAACTGTGTTGGTTCTAGAGGAGAATCAATCCTTGGAAAATGCTCTTCGAACATTGCTGCAGGAACTTGTGGTAACTTTCTATGTGGCTACACTGTCCTTTGATCTCACAGAGTGTTGTCGGCATGTGCATTGTTCTGGTTACTGTATCATTAGGAATACTGTGTTTCTGAGTTGCAGGGTTTTAACGATGATTTCTAAAAGAAAACGGAAGTTGTCACTGCATTTTTTATTTGCAATCCTAGAAAATGATATTGCTTGCTGATTCTGTCTTCTATGTAACGTGTAGGTGCATATTTCATTTGCAATCTTAGAAACCAACATCGATTGCTGATTCTGTTTTTAATTTGTATTCTTAGTCATCTGCAGTCCAATCAAGTAAAAAGATTATGCAATACGGGAATTCCTTGGATAGCGGAGAAAGTAACTGCCGGATAACTCGCCTTCTTGGTTAGTTGTAGTTCTTCCGACATTCTTTTTTCGAATCCATACCTTTCTGTAAACCTTATGGCATCACTTTTTTTTTCTTGAACATATTTGGTGCCTGTGTAGCATCACCTTCTGAGCACTATTTGGTGCCTGTGTAGTGTGTAGCATTAATTTCTGTTCTGAGAAACCGATATTCTTACATGATAGATATTGTGCTTTACCTTTGCGAAAATGGGCATGTTGAAGGTGGTATGGTATTCCAGCTGTTAGAAGACCTAACTGAAATGTCCACTATCAAAGACTGCAAAGATATCTTTGGGTATATTGAGAGCCAACAAGATGTACTGGGAAAGGTAATTGTGATCCTTATTTCGTTTGGTTACTTCTGGTTCAGTAGAGAAGATGCATGTTTGTAACTTTGCTGATCGATTATCCTTTTGGGTTGTTTTAGCAAGAACTTTTTGGACGTGGAAAACTAGTTATGCTAAGGACTTGCAACCAACTTCTTCGCAGACTATCGAAGGTTAGATTCAGTGGTTTTGTTGTCCCTACTCGTTGAAGTTTATTTGCTGTCGTTCCCATATTTCAACTTGGTTAAGCAGGCATTTTGTTATCCAGCTGATTACCTGAGTTATCTTGTATGTAAAAAAAAATTACAAAAAATATGACGAAACCGTAGAGGAACTATGGCATTACCCACAAGAAGAAATATACACCCTGAAGTCAAAGAGGACACTGACCTGGGTGGTAGGGGTACCTACACCTTCCCACCAACTGATCTCGGCTCAGTTCCTAGTGACCTTGTCTATTAAACTGGTTAATCAAAACTGAACTGCAAACTGTGTTAAGTAAGAGATTTGCTAATAACGTTTGCTCTAAACTAAATGATTGATTGTACATATCACAGAAATCTCGAACCTTGTGAACCAATGGTTCTTTTAACCTAGTGAACATCTTCAATTATCATTCTTTATATGTATTGGAGTTTTCCCAGCACTAATGAAGATTTGGATCCCTAGAAAATTGTTAAATGTGCTACTTGAGGTCCAAATCTCCTTAATTAACATAAAACTTGCCTATGTCACTTACTAGCGTGGCACCTAACATGCAGAGGACATGACAATGGTGACATTTCTTTCATTATAAGAATTTTAGGCACCCGAATGACATCATGGTGCATTTTATTTCTATTAAACCAGCATTGACATTTCCTTCATTCTTAATATATCAGGCCAATGATGTGGTGTTCTGTGGACGCATTATTATGTTTCTAGCACATTTTTTCCCATTATCGGAGCGTTCAGGTTTGCATATTGTATCTCCCTTTCCCCATTCTCACGTAGTTGATCTCTTATGGATAAACTGTGTATATGTTTCTGTACACCATTCATTTTGGTTGTCTACTTTAACAGCTCTCAACATTAAAGGAGTTTTCAATACATCAAATGTAACAAAGTATGAAAAAGATGCTATGGATGGTGAGTATGACACATCTAGGTTAATACTATAGTGTTTTATTTTGTTTATTGCATCTGCTGCAGATGAGTTGGTCTTTTGATCACTTCTGGAATCTGTCTCCCTAAATTCAATGTCCTCATGTATACTTTTCTCAGGAATCTCTGTTGATTTCAACTTCTACAAGACCCTCTGGAGTCTACAGGTTGATATTGGCACTTCCTGTCATTCTATGAGTTGGAAATTGTCACTAGATACCCTACATTCTTCTTAATCATCAACATTTTTTTAATATTATGTATCAGGAACATTTCAGTAACCCAGCTTTGACTTCTACAAATCCGCCTAAATGGCAAAAGTTCGCCTCTAATTTGGCGGTACATCCTTTCATACAATTTTCTTACAGTGACATGCTTCATTGACCCTTTACAATACTGTGGCCTACTGGCCTGTGGCCTCATTCTGAACATCTGGCACTAAGTTAAGCATTAACTTCATTCCAGGTTGTGTTGAGCACATTTGAAGCTCAACCTCTTAGTGAAGATGATGGAAAACTTAACAATCTCAACGAGGAGGAAGATGCTGCTTTCAATATTAAGTACCTGACTAGCAGTAAATTAATGGGTTTGGAGGTAAAAGCTTTTGAGAAGGTGGCTCTATTTTCTTTTATCGTTCACAGTTGTGATATAATCATGCCATCCTTTCAGTTGAAGGACCCAAGTTTTCGACGCCATATCCTTGTCCAGTGCCTTATATTTTTTGATTATCTCAAGGTAAGCTTTGGAAGTTGGGATGATGCAATCACGGCATGTATAGGCAATCATACAAGACAAAATTCTAATTAATAAAAATACTCATCCCAATCTTCTATGTTGTACACCTCACACTTGTGTGAGCACATGCACTATAATATTCTGATTTTTCTGTCACAATACTGTTTTACTATTATTTCATTTCATTTGACTAGCGTGTTCAAAGTGCTGGTTGCTGACAAAGTTATTTTATTCCTCAGGCGCCCGGAAAAAATGACAAAGAAGGCCCAACAGGGAGCATGGTCAGCACTGAGACTTGAAATTTTTTCCTGCCGTGCACTTATATACTTGACATGAACATTTCTAAATATCTGTTCTTCAATATTGCAATTTTTGCACAGCTAATATGCCATCATCAGTTCTCATGAATACTCTTGTTCTTAAGCATCTTGTGCCTGTATCACTAGACTGGAGAAGGCTTCTGGAAATACTAAATATACACATATTTGTATAGTTCATAGCTTGATACTGCCCCTCCAATCTTTATACATGAAAACTAAACCCTAGATAACAAATAATCGAGTGTCGTTATAAAAAAAACGTGAATTTTTGGATGACTATCTCATGGTTTAGGTTCTTCGATTTAGAAATGTCAAGATGCACTCAAAAGAATCTGGAATAGTGGTCACGTGTACTCTTTGGTTGATTAATTAAAAAGTCACTGTTTTTCTCCCAATACAATACCCCACATACATCTTTCGTGTCCCATGTCTCCTGCCCCAGCTGAACTCAATCACATTGTTCCTGCTCCCAAAGTGAAGACAAGATTATATCCATCTCATCCATATGCATGAAAAATTTGCTCTCCCTCCCTACTCTCCTTAAATCACATATTGTGTGGGTTTAACTCTAGTTTTTAGTAGTCGTTCATTTCATGGCTTGCACCAAAGAAATTCAAATATTTATCTTTTATATGAATAAAATAGGCAGCTCCATAGAGTAAATTGGTGGTTTGCATGGAGTGTATGCAGGAACAATATCATATTTGAATAGTTTGAACTGACTAAGCTATTTCTTTCATTATTTATGACTCTCAAACCATGGTTCAACTATGAATAATTTTTCTCGTATATTTTCCCTTTATAATCAGAAAGAGGAAATCAAATCTTTTGAAGAGCATGTTAAGAAGCTTCTAGAAATTATTCCCCCGAAAGGGAAGGAATTTCTGAAAAGCATTGAACATATTCTTGAGCGGGAGAAAAATTGGGTACGCTTTTTACTACACAATGGTTCACGTTTTTTTTACTGCACACAACCAATGATTTCCGTCCTTTATATCTTGAAAAGACTTGGTGGAAGAGAGACGGGTGTCTTGCATTTGAAAAACCACCCTTTGAGAAGAAACCAGGTCAGGCTGGAGCCAGAAAACGGTATGCTACTTTGCTTAAGGCACTGGGTTCACTGTCAGTCAATTGTTTCTATTGATTATCTCATCAAAATTTGCCTAGGAAAGGTTAACAAGAGAGAAATTATAGTAACAGAATTGTGTGCATTATTAAATTATCAAACTTATATCTTAGAAATATAGTGTCCAATCATATAGTTTATATTATGACCCTGCTAAGGTAAAAGAAAACATCAGGATATTTTGCACAAAATCTAAGTCTTTAATGTTGCAATCTGGAGGTGATTAGTGTTCATGTTTTCCAGTTCCTTTTTGTACTTATGTACCATGACCAAAAGTAAAGGTGATATTGCATGCTTCTTGGATTGTAGGAAACCAAGGTGGAGACTGGGAAACAAAGAGCTCAGCCAACTTTGGAAATGGGCAGAACAAAACCCTGTATGTTGCATACATCTTCCCACTATAGCACGAGTTAGGAATGAAATTACACAAATTTACCGGTTTCGGGCCCTCAATATTAAAACAATATTTTTATGTATGATTCCAAGAATCATTGATTCATTGTACCACTGACCATTTCTGCCTTTATATATACTTAAATAGAAATAACTTCAAGTCTAGGTGCCAGTCTATTTATCTTTCTGTCAGTTTCCATCTTTAAATTCGAACTTGTTAACTAGTCTAAAAACATCGAATTAGTTTGGCACTTCCTAAGTGATTAAAGCTATACAGTAGTGCTTGCCCCTTGAATTAAGGTTAAAACTTTGTTTGTGCATTGTTTGAAAAAATGTCAAGCTATATACAGGGCCCTTCTCCCTTAGTTTGACTTATGAGCATTGCTACTTCTTTTCTTCTGTACTCTTTAACTGGTTATTTTTTTCATACAATTTACTGTCATTTAATCTAACCAACTCACATCTTTATTGGAGCTGTAGAATGTTTTGACTGATTCTGACCGTGTCCGCATGCCATCAATTACGGAATATTGGAAACCACTTGCAGAAGATGTAAGCACTTTGGCTTTCTTGTTTCCTTTTTTTAATAGAAAGTTACATGGCATCGACCTTGATAGCTATTGTTGCACTTTGGCCATTCATCCTTTTGCTATAAACGGAGTTTTAAACAGTCCTGTAATTACAGTTGTACCTATCTAATCATGCAGATGGATCCATCTGCTGGAATTGAAGAGGAGTACCACCACAAAAGTAATCGGGTAAGTTTGATTTCACCTATGCTAATTACTCAATTGCTATTTTTTTTTTGAAATTTTACTCGATGGGAAGTATTTCGCAAGCTTTCTATTGAATTGATCAATTGGACCCTGCTAGCTAGTTATGTTCAAATTGCAGAGCTCTCCATGTAGTGCCTTACCTCATAATACTGTTAAAATTAAGTGCTAGCGACAATATTGACGTCTTGTTAGGCACAGCTGCTGGAACTTAATCGTCTTATCGACACTTGGGTTTTTATTGCCCTTTCTGAAATATACTCCCAAGAAAGCAGTATTGTGCTCACATGTTTCGATAAATGTTGAAACATGAATAGTTGCCTTCAACTAATACTCCGTACAACATTGGCACTTCTTATTTGAAAACAACCTCCTGATGGCCTACTTGTACAATACTGCCATTGGCCACATGTCCATGGAAACTATGATGGCTCCAGGCACATTAAAAAGAGTTTAGAATAGGCCATATTTTTCATGGGCACTGGGTTTTGTGGAAGTAGCATTACATGTTTGACTTGCATATAGCTAGTAGATTTGGTTGATCTAAAGAGCAGTTTTTGTGTGACATACAGGTGTACTGCTGGAAAGGACTACGGTTTTCGGCCAGGCAGGACTTGGATGGATTTGCCCGGGTATGTGAAGCATTGTGACAAAATTATCCCATTCTTGTGTGCTAGTAGGGTGCGAGATTGAATGAATATGGATAATGATCACCATTTCCATTTCAGTTTTCAGACTACGGGATTGAAGGAGTTGTACCTTCAGAACTCTTGCCACCTGAAGTAAATGCCAGGTTTTCTTCTAAGCCTGCTGCTGAAAAGGTTAAGCGGACGAGAAGGGAAGATTCAAAAGGCGTGTCAGCTCAACCCAAAGAGCAGCAGGTACATGGGACCATCTTCTCTAGATCATAACTTTGTCGTCGTTTTAACATCATTATCTGTAATAAATATTACAACGATGGCATGTCTATATTGTTGGTATGGACTCCTCTGTGCAGGTTGCCGCGACACCAGAAACCGACGGCGGTGGCGATCTGGAAGAAGGGGCGGCCCCCCCTATGGATTCCGACAACGGCGCGGTGGAGGACAGTCAGAAACGGAGCCCTGGGGAGGTCTCTGGCCCTGAGAGCGGGCAGTGCGAGCCCGAGGCGGAGGCCGATGATAACGTGAAGACTGAAACCACCAGTAGAGATGCTCGTGCCGGAGAGAAATAGTACTTACTAGATGGAGTAGCATAAAGAGGGCGATGCTGAACCATTGTGCCCAGAGACATTGCTCATTTTTTATAGGCACCACGATTCGAGTTGAGACGGTAGCTAGCACATCCTGCAGTGGCTACCCAGTGATTGGATTTGGATGTAGTATGTTGCCCTGCAGTAGCGTGTGTGGTTGTTTGTTCAAGACAAGAGTGTATATAGGCAGACGCCGAACCGGCCTTCTGTCCGCTCGTCTGATCATATCATATTTATAGTAGTTAGATCTGGAAATGAAATGAAATTGTTTATTTATTATTCTCCATAAATTTTGAGATCCCGGCGAGCCTTTTTCAAATGGCAACCGGAACAAGTCCTTTGAGACTGCCATGTCGCATTAAATATAAAAAATAAATAATCGGAACAGGTGGATTTGGTTGGTTGGTTGGTTAGGTTTGCGTATTAATTAATGGTGCATGTACTAGATGAAATCAGTCGTTTCAAGTTTTAAAACCGGGGGAGCCGTGGAGCAGCAGCACGTGTTTGTCCAGTTCCGTTGAAGCTAGGCCGTTCATTCCACGTAGTACTCTGGACGGCTGAGATCAACGTTACAGAAAACACGTTTGGAAGTCACGAGAGCAGCAGCAGTGGGTCATGGAACCACGCTTCGCTGGGTGCAGTCAGTGTTCCGTTCTTCTGTAGCATAGTCGGCTCGCCGCCCGCCCGCCCGCTGATGTTGTGTGTATATGTAGCGTAGCGAGCTGGATGGCCTGTAGTGCTCTTCCTCTCCCTCGTCTTTTTTTCTTCCACTAGTAGTGTACAAGTAGCAGCGGCAGGGGACAGGGGAGCCGGAGGGAGGGAGGCCCCTTGTCAGTCAGTCAGCTTGCTCCTTCTTCTAGTCTTGTTCCTTGCCAGTCCCAGCTGCTGCTTCTTTCCTCGCAAGCAGGGAGAAAGAAAGCATGGAGTTCTCTCATCCTCCTCTTGCTGCTTCTTCTCCGGTGTAGTGTAGTGTAGAAGTACATACTGCGCGCGGAGGCGGAGCCGTAAGTCCCATCTCCATCTACCTCCTCTCTCTCTTGTCTTGGCTTCTGAGAGTACAGCACTGCGTTGCATGAGCCTCTTCATCTGTTCTCCACCCCCTTCTAGTACGTGTTGGATCGTCTGTTTCTGTCTTCTTGGTGTGTACAGTAGACAGCACTAGCACATTTTACCTGTGTGCTTCGCAAGCCATCTGGTATCTATTACTACAATGGTTGACCACAGCAGTGCTGCCTGTACGTAGATAGTTTTGCTGGCGGATTGGTAGGATAATCACATCACATAGTACGATGGATGGTTTTTACGTATTCTTACTACTGGGGGCCGGGGTGGGCTGGATGAAAATTAGAGCATGCAAATTGCAGTGGTCTGCAGTAGTACAACTTGTACTACTAGTACATGCTGGTGGTGAGCTCGATGCTGCCCCGCCGCCGCTTCCTCCTCACTTTTTGCGTGCAAAGCAAAGGAGAGGACATGGACATAGACATGGTGTGGTTTGTTTTGGCAGAGCCAGCCAGCCGTTAGCTGAACGCCCCGATCATATTCTCCCCCGGATCGCAACATGTTTTTTTTTTACATGCATACAAGTAGTATCTTCCTCGGCCACAGTAATAAAACGGTAGTACTAGTAATAACTTTTTTTAAAAAAAAAATTGCTGTTGTGGTTGTTGGATTACAACGAAACAATCCATTTGAAATGCTCCCCGCCGGGGACGACACGCATTTTCTGTTTTTTCACCGCAGTAAAACACGCACAGTGACTCCAACACTGGCACCATGTGTACTAGTAGTAGTAGTAGGGTAGGCAAGGTAGGAGTATGGGAGCAGAGGCGCACAGCAGCAGGCCGTCCGGTCACGTCGGTTCCATGGTCCAGGTCCATGTCGACCATTGCACGGGTTGCCGTGACGTGCTGCTGCTGTGTCTACTGTCTTTTGGCTGGGTAGATTAATTATATACGGAGTATACCGAGTAGTATACGTAGTATGTTTTAAATTTCAACGTTCTTTGTACAGGGCTGTACTACATGGTACAGTTGATTGAATGTTTATATATACTGTACGGCGTACTCCGTACAGTATAGAGTATATTTGCTGGCTGTACTAGTAGCATTGATGATGTACATATCCTCTAGTCTGTGGCTTTTCCGTGTCAGGTTGGCATCGTCGCTGCACAGGCACACAGCCTCGCCTTCTCCACCTGTTGAACTGCACCCGCCGTCCGTCCGTCAGCAGCATCTGCTGCACCCACTCCATTGCCAACTGCAGGCATCATCATCGGCCATGAGCTGCCGCGCGCCCACGTGCCCACCTTGGCTCCAAGCGGCCATTGCAGGTACTTTTTTTGTACAGTATATTGTTTTGTTTAATTGTTTGGGATCGGATAGATCAATGTGGGTTGTGGGTGATCCCGCATGCACTGCACCATCACATTGTATGGAGTTCAATTCAATGGAAACGGACCCAGACCAGACACCAACCCCATCCCGTTTTATTTTACTGATGATGAATCTGAATGTGCTGCTGCTGTCTGCAGTTATGCTTTTTTTTTTAGTGCAATGCAATCAACTAACGCGGCCCGCGGTGGATTTTGCTTGCACTGCTTAAATTCCATCCCATCCACTCCACTCCGTGCATCATGGCTACTGCATTGCATGCGAAAACAAGTGCAGCGCAGCAAAGGAGCATGAGAACAAGAGCTGCCTGCGCTTGTGACACGTCCTCCGTAGAGAGCAGCAGGAAAGGGAAGGAGGTCACGGGCGGCGTCCTTTGAATTTTGATGACATGCCATGGCATTCATTCATGACACACACGATTCCCGGACCTCTTTCTAGCTACTGTACAGCCTAGTACTAGTACTAGTAGTAGCTACCAACAAGTCTCCAATTCCATTTCCACGGCTCACGGTTCACGCCCCAGTTCCATCCACTTCGGTCGGTCATGCCCATGCCTGCGCCCATGGACCATTTGGTGATGAGCAGAGCAGCTACCAGCCTACTGCACCTGCCATGGCATTGCCGTAGCCTTTTTACTGTGCCTTGTCCTTTTCAGGAGCATGGCCACTTTTCTCTTCTTTTTTTTCTTTCTTTCTTTTAAAACAACCTCTATGAGTAGAGTTTTTTTTAGTAAAAGAAAAAAGAAAACAAAATTACAGTGTTTTCCAGCTCTGAATCGTCTTCTACGCACCACAATGCAAGAAAGAAAGGAGGAGGCTACGGTGGCTCGTTGCCTTGCTTTTGTCCACTACTACTATGATTCTTTGGATGATTCCATTCTCTCTGCTGCAGCCCTTCCCCTAAATTTGAAATTTTTCAAAGTTTGAATTGAGCCGCATGGCTAGCGTTGGTACTAGTAGGATAATGATCCAAAATCTGCACAGCGTGACGGTAAAAAGAAATCCCCTGAATTTCAAGTACACCTCTCGTCGTGTCAATGCTGGGCAAAAGGTTAGCAGGACAAGGATCACGCCCCGTCCTTCCTCACATGTTGTACAGCTACAGTAATTCAGGGGATTTGTGAATTTGATTTTCAAAAACTAAATAAATAAAATAATTTTTGGTTTGGTTTGCAGACATGGAGCAGCGTGTGCGCGCTCTGGGCGTGGACTCGGCGGCGCCGACGGAGCACTCGTTCGGCGAGCGCGCCGACAGCTACTACGAGAAGCGGCCGCAGCTGCTGTCCCTCCTCAGCGACATCCACCGCCGGTACCTCTGCCTGGCCGACCGCTACGCCCAGTCGCTGTCCACCATCCACCACAAACACTCGCTGCCGCCGCCCGTCTCCGTCTCCGACTGCGGCTCCTCCGACGTCGACGACCCCTGCAACGACGACGCCGACAGCTCGCTCTCCTTCCAGTTCCACCACCACCCGCCGCAGGGTGCCAATGCCGAGGTGGTCCTGGAGGAGGCCGAGGCCGAGCTGGTGGTGGCGGAGCTGGTGTGCGCGTGGGTAGAGCGCGACGTGCTGTCGGACGAAGCGGCGCGGCGGGCGTCAGAGTCATCGCGGAAGATCGAGCTACAAGGGAGCCTAGTGGAGGTGCTAGAGTCAGAGCGGCTAGTGCTACTAGGCGAGAACGCGCGGCTGGGCTTCCGCTTATCATCGGCGGAGGCCGACGCCGCGACGTCCGCGGCCGAGCTGGGCGACGCGCGCCGCCGCGCCGCGGAGATGGCCCGCCTCGTCGTGAAGCTCCGCGAGGACCACCGCGTGTGCATGCTGGGACGCAAGATCGAGGCGCTCCAGGCGCAGGTGTACGCGCTGGAGCTCCGTAACCGGGAGTGCTACGACGCCATGGCGGCCTGGGAGAACGAGCGTAGGGCTGGCAACGCCGAGATCCAGAGGCTCCGCGCTGAGAACCGACGCCTGGCTGACGAGGCTGCCAAGGTGGCGGCTGTGATGGCGAGGAGGAGGAAGCGCATTCCCAAGGGGAGCAGTGGCGGGTGGTGGGCTAGGGTCCGGATGGCGGCTGAGTGGACGCCGTGCGCGCCCGCCACCACGACGGTCACGGTCAGGAAGGTTGGCGGCGAGCAGGTGAAGGGGAAGGACGACGGCAAGTACTACTACGGCGGTGGATGCTTCTGCGTCTAGATGGGACGGGACGAGACGGCGGCGCCGGCGTTGGACCCCATTTTGGCTCGGCGTCGATCTAGAGCAGCAGAGCAGCAGCCCTGCTTTTGTTAGTACTGGAGTAGTAATTATAATTATAGTTAATTACGACGAGTAACTCAGGACTTTGACTTGGCAAAGTGAAGGTGAACGCTGCAGGGTGGTTGTTAAAATATACTCCGTCGACCGTCGTTATATTAAACTGAGTACCAAATAGAGTACTAGTATGCAATTACTAGTTCCTCCATAATTTCATCTGCATCCCCTCCTCTATCTCCATCTCCTTGGTCAAACAGTTGCTCCGCTATTGTTTGACTTTGCGTTGGCGGCCTACGTAGGCCATGGGCCATAGTCATCGTTGCCTCCCAGCCCACATCCCACAGCCCAGAGGCAATGATGTTTGGGCCTCCTGCGTTGCGTTGGTGGTGCCAGCATGGCAAAATATGTAGCACAAACTAAACGTAAATCACTTTTTTTTATTAAAAAAAGTGCCTTGGTTATTGCATTTTTCAAGAATCTCTGACAGGATTAGCTCACTTTGACTATCTAGTTCACTCTACGAACGCACAACTCAACATTCTTATCCACTTTATAAAGTGGACACACTTTGCCGAAAACGTGATGGGGAGGGCCAAATGATATGTTGATCAAGGTCAGCTAGCTATTTCAAGGTGATGGGAAGGGCCAAATTTTCCGATCATTTAGTGTCTCATATGACAAAGTTTGAATTAGTGTCTCATATGACAAAGTTTGAAACTAGCGGGAAAAAATGGGCGGGAAATGAAACAGCCGGTAGACAACATTTTCATTTGCGCCAAAGCTTACCTTTAGTCTTGGTTGGTATTACGGTTTGACCTTTAGTTCCGGCTGAGGACACGAACCGGGACTAAAGAATAAAAGTTCTAGCTCTTATATATATATATATATATATATATATATATATATATATATATATATATATATATATATATATATATATATATATATATAAAATTCCGTGCAAGACTAACTATTCTTCTTCTCTAACCCTCGTCGGCCTCGTCTAGCCGCACCTCCGCCTCTTCCCGCCACGCCACCACCTCTTCCGACCATGCCACACCGCCTCCTCAGGTCGCGCCACCGCGCCATGTATATATGTCATTTTATATATGTTATAGGCAATTTAATATATGGTTTGAAATATCATTTCGATCATATGCATTTCATATATGCTATGAAATATGTATATATGTCATTTTATATATGTTAGGAAATTTAATATATGTTTTGAAATATCATTTTAGAATATATGCATTTTATATATGCTAAATATGTATATATGTCATTTTATATATACATTTCATTATGTATAGTCAGACGAGATGGCTGGACATCGATTCCTCCCATCGCTAGAAGTCATTGGTTTCAATGGTTATTGTACATGGATGAGATTGGTTTCAATAGTTATTGTACATGGATGAGTTTTGATCCAGTATGCCGAGAGTACCGGTGAATCATCCAAGCATAGTATAACAAGCCGAGTATAACATGTCTTATATGTACGGTAGATAACTGATCCAATTGTTTGGCTTAAAGAAACACTCGGCTATTTCAGAGTTGACAATGTGGATGATCATATTTATAATGTAGATAATGGTCCAATACTTCAATGTCGTATTTCTTTTTCAATTGCCGTTTGGATGGGTCTAGGGATGAAAACGAATCGGATCAGAGCGGAAAATGGCTTCCCATATCCTAATCCTATTTTTTTGATCGGATTCGGAGCAGAGCGGATATTATGCGGTTTCGGATGTGGATACGAATTTTTTAGGATGTCGGAAATGGTACGGATTCGCACCGGTGTCGGAACAGAAGCGGACTTTTCTAAGTCGAATAATATATGCTTTTGTGTTGTTTTTTATTTGAAGGAATAATTTGTTAACCAAAGTCTTAATTCTTAAAGTGGCAATACAACACGAAATAATCACCATCAAATATCAATCCACCACTTCGATTTTAGAGTTCACAAAATATTTTCAGAAATTAGTCTACAAATATCATTCACGAATACAACTGAATAACTGATACACACATGGAAATAGGAAATCACTAGGATTGTCCTTCCATGTCTTGTGAAAATATACTTAAATTAGCGCATATTAGCATATATAGTTGACTAGCTCTCATGGGCTATATGGGTTGGGCTGATTTCTAATCTTGCCGCTCAGGTTTCTTAAAAAAACCGGATATCCTATTATAAGTGCCGGATAATCCGTGTTCAATTATCGGATAATCCATATCCGTCGGATTTCGCCGATACCATATCCTACACCACATCCGCATAAAATCGGATGCGGATTATCCATATCCGCACGGATATTGAAAACACTTCTCCATATCCTTAAAAGTCGGATTCGGAGCGGATCGAAGCGGAGGATTATCTATACCACTTTCTGTAACACCCTAAAATTTGAATTAGCTAATTAGGTTGAAATTTAAATTTAATTTGCTTTAAATTTGTTTTATTTCAAACAATTTTTGTGATCATAGAATTAATTAAATAAAACTAAAATAAATACCAAATGCTAGGGTTCAACTTGTATGTGCATAGCATGCCTCTACATTTTTCCTTGTGTTGGGTGAATTTGCAAAACTCAAAAAGGATTTCAAAACCCTTTTAAAAATCAGTTTGAAAATCATTTGCAAAAAAAATAATAAAATAAAAAGAAAAACCCTTTTGAAAATCAGTTTGAAAATCATTTGCAAAAAAAATAAAAGAAAAAGAAAAACCCTTTTCTCCTCCCTCTCCACTCTTTCGGCCTTTCGGCCCAGCCAGCTCCCCCTTCCTCCCCCGACTCCGCTCTGGACTCTGCCGCGCCGCCAAATCCACAACCACCGCGCGCGTTCCCCGCTCCCGTAGCCGCGTGGGACTCCCCCCTCGGCCCCTATAAATAGGAGCCGATCCCGCGCCACCGTTCCCCATCTACTCGCCTCGTCTCGCCTCGCAGCCAGCAGCAGCGGCCGCCGCCGAGCCGAGCACCGCCGCCCAACCGCCGTTCCGCGTCTCCGGCCGCCGCAAGCTCTCCAACGAGTGTAGCACCAGCTTCCCGTACGCGCGGAACACCTCCCCTCTCTCTCTTTCCTCTCTTTTGTGCTCTGGTTGACCGCGCCGCCGCTGTCCCTCGCCGCCAGCCATCCTCGTCCGTCCGCGAGCCCCGCCGTTGCCCTAGGTGAGTTCGCCTCGAGCTCCTCTTGCTCCTCGACCCGTTCCCGTGCAAAACCGTGCACCCGAGCCCCTTCTTCCCTTGCGCCGGTGAGCACAGGCTCTGTCCGGCCATGGCCGCCGCCGTGCGCCGCTCTGCTCCGGTGGAGCACCACCCCTCTCTCCCTCCTTCTAATCTGAGCCGTCCAGATCAAATCCGACGGCCACAGATCAAAGGTACCCCTTCGCGTGGCACTTTTGCTAAAGAGACCCTCGGGTTTTTGGCCCTCAACCCGCAGTCCTAAAACGGTTTCCAGCTATACGCTTTCCCCTCTGGAAAACGTATTCCTTTTTAGATCTGTTTTAATTCAAAATTAAATGAAAATTCCTATTTACAGATTTGCCACTGAACTTTAAATGCTTATAATTTGCTCGTTTTTAATCCAAATCGATCCGTTCAAGTTGTATTAGATTCGTAGTTTTATGCTCTATCCAGTAGTATAGTTTTCATCTATGTTAATTACTTTTGAAAATAAAAGTAAATTAATTCTTATAATGCTTTAATCTTGCTCTTTAAAATCTTGTTTAATCTATAGTTTATTCGTTTTAGATCCGTTTAGCGTGATTCTCGCGTCTTTGTGATCGTAGTATAATATAGATCTGTTTTATAATCTTTTCAAAACCTCTTTATTGTTTATGTTGTAATGTTCTAATTAAATATTTATTGCTTCGTGTATGATTGTTCGGATGATTGCGTGGTGATGTTGATCGAGTACAGCCGGTGAGATTTTCGGTGTTCCAGAGTTCTTTGCAGCAGATCAGGACCACCAGGAGCTTTGTGATCAAGGCAAGTTTAACATGGGATCATCCTTGTTACCTATTCACTTTAATTCACCTAGTCATGATTGCATGTGTCTCAATTGACTCCCATTTAGATCTTTACCATAGCTTGTTACCTTGTACCTTGTCACCATGGGTTCTATACATATGGGTAGCTTTGCTATGCTTTACATGATGAATATTGAATCGAATCTTGACTAATGGTATATGCAACAATGGATAAAACTGGCTTTTGTAGCAACATGGAATAGGACTCCACTGTAGGGCAAAAGCTGAGATTTAAATGCAACTATGAGGGTTATAATGGCTCTGGCTTTAGTTAAATATAAAATTTGGACTAGCATGCTTGTGGTTCGTGAAAGGCACCTTTGCCGAGCTGGTTATGGGGTATAGCTTGTATGGGGACCGCTGCGGGTGGTACCATCGGGGTGTTCCATATACCCCTTTGCATTGGGTCCGTAGGGTCCGCTACATGTTAGAAAGGGCTTTTGAAAGACTTCATAGTGTTCCCTGCCCGCTCACCTTGGAAGTGTTTTGGGAGTTGCAAACTCGGGCATATGGGCAACACAGCTTGTGGGTAAAGTGCGTAACCTCTGCAGAGTGTAAATCTGTCATGATAGCCGTGCTCACGGTCACGAGCGGCCTGGAAAACTCACAGTGTAGATGATCATGTTGTTTAATTGTTAATGTTGATTATTAATCTTATCATGTGGTTATTAATTGAGTTTGCATAACTAAAGCTAAGTGTTGGTAAAACTTGACCAAGTTAAAAGCAACCGCAGTAAGCCAGTGTCAGCCTTTTTGAGCTTCATAACCCTGTGTTACTCTTGTTGAGTACTTTAAGTGCTCACCCTTGCTTTAACATCCTCATCAGATGGCTATGAAGACTACCATGAGGAGTACTAGGCTAGTGGTCAACCAGTCGGCGTTCCCTGTGAAGTGGAGCTTCGTCGCGAGAGTTATCTTTATTTCCGCTGTTATGTTTAAGAATATTATTCGTTATGTAATAAGCACTCAGTGATGGTACTATTTAAAGATTTGTCGACTTATGTGTGTGATTGATCTCTGGGTACATATGAGTTATTCGCATTCAATTTTATTCTTGAAATTGGGTCATCCCATCCCATCGTGTCATATATTGCCATCATGCCATGACATCAAGACTCAAGACATGTGGCCGTGTTTTTTTATTTTTCTGGCCCGTGGATGGTGCCAGCTGAGATTTTTGGAGGCCAAGGACTGCCACGACGGCCCAATTACAACCTTAGGATGAGCCGTGTTTTTTTATTTTTCTGGCCCGTGGATGGTGCCAGGCCGGGCCACAGCCCGACGCACACACAAGTGTCCGAACCGGAAGGGACGTCGTCAGGACTCGGAACGAGTTGTATTCCTTTGACGTCGCAATGCCAATATAGGCCAATATATATACGAGCCACCCAGAGGTAGGTTTTCTCAGCAGGCAGCAGCCTTGCCTACTTTCAAATTTCGGATCTAGCCACATACATTTACTTTCGCTCAAACTCATTTTTGATCTAGTCCCGGAGCAATCTCATGGATCAGACCACGAGCCCAAGTTATAACTTCGACAAATACATGTACGTGCAAACTACACCTCTTTTTCTTCTCTTTCCTTTTCCTTTTCATATTTTATGACCGTATCAACTTTCTATTTGTATTACTCCTCACAACATGTACCATATTTAGTAATAATTTATTTATCCACAAGAAAATTGTAATTTCTATTTGCAAAGTCGATCAATTTTTTTTCGGGCAAACTAACTTTGATAAGTTTTTTTTTTTTTTGGCAGGCCGGGACTCCAAAAGACCATTGTGGTACTCAAAGGAAAGAACTCAGGCCTTTATGTTAAGAACATGTACGGCACGCACGTCTTGAAGCAACCAAAGAATGTAGTGAAACCGTCAACGTTGTACAAAGAAATGTGCTTGCGCATTGGGCTGAACAAGATTTTAAGGAAAATTGGTCATTTAAAGTCTATCGGGATGCTCCGTTGATCAGCGTTTAAGTCGGAAAAGACTACCATTAACCGTTTGTTACATATCATAGTTGCTCGATTCACAAATACAAGCGACGCCGCATTGAAACCGGATTCTTTTATCTAAGACCGTCCCTACGCAATCGTCATGGTTTTAGAATTCACACCCATCTCTTGTGCATGCCTTTGGAGGAAGCCTTGAAACGACGAAGACAAGAGAAGAAGAAGAGGAGACGGATCCTTGCTGCTACCTACAGCAAGAACAAGAACAACACTGCAAAACTTGGGGGGTTGGGGTTGTTTCGAAAAGTGTGTTCGCCCATGATGCTGTCTTCCACAATGGCTTCACTACTTTTAGGTTTTGCTTTATCATATTTGTGTAGTTAAGTTGATCACCCTAGGCTTGCTAGACTAAGTTAGGAGTAGTGCTTATCAGGGTTATATTTGTTACTAACTATAGTCTGTCCAATGACACTGTGTACGTACTGTACACTATGAGCATCTATATATAATACCAGGTACGGTATCAGCGAAGGGTTGGCAGTGTACTGTGTGTGTAATTTTTTTTATATTTTTTTTTTAAAAAAAAACACATAGTGTGGTCTCGATCGCTCCACCACACACACACACGGTAGCAACCCCACGGTATCAGCGGAGGGATGGCTGGCAGAACTAGGCGATTACGATTTACAACCGGCGGAGGGATGCAGCACGACCAGCCAACTGGCTATTTGTTTGTTTCCTTGCTATTCCCCTGAGGTCCCGCTGATTATGTCTTGCTTTATTGATCAGTCTCAATAAAATTTTATGGACATTAAATATGTTAATGTGGCAGTGTATTGATGAAGAGGAAAATAATAAGAGTTTCTACACAGTTATCAAAATATTAGTGTATTGGAAACTGAGTCATGAAACTCCCATTGAGGATGACCTTAGAGCAAGTATTATGGTGGGCTACAAGAAGGTTGAATGCTAAGGTGGAGGAGAGATGAGAGGAGAGAGAGGAGAGATGGCACAAAAATCAAGAAATCTTGTGAGATAGACAAGTGAGCCATGAATTAAGTGTAAAGGTGTAACTATTATATCAATGGACTGAGAGGTAGGCTGTAAGGATCCAGAGTTGGTTGTAACCATGTTCTTATGGTGTAGTGCTTTTCTTTCCTCGTTGGTTTGGTAAGGTTCTGAGCTGGTCAATTAATTGTTTGCTAAACGTGGGACTTGATTTCACGCGTACAGTAGTATAGCTGCTACGACCTCTCTCGCCTGTCTTTTTCATGCATGGCAAGGACAGATGGAGATCGCGATGCCTACTCTTCTTTCTGGTCCCAAACCCAATGACTGTAATGGCAAAAAGAAACCCAATGACTCTATAGCACATCCATGTAGTCAAAAGGGACCCGACAAATTTAGCCTTCAAACAATCAATTGTACCTATTAGACAGCTAATAAAATAGTTTTAACTACCATACCATTGTTGATACATTGAGAAGTTGATTGAGAGCCGAGCAACCACTCTCCGACGACGGTGGATATCATTAGTTTGGAGTTGAGATCCATGTGTGCCTATTTCTATGTCTTCAGCAGCAAACTATCTTAATTTAGAGCATCTCCAAAAGATTACTTACATATCTCTCTAATCCTAATCCTAAGTAACTACTTTAAATCCACTGTCTCTGATGTAAATGTACTCTCTCTGTTTTAAATTATTTGTCGCTCTAAACTATGCACGGAGAACAAGGTAAAAGTTGAAAAAGCAAGATACTCCTACGAAAAAATACCTATAACAGTGATTTTTCTGTTGTGACTGCAACAGTGTGAGCAGATAAGAACAGTCAAATGTGAGAATCATAGGATGGGGTGACATGCTAAAGGCTGCAGGGCTGGACGGTAGGTGTGGGATTCATATACAGTAGCCTAGATAACATTTAATTTGGGACACGGTATTGGAGCTAGAAAAACTGATAAATGGGGACGGAGAAATTAGGTAATATACTCCCTCCAATCTATCCACTTTAAATATATTATCATTATTAGTAATTATCTTTTGGAAGAGAAGAAGAATTAATAACAGGAGATCACCTGTATATGTTAGTAACTTTTAGGTGGCTTGAGGACAAGCTAGAATGGATCCACCACCCCCATTTCCAGCAACATGGGCAAGTATACGGGCATGTCCTGCGGGTGTGTGGACCGGAGGCGTTGAAGATTTGCCCCTGTTGCTTGAGGACGAGGAAGGCGACCCAAAGAAACGAGCCCATGTTCCCTATTTCCACTACACACTGAACATAGTTTTTTTAAAATAATAATCTATATCTATATTATAATAATAAAGATGTAAAATTTGTAGCTATTTTTTTTTCATCCATTTTTATCCGCCTCTTTCTCTAACTACCGGACAATATATATAACTAAGTACTCATGCAAGTTTGAATAAATTTTCTCTAACATAATATATTCCAAAACCTATTGGGTCGTGTATATAATCCGGACTTGAAAACAACCGGCTTTCCATACGAGTCTAATTCTAACTTGGCTCGTAACGGAAGATAAATATATTATATTTTTCCTAGGAAAAACAAGCAATGTCCCGTATAGAGAAAAAATAGGAATAAATAGCAATGGACTCTGGTTTGTAGGGCAATGACATATATGGTAGAGAAAATAAATAGTAATGGACTCTATCGCGGACTACTTTGATTCGAGACTCTGAAAACATCACGTATAAAAAAGGTAAAATACGAAGAAATATTCAACAAGTACTTATGTCCACGCTTTTTTATTAATGTTCTAATTTTTTTTCCGGTGCATCGCACAGGCACGTTTGCTAGTAATAATAATGTTGTAAGTATGTGAAGAAGAGGGAGTGTCGACGACGACACTTTGTTTGAGGAAACACAAGAAATTGCGTTTGAGACAAAAAAAAAAGTGGCTTTGGGTTGGGTTGGGTCGGGTCGGGTACTCACACTGCATACCACTGCGCAGGAAACAACAAGAGGGACTTGGGTTGCACTTGTCACCGACCCACGCGGCGTAACCTGGACCCAGTCAGTCAGTCAGCCACCCGCACCGTGCACTGGCTCTGTCTCAAAAACGCGCACTCGCGTGGCTCGGTCGGCACCGCCCACCTCCCTCCCCCTCCTCCGCGTCCGCGTCCGGGTCCTCTTTTTTGGCCGCGCACCGACGCCCGCCCGCTCTCCCGCACGTCGGGACCAGACCACCAGAGAGGAGGTGAGCCCCCCGGCCCGCCAAAAATAGCAGGGGCAGGGGCCGCAGGCGCCGCGACCGATGGGCGTCAAGCAGGTCCTCGTCCGCCCCCGCTACGCCGACGGCGACGACGACGACGGAAGCAGCAGCAGCAGTAGCAGCGCCGGCCGCTGCGATGACGAGTCGCAGTCGCCGTCGCCGCCGCCCATGTCGTCCTGCGGTCGCTACCTCCTCCACCGGGTCTGCAGGTTCGACACACTCGCCGGCGTCGCCATCAAGTACGGCGTCGAGGTCGGTACAACTACCCAACGCCATTCCATCCCTCGGTCCTAATCGGTTTCTGGGTGGCGACGAGGCAGACATCTGACCCGTCTCATCCGCCGCCTGCCGCCGCGTTGGCTGCTCCTCCATGTCCATCCAGGTGGCCGACGTGAAGCGCGCCAACGGCCTCACCACCGACCTGCAGATGTTCGCGCACAAGACGCTGCGGGTCCCGCTCCACGGGAGGCACGCGCCGTCTCCTCCCTCCTCTTCCCCGAGCCACGCCGATCGCGCCGCCGCTAGGTTCATCCTCTCTCTCTCTCTCTTTCTCTTTCTCTTTCTCTCGAGAAGCACAAGCACATGTGCTCCATCGTAACAGAACAGAACACCGCGTGCTTAATTTCCTCTTCCATATATTATTTACAGTACTATAGATTGCCAACCAATCACCTGCGTGACTTGTGCTATGCAATACAAATGCCATTTTGCCTGATTCATTAAAAATCGTTTATTCATTTCTTCTCTTTCTCTTCTCTTCTCTGATAGAGTGGATGCATCGAAACACAACAGCAGTCATTGCTAAGCTCCACATTCCATTGCATTGCATTGCCAGGGCATCTCATGATCCTTGCATAGTTACTTGCGTTCTTTCCACTCGACTTTGTCAACAATTCTGGCTTCAATTTTGGCTTCATTTGACTTTGTGCTCGCTAGCCATTCTTGCTTCCTGGATGGGTACGTATACAGGTAGAGTACATACATGATTTGGTCTGCCAATAGTGGTCTATTTCCACAATGTTTACAAGTCAAATCACAAGCCTCGAGGTTGGCAGGTTTGGCCACACGCACACCGTTGAGAACCGATGGAGGGGTAGGCAGTGTTCCACCCGACTCCCCCTCCCTCCACGATTCACACTCACATGCGCACTGCTCTGCCCTTGAGTGAGTTGAGCACTAACCTGACGCCTAGTGGTATCTGGGCTGTGTGTTTTCCTCCTACACTTCCAAAGGTCTCTCAAAACAAAAAAACAAAAAAAAAGGGTCTCTCTGCCACCTGTGTTCCAAAGAGAGACCATGAGGAGGACAGAAACAGATGATGCACTCCTGCCTGGAAACAGATGTGCAGAAGCCTCCACATGCTTGCACTACCTCGTCTCTACATCACTGCACTGCACACACTTTATTCTTGACAGATACACATAATACACCTCTAGAACCTTGAACTGTTGCAGAAACATTAGACCATACACAAAATACAG
Organism: Microstegium vimineum; assembly: GCA_022036555.1. Classification (NCBI taxonomy): domain Eukaryota; kingdom Viridiplantae; phylum Streptophyta; class Magnoliopsida; order Poales; family Poaceae; genus Microstegium; species Microstegium vimineum. Next base: position 30,113,129 of record CM039139.1, on the reverse strand, counting down.
AAGTAGTATTTCTCTTTCCTTTTTGTTTTATTCTGGAGGGATTTTGATGTACAAGGACAGCATATTTATTATTTATTAAAATAATAGATGCTCCACTATTTATTAGATTCTTAGTACCTCCACCCCTAGATAGCACTGCATATGCTGCTGCCTTTAATAATAAGTTTAATGGCGCTACCATGTGATGCCTTTTCACAATGCTGACTAAACCGGTGTTCCTCTTGGCTAGGTACTGTACACTCCACGCTTTTTATTATCTGCAATGCAGTAACAGTATGGTTTGTTTCAGAGAATGGACTACACGCCGCCCTCCCAAAATTGCTGCTTCCTTGGACCCATTTCTTAAACCCCCACGGAGCACGGTTTCGCCATCAATGAGCCTTCTGCAGGGATACTATGGCCTTACACCGACTCCAAAGGGGAACCTAACCAATGAATTAGGCACTGAAATGGCCACGTACGCTAAAGGTAAATCATGCCTGTTAATAATATCATTTATTTGCTTCGGTTACGAGATTCCTGCTCTATTGTCTTACCTATTGGTCCACTGAATTAATTTCTGAATCTTTGCACCACCCTGGACAACATCCTCCAGGTCATCATAGGAAAGCTAGAAGCTTATCAAGCAACTTGTTTCTTGAAAATGGTGATGGCGCTAGGGAGATGGATGATGCTGAGAAGCCCATAAGGCGGCGTCAGAAAACCGAAGCTGAGTTGACAACAGCTAGGGAGGACAACAATGGCGGTAGCCTGTTGGCGAGGTCTGGGCAAGGGGGGTTGGCCCTGAGGCCAAAATCTGGCAGTCGAGCAGATATGAACGGCAGCCAGCTGCAAGAAGATCTGCTGGCTACGTCTACGTGGGTGCCCTCGTATGGGGATGGGCTGCACACCGTGAAGAAGTCATCCAGCACTCCAGAGTTCCAAGATTCACCAGACAGCATCAGCATTGCCTCGGTATGGCTGAAGAGCAAGTGGAACTTGAAACCGGATGCTTTCACCCTCGCGCTTCCTCTCCCGCTGTTGGACGGCATCTCCAAGCCTCTCTTCGACAGCATCCCCAAGCCTCTCCTCGACAACATTCCCAACTCCATCGCTGCTTGGAGGAACAAGGCGGCCAAAGATTAGCAAGGTTCATAGCTTCGGTTTTTTACAGCCTTCTCTACACTTATTGCTTGTTCGTTCTTGGGTAAATTTAGTGCAGTTGCGAGAAGAAGGGCCTGGCCGGAGAAGTTGGCTCCCCAGCCCCCAGCCAAAAACATAGGAGAACATATACACTGTTATACATACATACATACATACATACTGTACTGAATCTGCTGTGCCAAAGCAGAAGCAGATTACTTCAAGTTGGGAGCTGGGACATGAGCCTGGATCTTCTTTTCCTTTTTTGTATGTACACACGTATAGGAATGAAGGCGCAAACGCTAATAAGAATGCCTTGTTCATCCCTCCGTACTACCAGTTGTGGCTTCAGCTTTTTTAAAAAAATATATATCTAGGTAGCCATGACATTTGACATGTATGAGAATGAATCATCGTGCACAGGGGCATTTTTATTTGAGAATACAGTCACTACAGTATGAATTACTGGAACCATTTCTTCAACTGTCGTTCCACCTGATAAATGAAGCATAAACCCTCGGCTTGTTATGGTAGGTCTGCTAGTTCACTACACGTCTAGAGTTGAGTATTCTGAAATCTCGAAACAAAAACACACAGAAAAGTGAACTGCGGCTGGGATTTAAAGAACCCAAATTACAACAATAATCTTGGCTCTTAAGACTGGTCTCATTCTACAGCATGGGTAAAATGATTCAGCGTGTGAATCTACCATTAATGATAAATATTTTAGCTGACTCGGTTCTTACGTTACCCTTACATCACCTAAAGCTAAACTAGTCATGACAGTAATAAATGCCACTTGAAAAGAGTCTTTTAGTCTTCATTGGCCAACATGGCAAAGGCATCAAACTGTTGTACACAAGGAACCTATACCAACGAAGGCTCCTAAAGCATATTATTGGTTGTACATACTCCCCTGCTTCAAGGGCACTTCCTTTGAATATAGGAAACCCCATGCTCTTCATACCTGGAACGAGATACATGGCACGGCTTATCAGGTGTACAGGGCAAGAATAGAAAACTGAGGGCCTATAAAATATCAGGCTTACTCTGCTTTGGAGAACCACATTTGCTGGAACGACCCAAGGGATGCAAGAATGCTTCCTCCAATCCAAACACTGCATATGAATTCCAACAAATCAGCTATGTCATTTGTAAGTAGAAGTAGGTTACTTCCATTGCAAATTATAAGAAGTTTTGGTTCCAGATATATTGCTTTCACTATGTACCTAGACATAATATATATCTAAAATTCTAAATACATAGCAAAAGCTATGTATCAACAAAAGCCAAAATGTCTTGTAATTCGGAATGCATGGAGTAACAACTAACAAGGGAAAAATTACAGATTATGATGTCAATGACTCATGTGTCAGTGACACAGGTTATGATGTCAATGATTATGATGGTAAAAAATTAGATGTCCCAACAAGTACGTACTAATATAGTAGTAGTCTAACCTGAATCGTCTCTCTACTGAGTTTCCACTTGCCATGACCTTAACACGAGCAGCTTGGGGAGACTCCTGTAATAATTCAATGTGGAAATAACAGCCAACATTAAAAATGAGTAAAAGAGTGCTCACCATTTCTAACCAACATGAATAAAGAAAATTGTTTCATAGTTATCAACTAAGGTCAAAAAATAGGGAAATATGTGAACTAATATGATACTCCCACCGTATCCAATTGTAGACCAAGCCACCGACATTCACCAATATACTCTATTAACCATTACTTTTGTAGTAGTTCCATAGTTGGATTATTAAATTATACTGAAATGAAAATTTGAAAGCACCTCATATAGTTTCAGTTTAATACAAACCTAGATATTACAAGTATGTAAAAAGTTTGTACCTCTAATACTTCTTTCTCTAGGCGCTCCTTCAACTGCAGAATTGATGATGAGCCACCAGAAAGCTATACAGAATAAAAGTTCACAGATGTTAGAATAGCATAGCAGAAGGATGTTGTTGAAGGGACTAATGTGACATGCACATGCGTGATACATGTAAAGTAGTAAAATGCTCTGGAATTCATGTCTTTACCAAGATATTGCTAAATAGTTCCTTTCGTATGTCAACGTCACACCTATTTATGCTGTCAATGACCTGGGTAGAAACACAGTATCAGGCTATCAGCAACTTAGCTGTATATGAACTGCCATGCTGCTTGCAATGCAGAAAAGTATGGGCTTCATTCAACTCACCATCCGTTGAAGGCCACGAACTGGCGTTGAATCTGCAAATCCATCAATCCCAGGAATAGTCTGTTGGCCAAAAAAATTGAGAATGAAGACCGAGATATAAGGTGAGAGAAAGCAAGTCTGCTGAGTTCAAACAATTCTCTAAACCCCTGCTAATATACAAAGCAATGCACTAGGGTTTTCTCTGCACAATAACATGGATCCATTACGAAATCCAGTGGAGTAAAAAAATAGTACCAGAACAAGTGAGATGATTACAACTTAGAACCTACAAATTATTCAAACCAGTAAGTACTACACACCCCTTTCCATGCTACTCACCTGGGATAGAGATGGATTAAATAGAATATCAGGAACCTTGAATCTATCAGCACCAACTTCAATAGTTCTGCTCAAATATCAGATAGTTAAGAATCTCATGAACAGATCATGCCAAAGAAAAAAGAAACAAAAGACTAAATACAAGAGCAGTGGAAAAGATGGGATATGCACTGCATCCACCCTCTCAATGCATCTGTAAATCCCACCTCAAAGACCATGTAATTTGTCATAAAAAATCCAACTTCAGTAAACAGTAACTTGTCATGTTGATCCTCAGTCTCAAACCCCAATTCATCAGATGTTGAGTTAAATTTGTTTTGTAGCATGATAAACTAGTTTTTTATCAACATAATTAAGTCAGAGTTCCTCATGATCCATTTTTATGCCAGACAGAGATATGGGTGCACACATGCACCGATAGTTTAGGAGAGATGAAATAGCCCACAAGGTAAAGTGACACATATTCTTGACAGGGATGGATTAAATAATAACAAGAAAATAGGTACTCATGGCTAAAGTCCAACTTACTGTCCATCAGGAAGCTCATATGAAGTGGTAGGAACATTTGCATATGCCACTTCTGCATGAAAAATAGAGATGGGAAATTAAGTGCTATAACATAACAGGAAATGTAAAGAAAGAAAAAGGTTTAAAACAAATATAATTTACAATAGAAACAACACCAAAGATAACTGCTAGTACATAATAAGTATTTACAGTTACAATAATAGTATACCATCAAAAGCAGTGTCTGGAACTCTGCAGACAGCCTCCTTGACATCACTAGCAATAGCTCTCTGTAATAGAACAGATCATCATTGAAACCATAAAAAAAGTTTCAACTGCATACAGCAAAAATTAAACGAACATACCATGCAGTACAACCTGTAACTCTCAGTTGTGTTTGGAAGATCAAGATCTACAATCTGAAACAAGGACAAACATAAACTCACATAAATAGTACAGGTTGTTTGGCTGTAATCTCAAAAGCATTACAGGACAGCACTCGGTATTGCAAAGAGGCATAGTGCAAACATTTTTGTAGTACAGGGGTCAAGATAAGCAAATAGAGCAGTCAAATGAACCAGACATTATACATAATCACGAATAACAGATTAACAGATTAAGACCCTCAGAATGGGACGATGAGTAGTAAGAAAATCACCACAGAATTTGTAATTGTCCCCAATTGCAAAGAACAGAAACTAAAATAATTACACAAAACTCCAATGCAACTTAAGTGAGACACCAAGGAGAAGAAAAAGGGTAACTAAGATCTTCAAACCATCGCTTTTACTCGGATTTGCTGACATAGTGGTTACTGGCCACCAGGTATAAAAAAAGTTCCTAATTGAATAAATCCGAGGCTGATATTTCTGAACCATATAATTGGAATAACACCTAATTTGAGCTGCTAATGAAGTCAGAAAAATAAAAGGCCTGTGTTTGTTTCCAGCTATCTCATTTTTGTATTGGTTGCATCTATATTCTCTAACTATGAAAACAAGCCCATAAAGTCTTCCTTTTTTTTCTCGAACCAGCAAAAGACCTGCCCATCATTATACTAAGAACAAAAATACAATACAATACAAGCCCAGCAGAGCCTTAACACACACAAAAAAGACAAACACAAAGTACAAGCCCCTAAAGTCTTGCTAAAGTATTTCAAGCATGTTCGCAGATCAGCTTACATAGTTACATTTGACATAGTAATATTATGTATTAATAAAGGAGTACAGTTCAGTGGTATGGTGAGTTTTCCCTTGGTTGAAAGAAAGCAGACAGAAATGATTTAAATATCAAACATAATTTTACAAAGAAATAGCACCTTATATTCTCCGGGACCAGTTTCCTTCTTCTTAAATGAATATCTGGGCCTAATCTGGATAGTGAACAAACAGGAGTGAACAGGGTAGCAAAAACTAGTAGTAAATGACAGGCAAGATTGCAAGAGAGAAGCTTACAACAATGCCCTTGTTCTCCAAGCTTTTCATCATACACTCAGTTAAAAATTCACCGCCAACTGGAGAAGTAGCCACAGACTGCATCGTGTATGTATCAGAAAAAAATTTAAGGTTGAAGTGTTGTTAAATACTAGATCAGCATTGATTGCTCACATTTTCAAATGACTGAACAAAAAGCAAAAGAAATAATAACTAGACACATAAAGTATTGCATCATACATTTTTTTCTTACAGATAGTTATCAGCCTGTCACATATGAAAAGTATAGCATACCTTTTGCAAAACAAAACCATCATGCACAGCAGAAACCACAGTAGACCCACCACCACTGCACCAAAAATGGCCACATTATCAAATTCCAGCTATGTTTCTCATGAAGAAGTCCCAAAAGCCATCAAGAATAAGATAAACTGAACCAATGATAATATTGTTACACCAGCAGAGTCCCGAACAATGCTCAACCAAAATGTGAAATAGTTGGCCACCTCTCATTTAGATGGCTAAACGGGCTAGACTGGTAATTAACAAGCATGGCTGGTCAACATGTAGCATTTAAATAGGCTAAGTGGTTGCTAAGGCGAAAAGTGGTCCCAAAACTCATGACAAACTTAAAAAATTGAAACAGTCCAAAATTATAAAATAACAGAGATGGCTGCACCTAAAATCCCAAAAGCACCAATCAACTCAATCATCAACTAGCACGTTAAACCAATATGACAATCATGGTAAGGGAACGGTATAGAATCTGTTGTTACAAAACAAGAGCAAGAGCAATCAACTTTTAGTTTCTCAAATTATTTTACTTCCATACAGTAGATGATGGACTAATAGTTCCTGTGCAACTGCACCTAACTAGTGATGCAAAAATATAGTTTGTATGTTCTATATTAAATAAAGAGGAAGAAGAACAAATGGAAGCAGACAGCAAAGGAAGATGCATTCATTCATGAATTCACCAATGTAACAAGAGCAAAGGGGCCTATTGTTTCATATGAGAAGAAGTATCTGCTTAGTGGAATGAAATGAAGAAAATGCTCACCTGTCAACCACCAAAGATGTAGCTCGTCCAGATGCAAAAGATGTGAGCACCTGATAGCACAATCGGCAATCAAAAAATAATAAAATAATTGCAACAGGAACTGATCATGACAGAGGCATACTGCATTTTTTGCTAGGAACAGCGCTGGCACTTTGTATTTCTCAAACATAAGTTCTGCTGCTCTATGAAAACATGCAAAACAACAGTCAGACATGAATGTATTAAGCCTTTCTGGAGTCCTAAGGAAAGAATATATAACAATTCATTACAAACATAGTTTTGGATGTTCTATAATAAATCCATATTCCAGAAATTCATTAGCAAATCATATCGAGGAGAAAATTAGGTTGTTGAAACACTTCTGCCTTGATATAGCATGACATTACTACTATTAGAGTAAGCAAATGACAGATATGCCAACAGGATTATTCCAAAAAAAACACCAACAGCCTTAGAGTCCTAAGCAATTTGGGGTAGGCTAGAGATGAAACCCAAAAATGAGACATCACAAGAAGGAAAGGAATCATATTAAATACAAAACATATATAAATATAAAAAGGAATAATGATAGTAATATTTGTAATCAGCTCCATAATAGCAAATAGAAAATCAGGTCTCTATGACTGGTAACACAGACATATTAAATACAAAGCATGCACATACTTCTCCCTTTGCTGTGCAGTGTTTGTAGACGGCTCAGCTATAAGCATGGGATGCTCTTCAGGATTGATCAACAACCTCCGTCTGAAATGTGGAACAAGTCAGGTGGACAGTAAAAGGCAAAGAAATAAGTCTTATAAATATTACAGAACCATGTCAGAATTGAAAATCCTAATTTAACTACCATTGGCTTATGGAGAAATAATACCATCCCCATCAATTAAATCAAGCAAGAAAATAACAAATTCTATCTGAATAGAAAACATAGCAGGAGATTTCACAATCAACACATGCAACCAGCACACTGAGCCAATTTAACAGAAAGTAGCAAGAGTACAGAATTAACAATGTTCAGATTCAAATGGTACCCAAGAATACGACCCAAATAGCCAATTCATCACAATTTAATTTAAAGAGCAGAAACTTCTCAGAAACGCATGAAAACAAAATTCACCTGAAAGCATGATTCCATATATTATCAACAATATCCCAATCAGTCACCGTTCCATCTTTCATAGGTGAAATCACCTGCATGGGTAGTAGGTGAAAAGCCATCAATAAAACATAGTTAACAAAGTTATGGTATCAGAGTTAATTCTGAGTATGTGCATACTAACCTCCATGTGATCCCTCCTGAACTCTAACTCTTGGCCTACATAAAGCTTCCGTTTTGTCTTGGCTTTGTCAACATCCATAGGCTTGGCCCCGTTCTTAGAATCTGATGCAGAATCAGCTTCCTTTTCTGACCTGGGGTCATCGGTGTCTTCAGTTTGTTCAATTGAACCAACGACCTAAACATGTCGAAAGGCACGGTAAGAACTTATATGTAGCTCACAACACAATAAAATTCATAAACCATAGCAACTATGCTGAATTAGATATTAAATAGTCCACTCTAAAACCAATAGTCAACACAATAGAATTCATAAACCATGGAAACTGTGGTCAAAACTAGGATAAGAGGAGAGCAATTTCCGATTTAATAACTGGTACAGAACATACGCTTTAGACTATCAGTCACTTACATGAGATCTAAAGTTAGCCTCTACAACCAATAGGAGGGAAGTCAACAAAAAACAGTAACACCAAAGCTTCCATTCCATGCAAATGTTAGGGTTCATTATATGACTTGACTGAAGAACCTGCACGATACCTGACAGAGAGCCAATAGCTCAATACTGACAGACACAGATCCTGTGCAGTGGCTACTACTACTGCAAGATAAGCAGTGGTTTCACCTGAGCCATCCACACGTGAAGGAACAGCTTGGATGAGAGCTCTCCTTTTCCCTCTCTTTTTTTTTTTACCATTTTCTATTCATTCTCTGCTATCAGTCGGTTCTTCTTGAGTCAAAAAATAGAGAAAGAAAATAGAAGGCATAGATATTACAATAATGCAACTAACACATAATAACCCGTTAACAGTAATAACATTTATTGCATATATTTTGCTCTAAACTGCGAGTTAATGTCCTCAATTATAATTACACAAGAGGGAGCATATGCTGAACATAAAAGAGCAAATGATAAACTGAGATCCTTTTGCATGTATCAAGGTTCTGTGTTCCTAAATCGCAAAAAAGGTTCTCTGTTCCTGTTTTAATATAAAAAAAACTTACATCTCCCAATGGACCCTGTTGTGGTACCTCCGAATGACCTGAGCCGTTCATTTAATTAGATTGGAGGGTTGATATCATCTGTTACTTCCTAGGAGGTAATAGGTGAATATATATATATTTTCTAGATCTAATTGATGCATGCATGAACGATTTTATAAATCCTTTTATTTTGTAATTTTGGATATGGCATAATTTGGCTAGCTTTATTTTGGATTTGGCTGTGACACATAAGGTAACTTCTTTTTTAACATTTCTTAATGTGAACAAAGTTGAACGTACAATGACAGCTATGAAACATTTTGTATGTGACAAATTTATCAAAAAAAGGCATGGAACCTTATCATTATAGTTAATTTTATATAAAAATCTTGTAACGTAATAGGTGTATATATCATTACAATTATTTTTACATGAAAAACTTATACACATATGACAGCTACTAAGGTTATGCACAATTTTTTATTCTCAGCCGAGAACCTTGATTTTAACAAACTGAACAAGGAAAAGAATGGTCTAAGGACATGTTTGGCTACCATGGGCTAATTATTAGCTAGCTAATTTTAGCTCAAATTGGCTCTAGTGCATCCAAACAAGAGGGTTAATAGGTGGGCTATTTTTTTAACCAAGTCTAACTAGTTGTAAGCCAACTAGAACCTTAGCTAATTTGAGCTAATTTTTATCCAGCTAGTAATTATCTCTAGCCCATCCAAACAGGGCCTAAACTACAACAAAAAGGTCAAGTTGTGGAGAAGAATTGGTCTGAACTACAAGAAGGTGCTGAGATGAGCGTTTTGACGTTTTCCATTGTGTGGCAGTCCAGCGCGCGACGACGTGCGTCCTTGCTTGTCCCAGTAATAAAATGGCACTAAACACTTCTCTACTCCTGCCATTTCCCTCCAAAAGGGCTGTTGGTGGAATAAATTAAAGAGAAAAGGACTCACAAAAAAAAAGTGAAAAGGAGGGCTCTCATCCCAGCTGTTCATTCTGGTGTGGACGGCTCAGGTGCAGCCACTGCTTATCTTGCAGTAGTAGTAACCACTGCACAGGATCTGTGTCTCAATACTGACAACTAGTCACCATTTGGGCTGCACCACAGGGCTTGCAGCAAACATAAAGCTGAAGCACTATTGCACTGACTTAGTTGCCCGACAAAGAAGTATGCATACATTTAAATCAGAAGGACCTATGTGATCGTTAATATCTGTTGCCAATTTCACAAATCGAGCTGAACCCACCTAAAATTGTAAGAAAACACAGGATACACTTGTATCAACCCGAGTGAAATGGTAGTCTGTCATGTTTGAACCCAGCATTTGGTCTCAACAAAAAATAGAGTGAGCAACCTAAAATGCTTCCGGCAATCAAACTAGAGCGCCAACTCGCCAGTGCAATACAAGCTTCCGAGAAGCGCATTTCGCCCCTAACAGCTTACGGACACCGCAAAAGTGTCCAGACCGTGACCCAAGAGCAAAGTTCAGAAACGACGCCAGAACAGGGGAGTTTGGAAGCAGCAGAGGAGCATTTGTCTCACCGACGGGAAGACGGCCTTGGGGGTGTCGTCGCCGGCGTAGCCCGCCTTGCAGCTGTAGGAGCCCACATCTATGACGATTGCCGAAACCTCGTCTGCGGAGGTAGAAGTAGAAGCGTGAGATCTCCAGGGGTTTAGGGTTTAGCGGGAGCATGAGGGGGCTGGAGGAGGGTGAGAGAGCTTACCTCCGCCGTACATGTCTGGAGATCCAGGGAGGGCGGAGCCGTAGGGTGGCGGGGCGGGGGACGCAAACCCTAGCTCGCCGGAGACGGACGGGGGCGACGAGAAGAGAGAGAAGAGGGGGGCGAACGGCGAAGCGAGCGAGAGGGGTTTTGCTTCACGTTACCTTACCCGCTCTATGGTGTGGCCCGCCTGTCACCGGGTGATGCCGAAGAGAACGAAAAAAGAAAAAAAAGGAAACGTGGCTTCACTGCCTGCGAAAGGTTATTCCCTTCATTTAGCTGCTGTTTGGTTTGGGGGGTTTTTTTTTTTTACAAATTTTTGGTTGTGGGTTTGCGGCCCGTTACCGGTTCATGCTCTATGTTTGTTCTTCTTTTCGTTTGGTTCGCTACTCAGTATCAAGCTCTGGGCGTTCGCGTTAACCGTTTTGTTTGGGTCAGGTAAATCGGGTAATTAAAAATTCAATTAATGAAAATTGCTACCTAATATTAGCTTCGAAAAAATACTACCCGAAATTTCGGGTACCCGATAATTCGAGTTTGGGTTCGGGTATTACCCGATATACCTGAATTTTCAAAAATCAGCAAACTAAAAAAAACTTTGGTAGCATTATACATAATTTCAGCAGCAATTGTATAGAATTTTAACAATAATTTGTAGAGAATCATTTATTATAGTTATTTGTTCAAAAAATAGAGAATTATATTTTAATAAAATGATATGTTCAAGTGTTCAACTAACAACACATCATAAATACAAAAACACATGCAAAACTTTGGGTAGTTCAGGTACTGGAGGATAGTACCCGAATTACCCAAAATAATTTCGGGTAATCAAAATCACTATCCGAATTTAGGATCGGGTACCTCAGGTTCGGGTCCGGGTAAAAAAAAACTGGTTTAATAAGGGGAGAGATACATTTAAAAAGGATGAAGAAAAATAAAATGCCCTCACGCAGGATCGAACTACTCTCTAGGTGAAGTTTAGTTATTTTGGAAAAAGTGTTTGTCAAAACATCTTCACGAACAATTTTATGTATGCATGTGAAAGGAAAAGGAGAGAGAGTTATGATAATCTACTATTTTCAGCTTCATCAATGAGTTGTACCAAATAAGCGCCCTAAACATAGGCAGGTTGTTGCGGTAAGGCTGGCTGGCATTTTGTGTGCAAATGCAGTGACATATATATATATATAGTAAAAAAACAAACCGGTTTAATAAGTGGAGAGATATACATTTAAAAAGGATGAAGCCAAATAAAATGCCCCCACGCAGGATCGAACTACGGACCTTCAGTTTACAAGACTGACGCTCTACCACTGAGCTATAGGGGCTGTTTTGCAGGGCTCTTACAAACAAACTATAATTTCTTAGTTTCGTAGAGATCGAGACCATCAACAGATTCGATTTCTCCTCGATTCGTGCTCCAGCAAACGCAGCAGTACGCCCATTCAAATTCAAACTCGCACGTGCTCATCTTCATCGAATTTCCATTTAGGGATTAATGCAGGCATACGAAGTGATCGAATTTGATATTTGTAGGAGACGTTTGGTATAACCAGAGTTAGAGATCATCAGTTCTCTACCCATCACTCATCAAGTTGTCAGTCAAGCTGACGATCGTATATTGTGAGACGCTAGTTTGTAGAGTGCGTAGATCAAAGGAATATAGAGGGTTTTAATGTTTTAAATTTAAGAACTCAGAATGAAGCATTGTTGTTAAGTATCTATTAAGTTTTTTAATAACAAAGAATATATTTCATGTGTTTTCTTAGTTTGGGAGAGCTACTATTAGATAAGAAATTAAATCTACCTTCACAGATAAAAAAAAAAGATCCTTTTTAGTGGAGAGATGTCGTAAAACTACTGGACAAATTCAAGAGATGGGCTATGCGGTATGCCTAATATCAGAATGTGGTCAGACATTTGAACAATATATATACTTTGTAGTTACACAATATAATTGTTTATCACTGGACGGCTGACGCAGAAGACACGGGAAATTCACCTTAATCATGTTGGGCAGATCGAGACCCGCCCTCTTAAAAAAAACAAAGAACTCTCACTCCGTTTGAAATTAAAAGTTGTTTTGTTTTTTTACATCTACTTTACTATATATGCTGATAGATATATAGGAATATATTGGGTGAATTAAAAAGTCAAAGTTTAGAATGAACGGACAAAGGAGTAGTGGCTAGATAAACGTTCGACGTGGCACAGCACACAGAGTGGTGTATATATAGTACGTGCAGGCGGCCGAATATAAACCGTTCCGATCCGATCAAAAATCGATCGGTGACAAGACGAGGAGGAAATAAAGCAGCCACTTTGGCCAACAGATTTCCTGGCCAAAACGACACACAAACCTGCACGCCGGCCAGGCCTTCGCGACACTGCAGGTGCATCGACGGGCTGGGACGGCCGTGCTTTGCTTGCTTGCTTGCTTTGTTAGTTCGTCCGATCGACGGCGGATAGATACGGTGTGTACGTGACTGACGAGGCACCACGCACGCACGCACGCACGCACGCACACGGCACCTCGGTGCACGCTCTCCCAGCGTACGTGACGCTCCGTCGTCTCTTCCGATCATCGATCCCCGGCCGCGTTATAAGCACCCTCGGCGCCCGCCTAAGCCTCCCCTCTCCTCTCGATCATCATATCATTATCCAAGCAAGAGCGCGCGGCGGCGGCCTAGCTCGCTCGCCGGCAGTAATAACCTACTACCTAGTTAGCCTGCCTGACAGACTAATTAATTATATTATAGGTAGAAGAAGATCAGCCGGCCGGCAGCCATGGATATGATCAGGGCAGTACGGCGCCGGTTCACCGTCGGCCAACTGGCCACAGCCACCGACCGCGCCACGCTGCGCCGCGCGGCAGCTGAGCTCCTCGCCACCGCCATCTTCGTATTCGCCGCCGAGGGCGCCACGCTATCCATCGGTACGTATAAACGTTGCGGTGTGTGTGTTCCTGTTGTTGTGCGTCAAGTTTAATTAATTAACGTATAAACGTCGTCGTCGCAGGGATGATGAGGATGCACGGCGGTCAGCTGGTGGCGGTGGCACTCGCGCACGCCCTCGCTCTCGCGGCTGCCGTGGCGTGCGCCGCCAACACCTCCGGCGCCCACGTCAACCCGGCCGTCACCTTCGGCGCGCTGCTCGCCGGCCGGATCTCCCTCGTCCGCTCCCTCGTCTACTGGGTCGCGCAGCTGATGGGCGCCGTCGCCGCCGCGCTCGTGCTCCGCCTCGCCACCGGAGGCGGAGGGATGGTACGTGCTACGCGTGCTCTGTCGATCGCCTTCTTTTGTTAATCATGTGCTACGTACGCTAACGCCGAGAGACACATGCATTCGTCCGATCCACGTACGTACGCAGCATCTGCCGGAGCACGCGCTGGCGGGTGGCGTCAGCGGATGGCAAGCGGCCGTGCTGGAGGCGGCTATGGCGTTCGGGCTCATGCACGCCTACTTCACGACGGTGATGATGGACCAGCACCAGCCCCCGCGGAGGGACAGGGTCTGCGCCGGGTCGTCGGTGGTGGCGGGGCCGCTCGCCGTGGGGCTGCTGGCTGGCGCCAACGTGCTGGCCTGCGGCGCGCTGGAGGGCGCCGTGATGAACCCGGCGCGCGCGTTCGGGCCCGCCGTCGTTGGATCCCGCCGCTGGGGCAACCACTGGTGGGTGTACTGGATCGGGCCCATGGTCGGCGCCGGCCTCTCTGGTGTTGTCTACGACCACATCGTCGCCGGCGGGGAGGGGGAAGAGAAGGAGGAGCCCAAGCCCAGCGGCGGTAGCGCCCGCCGTCGTGCGTAGCGTAGCATAGTAGAAGACTGCTGTATGCAGGACGTCGTGCCTCTGAATTGAATTTTCTTCTGAATAAAATAAAATAAAAAAAGCATGCAGCTCGCATCGCTTGCTTGCTCAATTGTGTCTGTCGTGATCGATCATCATCAGTCGAATGTGTTCCATATATCTTTCATGTACTCTTACCGCCTTTTGTACTTTTATGTCGTCGCTTTGCTTCGTTGATCAAAAAAAAAAAATGTCGTCGCTTTGCTTCAATAATCTCGCTTCTGCGTTGAGTGATCGATCGACGGAGATATTCAAACAACAATTTCGATCTGTATTACTAGTTTTTATCTCAAACTATCTGTTCGAGGTAAATCACGAGATAACTAATCTAAACAACAGGTGCAAGTGCAACCATTGCACAAGTGCGTGTTTGCAATGAATATTCAGAATGTGTGATCAAAACATAATAACAACCTCATCTATTTCACATCTTCCAAATTTGAAATACTTGATTGAAAACGCTTTTATGATTCTATTCTGACCAATTTACTCATTTTGAGCCCATGTTTTTAAGACCTAACTAATCTTCCCTTGTTTTTATATAGCAGCATATGAGCCCATGTAGTATTTTTTTATTCACCTACCATCACAGCCCATGAATGCCCAAGAATCTTTTTCTAAAGGGCCCATGAACGCCCAAGAATCTTTCTCTCTCAAGGCATGCCAAATTGCCAATGCCATGCCAAAATTTTATTTAGAGATCTTGTAATAACGTTGCCCTCGTTGGCAACATTCATGATGCCATGCGTTAGCGCTAGAGCGTGCTGATCTGGTTTCGGATTCCTGCAAGAACCAGAAAATTCAGCATCAATCTTGCTAGCAACGGTGCCTGCCTCGATAGTTCTTAGGCACGTCCTGTGCCTCCTTGATACAGTGTTTCTAATGCTATAATTTATTAACTTCCTAACAATTTTCACCAGAACTCTCTAAAAATAATTAAATAATAAAATACTCAAAAGAGGTTAGCGTCCAAAGTTTAAATAGTTGACTATAACTAACGCAAAACAATCAATATACGAACGGAGGGAGTATTAAGAAAAAACATTAATCTTTCATGCGAAAATGAATCACATGAATGATTAACAGCAACGGAGTTGATTACACACATATCAAAACAGCAGCTTTTACTAATTGAAAAAAACAAACAACATAACAATATCTCCTACTCCCTCTATCTCAAAAGAAATATAATTATCATTCTTCCAGAAGTCAAATAATTTTAGATTTGACTAAATCTATAAAAATTACAAACGCAATCGAATAAATATCATTAGATTGATTATAAAATATATTTTTATAACAAATCTATTTAGAAACATAAACATTGATAATGTTTTTTTAAGAAAAATATCTAAAATTAAAAAATTCGAGTTATCCAAAACAAAGAATTGCATACTTTCCATACTGAAAAGACCACAATCCTGGTTAAAAAAATTGTCAAAAAAAACCACACATGTTACGGTATGTCGGTATGTATGTCCCACTTGTAATTGTAAAAAATAAGTTTCTTCTTAAGCCACGCGGCCATGCAACAGGCCGTATTGTAATTAAAAAAATAAAATTTTATGTCCACTTGATCAAGGGGTATTTTTGTAATTTTATGTATGTCTTCGTGTGTGTTTTTTCTATTAGAATCTTTTCAGGACAGAGAAAGTAGACAATATAGCAGTCAAAAGCTGGCACATATAATGTGTGGCAGCTGCCATGTCGGGGCGGTGGGTTCCAGGTTCCATCTCCACCACATAAATAGTAATATTCTTCTCAAAATTCAATTCTAGAGCAGCTTTGCTGCCACTAAAAGGTGTTGTTGATACAGAACTTAACCGTGGTGGCTTTCACTACGGAACTGAAGTTTACTCCTAGGTCTAGTTCTAGCCTCGAGCTGTCTTGTTCTGGTTTGGGGCAGGCTCATAGTGTGTTATACAAAAACGAAAAATCAGGGCCTGCCGTGTCTGCAACCATGAACATAAATAGCTCGGAGTCGGAGCATATCACGCACACCGTGTGGCCGATTCAAAACTTTCGAATCACCGAAATACTTTTCTTTTCAAAATATTTTAAACATTTGAACTAATCATGACATTTTCATAAAACATATTAAAGAGATTAGAATCGGAGTGATATTTGTGGACCGAAGGAGTATTAGTAAAATATTAATGTACATAACTTACATGACAGATAACACGTATCAAAATGTCACTTGTTTAGGAGCTATAACAAGATCTTGTTTAGTTCCCTTCAAATTTCTAAAGCTTTATAAATTTTCTTAACACGTATGTATGAAACATTAAATATAGAAAAAAAACTAATCGTATAGTTTGTCTGTTATTTACGAGACGAATCTTTTAAACTTAGTTACTCTATGATTAATTAATAGGAGTAATTATCAAATACAAACAATAGTGCTACAATATTCTTTTTTACAAAAGTTTTTGCATGTAAAGAAGACCTAAATAATTTAATAGCACCTCTAATATGAAACCGTGTAAAAATGATTAAAGCTGACACGCATTAGTGTGACAGCTATGATAATAATAACGAATTGGTTTATATAATACATAACATAATAAAATTAATCAAATGTGTAGACTAATTTATTTATAATTAGTACAATAAATATTCGATATTACTTGTACATAAAATCCTCTAAGAATTGTTCAAAATGTCACATCCTAATACGTGACAGCTATGGTAATAAAGGGGTGTTTAGATGTAAAAGATTTGGGATTTTGACACCATAACACTTTCAAATTTATTTGACAATTATTGTCCACTTATAGAATAACTAGACTTAAATGATTCGTCTCGTAAATTACAGCTAAATTGTACAATTAATTATTTTTTACCTATATTTAATGATTCATTCATGCGTCCAAAGATAAGTCATGACTGAAAATTTTTTAAAGTTTTGGAATTTTAACATCTAAACAAAGGGAAATACATTGGCTTTCTCTCAAACAACCGTCACACTATGATGCTACAATCAAGATAGCTTTTTCTCTGTTTCTTTTTTTTTCTTTTGGAAGCTCTCTCCTCCCACTTGCATTGCAGTGAGACGACGTACTTGCTCTGTTACTAAATAATTATTATTGTTGGTGTACGTATAATAAATTTAACTTAATTTATAGAAAATATGTGTAATATTTATATCTCTAAATAATTTGATTAAAAAACTAAATTCAAATATCTTTCCAATAATACTAATCATGTCCGGTAAATATCAATATTTTTAATATTATATGATGCTTGACTGCAACTGTGTTCTCACTACGTGCCTTTCCAAGTTCCCATATTAGAAAAGAGAAGGCCTAATGACTCCTTGGAGTGTGTGACAACCCTTGGAGAAGGCCTTGTAGGCACTGATATTTAGGTCATCTTTATTGAGAGTTTTATATCTCAGTTTTTAATGCTCCCATGTAATAAAAAATTGTGCTTAAGAGTTTTATCTTCACGAAGCTCTCTTTACTTCTATGAAATTTTCATCATATTTATTCGTAAATACGATATCATATCATAATATTTAACGCTCATGAAAACTCCTACTGAGATCGACCTTAGGAGTACATCCACCAGCTTGAAGTAGAAAGCGTAAATAGTGGTGGAGAGGGCACCACACAGTGCCAACTGCCCTCCTTGAAGTAGGAGGCAAAGCAGAGCAACGGAGTCACAACGGTTTAGCCAACAGGGATCAAGTATTGAGCCACGCCAGTATCCGCGAACACCAAAGATGTCGGCTACTTTGGCAAGTTTGGTCACCTCGACAAACTAGTCCACCACCACGATTTTGATTTTAGTCATATTTGAAGGTCGCTTCTCTCTTTGAAGACCTTTTTTGGATGTTGAAATCCATATGAGTTGGAATAGATCAATTCATCTCAACACAATGTGAATACGACTACATCTAAACAAAATTTAATCATGCTAAGAAATATGACTCTAGACTAACTTGGTTTTTTTGGGATTCTCTCCCCTCCCCATTTCAATTGACCACATAATCAGTTTTTAGCGAGCAATGAAAAAATTCTCCTCAATTCTCTCCTTCCTCTCAACGCCGCCTCCACCTACCTGAGCAACGACGTTTCAGAAGTAGGCCAAAACACATATAAAACTACTAAATAGAATTCACATTTGCATTGTCGTGTCCGACCAACTCCTGCATGAGTGACGCCCACTGCTCACGCCACAAAGCCCGTCGAGCCACATCTCTTCTTCCTCTCGATGCCACCTCCACTTGCTTGAGCCTTGCCCTCGCCTCTCCTTGGCCAAGCCTAACGTGAAGCGTAGGTGTGCTTGCTCATCAAGACGTGATTGCTGGTGCACGATTGTTTGCTAAGCGTAGCAGATGGGTTGGCCACTCGACACTCGCTCGCTAGGTCATGGGAGATGGGTGGGCAAGCGGTGCTTGCTACCTAGGACGTGACATGTGAGGCATGCACTCGCCGGGACGTACCAGGACATGGCTAGTGGTATAGTTGAGCATTGTTTGCTAACTGGTATGCAACATGGATGGGATGCATGGGATGCTCGCTCCCCGAGACGTAGCGGGGCACATGTAGCCAAGAAGTGCTTGCTCAAAGGGAAAAAAAGGACACGACTAGGGGCACGAAGGAGCAACACGCGCTTACCAGGACATGACGGGGCACACAAGGCCAAGCGACGCTCGCTCGTGGGGAGACGCTAAGTGGCTCAGAAGACAATGGCGTCACAATGATGTGGGCAACTGGGAGCAAGTAATTGAGCCACACTAGTATATCATGGAAACAAAACACGTCAACTACCTCGGGAAATTTGGCCATCTCGGAGAGCTGATCCACCACCAGTCTTTGGGCTTGGTCAAGTTTGGGATCAATTCTCTCCCCTTAATAATTCTAAATGCTATGATTTTAGGTCAACTTATTTTTTCGTGGTTCTCTCCTCATCTGGTTTCAATGTAATTGCAAAATCATGTATTAACGAGTAGTAGAGAAAATCCCCTCAATTTTCTCCTTTCTCTGGTGTATCCTCTACCTGTTGAAGACCCACCCCTAGCCTCGCCCCGCCTTTCTCCTTAGTCGAGCCCCGCCTCTGCCTTACTCAGGCACTGCTAGGGTAGGACCCGAGCCTCATATATCCGCCTCTTCCTCCTCGCCGAGGCACCAACACCCGAGTAAGGGTGGAACCTAATGAATCCTATTATTTCTGCTCTAGCGACGACAAGGATAGGTGGTGCTTGGAAGGCGGGGATGCCTCGTCTTATAAAGAGAATAAGGTGGGTGGTTCATGAGAGACGAGGTGCTTACCATATATGAGAAGGTTTGCTAATGCATTTAACTCTATTTAATCTATAAAAATAAATGTATAAAAGATAACTTAAAATTAATTACACATATATCGAAGTATTACTTATTTGGTATAATAAATAATAATATCTTTTATATAAAAATAATATAGAAACGATCAAAAGCAAGATGCGTACTCTCTCCTCTGCGTTCGTAAACCATGTCGTTTTGGACAGCGATACAGTCTCCGAAGTGTAACTTTGACTGTATTTTTTTTTGAAAAATATTTATTGAAATATAATATGTATTTTTTATTAAAGTATTTTTAAAGATAAATCTATTGATATGATTTTCATATTTACGAACTCAACAACTTAAAAATTTAATGATTTATAATCTTAATATTTGACTCAATTTTTATATTAAACGATATGTTTTATGAGTATTGAAGGAGTATGATACATTAAAAGCTGTCACACTTTAATGTGAATGACAACGGTGGTGGGTGGCAGGTGAGTTGTCTCGCACTCCCTGTCACCACCACATGGAAACAGTTTTTCTCTCTCTCTTCTTTGTCTTGAGACGTGCGCTGCGCCGCACGACTCTGCATTTAGCGGTGTGCTACAAATTCGAATGGAACCCCGGGCCCCACCGCGTTCTGTTACCATCGGGAAATGCTCCCCACACCGGTGACCACGGATCAGCCGCCACACGGGATCCTCCACCGCCTACGGGTACCCGTGACAGTGCCGCACTCTCTCGCTGACAGCCGTGGCACGCACGAGGTGGTCCCCACATGCCAGTGGTGTACCAACAGCGAGCGACGTGCCAATTGCTCGTGCCGTTTGGCGGGCGCGGCGCGTGAGTTTCTGCGCTGCGACTTGGGAGTGGGAGATTCGCCGTCTCCCCTCCCCTTCCCGGCTTCCCCCCTCGCCTCGTCTAAAAAGCGGGCAAAGCAGAG
This sequence comes from Microstegium vimineum, assembly GCA_022036555.1. Taxonomy (NCBI): domain Eukaryota; kingdom Viridiplantae; phylum Streptophyta; class Magnoliopsida; order Poales; family Poaceae; genus Microstegium; species Microstegium vimineum. The sequence goes on along the minus strand of CM039139.1, from coordinate 30,092,425 downwards.
ACGGCGGAGACAGGTAGAGCCCGCGCAGCCGCCGTCGCGGCCTCCTGCTCATCCTCGTCTGCCACCGCCTCCCAAGTCCCAGCGCCCCACTGGAAGGGAGATGCAGCAGAGGTAGTACGAGGGGAGGCTGTGGAGCGGTCGGCGGAGGGCCGAGAGAAGGGTGCGCCGAGCCACGCCGTCCGGAGTCTCCGGGTCCGTCGCCGCAGCTTCGGCCGCGCCGGGCCCGAGAAAACGCGAGGGATCGAGGGAGAGGTATCCCCCGCAGCCTCTCTTCGCGAAGGTTCCGGAATGGCGGTAAGACTTTCCTTTCGTCCCCTGCTTTTTCTCTGCTGTATCATGTATTGTGATGAAGAGATGATCTCTCGCGCCATGAATTCTCGATACTAATAATCTGGTCCGCTGCTACGGTGATTCCGCGCGTTAGATTGGGTTCCCTGATGTCGCGAGGTTGGGTTTTGTTCCTTTCTGCCGCTCAACGCTGGGGTTTTCTTAACACTGGATTGAGTTAGAGCTTGCATTTTGAATGGCTATTTCGGGATTGCTGGTGGTTTTTTTTTCCTATTGTTGGTCGATGTGCCTAATGTTTAGTTCTTAATTCGTGTCACAGCACCGGATTAGCGACAGTGATGGCAGTGACAGCTTCGAATGGGATAGTGATGGCAATGGGGAGGAGGCAGCGAGCTTCAACGCTGCTGGTGCAATGGCATCAACGAATCCTGATGCTCCAGGCCCATCGAGACGGGTAAGCCAGCTAACTGATCCACAACGATATGCAACAATGTGTGAACTCAGCAGCTAGTTGTTCTTCAGTTCATGTTACTCAGGGGTGTTCGACCCACTTGTGCCAAACTGGCCGGGGTGGGGTGTGTGGATATATATGGTAGTCATGAACAGAATCAGGATCATGATTAGTGTATATCGAGACGAACACTCTCAATGTTACTGTTACCGTTACTGTTACCTTGTTTCTAGTGGCTACGATTGTAATATTTCTGTTTGTTTGTGGGGTTGATTTTAAGGTTGCTAATGGCAATGGGAAGGCTGTGCCATCTGCCTCTTTGGTTCAGAAGTATGTGGATATGGGTTTCGCAGAAGAGATTGTTCTGAAGGCCTTGAAGGACAATGGTACTTAGCTAATAACCCATTTCTTCTCATTTACTTAGATTCTAGGTGATTTTATATACTCTATCTGACAGCTGCTTTTTCTTTCAGGGGATAATGGAGCAGATTCATTAGTTGAGCTTCTTCTTACTTACCAGGTATTCATTTGTCTTCTTTTTTTGTTTAGAAAACAGGAGGGGTAGCCCCATACTGGCTAACATATATATTAATATTATATACAAAAAGAAGTGTCCAAGCAACATAATTTAAGGAATGAAAAAGGACAAAAAAAATATATAAAGAAGATCACAATTAGTGCTCTAGCCATTCTTGTATGTGGGAAATCTTTCTTCTTCGCTCTATTGATAACCAGAGCAAATTCTTCTTTGAAAAAGGCCAGACAATTTGATATTGATGGCATAATTTCTTGGAAGATGTGGTCATTTGTTGAGACCCAAATGCTCCAGCTCATTAGTATGATAATTTCCATGTAGAACTGGACTCCCAACTGTTGCTTGAAGTGTTCCAAAGTAGTAAAGAGTTCAGCCTCGGTGTCAATGCTAAGATTAAGACTGAACCAGCAAGCTTGCGCGAAGTCACACCTCAAGAAGAGGTTTTCCAGGGTTTCCTCCATAGATTGGGTGCATAGGACACAATCATAAGAGGGAAGATCCATGTTCTTCCTTTTGAGAAGTTCTCTTGTGCTGAGTCGGTATTTTAGGAGTAACCAGAAGAAGACTTTATGTTTGTATTGGCAGGATGACCTCCAGATCCATTTGAATGCTGGGTGTACCTCTGTGTGTCCAATTAGAACTCTGTAAACCTTTGTTGATTTGTACATTTGAAAGCTCCAAATATAAGACCAGCAGTCATGTTCAGTTGTCAAAGTGAGTAGATCTTGCTCCAATTGTTGTAGCTGGGCAAAAGCTTCAATTGATAGTGGGAGATAAAAAGATTGTGCAATGTTACAATTGATTTGGCTTTGCTGAGTGTTTTCTCTTATTTTTTGCAAAGAAAAAGAGCTCAGGGTATGCTTGACTTGAGACTCTACCAAGCCAAAGATCCTCCCAAAGGAGACAAGATTCTCCATTCTTAATGTTAACTAATGCCATTCCTTTAAACTATCCAAAACCTTTGATATCTCTCCACCGAAAAGATCCCTTCTTTGTTTAACCATGCAGTTTGTCATTGTTGTAGTTCTTTTCCCATACTTTGATGTTGTTGTTGCATGGTTTCAAAGAGGATTTGTATTTACAAAGTGATGCCAAATGCAGGAACTAGGCAATGACCTCAAAGTGGATAACGGCTTTGCTTCTGGTTGTGCCCCCCAAACTGTTGACGATAGTGATGATGATGACATTCTAGAAAACTGGGATGATGAGGATGCTGGTGGGAGAAGCACCAGGGTTGCTAACTCTGTTGATGATTCTGGTGACGAGGTATTTTCATGCTCCCCCTTGGTGACTGTATGGGTTCAATTTATTCTTTTTTGAGAAACTTGCTATGCATTTACTTTGCTTCAATCATATATACTTCTGCATTAAACTTGTTTAATGTTAATCTAGTAAGTGGACTACTTATCCCAAAGATCATAAGGTTCTGTACTTTTACTTGCACCTGTTCCTTTAGTTTTCAAACTGCTTTTAGCTACATGGCTGTACTAGAAAGCCAATCGACTTTGTTTTTTCCCTTAATTTTGGGACAACTGGGTTCTTTTAGGCAAAACAGCATGTTCCCATGAAACCAGAATCCTGAATTTTTTAAGAAAATTGTATCGGTAAGACGGTAAACAAGACACTTGTGTCTATCATAAACTTTGAACTACTGCATTTCATCTTATGCATATGACTAGAACTCTTGTGCCAGTGACATTCTTGAACAACACATCAACATGGACTAACAGATGAAATTTCCAAAATTGTGGGTGGTTTGTTAATGATGAATTTCTTATTTTGTATCTGACAAATTGTGGGTGGTTTTTTAATGATGAATTTCTTATTTTGTATCTGACATTCATTTCTTTTTACTTATAATAAGATTGCTGTACCCCTACTCCCTGTAATAGCAACCTCTCTTACTGTTTTAGTTCACAAAAAAACTGCATTTATGGGTTATAATCTATTTCCTTTTTTGATACTTATGCAAATCGATCACTGATCTGAGAACTGGAGGCTCTGTAGTGCAACAATATTCCTGTTCAACTCTAACATTGAACTTGTATTGTACTTTCTGGTGTTTTGCATGCGACTTCATGTAGCTGAGAGTTGATGGAATTGAACTACAGCTGGACTTCCATTTTTTGTTTACACACAACAATCGTTTTTCTCAATCAAAAAGCTAATTGTTGTCCGAACTTGTCCATAGTTATGATACTTTCCATTTTTTTGTCCTTTGGAAGTTAATTGCAATGCTAGTTTATATAGCTTGTCAACTGTATTCTCAGTACTTCCCGTGCTTTCTACACAGGATTTCTTACATGAGATGTCACAGAAGGATGAGAAAGTTGATTCCTTAGTTAAAATGGGGTTTCCTGAAGACGAGGCAGCAATGGCTGTTGCTAGATGCGGTGTGCTCTCTGAGCCTTTGTTCCATGCTCCTCTGTTTGCCTTAGATTACTCAGCAAAATAAACATTAATTTCCAACCTTGAAAGTAGGATATACTCTCATATAGAATAAATCAGTTGAATAATAGCATTGCCATGTTTAATTATACGTCAAACTTTATATTTGTTTATCTCTGGATTTTGAGAATTTTCTTCAATTGGTTAAGTTGGAACTAGTAAAATTGGCTGCAATCTTGAACTGAAATAACATAGAATGGTTGATTCTTTCCAAGCGTGATTTACTGTTTGCATTAAGTTTGGGTTAACTAGTTATATTGAAATCTGAAGACATAGCATTTAGGCATGCCCATAATAATTTGTAGAAAGCAAGGCGTATGATAAATATTGTTTCTTACAAGAATAAATGGGAATTTAGGAACTTATCCATCCAGTTAGTAGATGTAAATGTAAACCTTTGAATCTATGAATAGCAAGCGTTCAAGATGCTACCTCAAAGCAGGCAATCAACAATTTATTATTCTTTTTGGGGTCAGAATATTTTACTTGCTTTTTCTGTCAAATAAAACCATTTTTGCATCTTGTAAGCAACTTGTACTGTACCACTCAGATTCTGTCCCTGTCCCTGTTTTATTTTAACTTAATCTTCTGAGTTTATTATTCGAACTTGTCAAAGTATGCTCCAAATATCCCTGTTCATTGATCATGCACCTTATGCCATCTACTGTCTTCTTTGGTTTCAAATTACTCAGGGCAGGATGCATCTATTTCTGTTTTGGTGGATTCCATATATGCTTCACAGACTGTAGGAGATGGTAATTGTGGCCATTTGTCCGACTTTGAGGTTTGTCTTAGATTAACTGTCCATATAAGTCTGCAATAAGACTTAGTTCTAATTTAATGGTCTGTGTGTTTGCATACTGTAGGATAATTCCTTTGGAGGGAGAAACAAAGGAAGGCTCATGGATGGGAACAAAAAAAAGAGAAAGAGATATGGAGGTCAAGCACAGGGAAGTAGAGGTCCATTAGATGGTAGCTGTGATGAACCTATGCCTCTACCAAAGCCAATGGTTGGATTTAACTTGCCAAACCAGTGGCCAATACGAGCGGACAGAGTGGACAGATTGCTGCCTTCACAAGCTATTGGTCCACCATACTTCTACTATGAGAATGTTGCTCTTGCTCCAAAAGGTGTCTGGACTACCATATCAAGATTCTTGTATGATATTCAGCCAGAGTTTGTGGACTCGAAGTACTTCTGTGCTGCTGCCAGGAAAAGGGGTTATATTCACAATCTGCCACTTGAGAACAGGTCACCTCTCCTCCCCATACCTCCAAAGACAATATGGGAAGCATTTCCTCGTACCAAGAGGTGGTGGCCGTCATGGGACCCAAGACGACAGTTCAACTGCCTCCAAACTTGTGTGTCTAGTGCAAAACTGTTAGAGAGGATTCGTGTAGAGCTTACAAACAGTACAGATCCACCTTCTCCAAGAGTTCAGAAGTTTGTGTTGGAGGAGTGTAGGAAATGGAATCTCGCTTGGGTTGGCAAAAACAAGGTTGCTCCTCTAGAGCCTGATGAGATGGAGTTTCTGCTCGGCTTTCCGAAGGATCACACCAGAGGTGTCTGCAGGACAGAGAGGTATCGATCTCTAGGAAATTCATTTCAAGTTGATACTGTTGCTTATCATCTCTCAGTCCTCAAGGATATGTACCCACAAGGCATGAATGTGCTATCTTTATTCTCTGGTATTGGAGGAGGAGAGGTGGCTCTCCACAGGCTTGGTATACGCATGAACACAGTTATTTCAGTAGAGAAGACTGAGGTCAATAGGACGATTCTGAAGAGTTGGTGGGATCAGACGCAAACTGGTACTTTGATTGAGATTACTGATGTGCAGACACTGACATCTGAGAGGATTGAGGCATATATTAGGAGAATTGGTGGCTTTGATCTTGTGATTGGTGGAAGTCCCTGCAACAATCTTGCTGGGAGCAACCGTCACAGTAGAGATGGTTTGGAGGGCGAACAGTCTGCATTATTCTACCATTATTTTAGGATCTTAGACTCCGTCAAGTCCATCATGGAGCGTTTGTAGTTTTTAGAATCTTTATCGTTTTGGTTCTAGAATTGTAGTATCTTTCCTTATGTTCAAACTTGTGAATGATTTGAGGGTTGACTGGTGTAATTCTAATGTGACTCTAATTTAGGCTACTTCTATCGCCTTTGGTGATCAATGCAAACTAATGTTGGTGCGATTCTTCTCATCGTTTGTTGATCAATGCAAATTGATGCTGGTGCAGTTCTGATGCTTTCCCTTTATAAATTTGTTTCTCAATGAGTGATCTAATATCTTTGTTGCAAAAAAGGAAAAAAAAATCTGAAATTGTGGAGCTGTGAAAAGGACAGTGCTATAAGCTCCAACCACCCACTGATGGTGAGGACAGAGGATGTCCTGCCACACTATGTGCACCCAACCCAAAAGATCCTGCTTTTGCTCACGGTTACCACAACTCCACCCAAAACCATAAAAACTAGTGTGGCAACAATGAGAGCTAAAACTTCCAGGCTCTGGATCATCAGGATGTCTGTGCCAGCATCAGCCCAGGTGCCTCCTCACACCATACGACCTGTTGGAAGCTACTTCAGGTTGCATCAACTATCTGCGCGGACTTTGGACCGATGTGAGTTCTCGATCTCAGCTCTGGGCTTCTTTTTCAAGTGTATGCATGCTGAATACAGATTCTCAAGTCCCTTGCGTTTGTGTAGATCGCAGATGGCGGGGGACTGGAAAGAAGATGATTCTTTCTACCCGTGGTGTGCTTGAATCCAGCAATGGTGCACATTCTAGTGGCCTTATGAAGAAAAGGTAAGTTGTTTTTGTAAGCGTTGCATTACCAAAATCACTACAGAATTGTAAAATTGTTGCCTAGAACAGAAATTGATTGACACTATTAAAGTATCATATTTACAAAGCTTATAAAATTCTAAATTCTGCATACTGTCACCTCATCATGCCCTGGACTATGCAGAGTTGTAGTAGACAGCTGATCTAGTACACTTTGCAGAAAGATTGTGGAGCACATTATTCTGCTTAGAACTAAGCCAAACATCTCAGATGCTGAAGAGAAAGATATGCTGGACTACCTATATACAACACAGTACCAGATGAGAGGGATACTCGCGGTCTCATTAGGTTAGTCTTATATACACTTAAACTGCAGAATCTGTTAAGAAGTATAAACTTCAATCAATTTTGGTATCTGTGATATATATATATCGGATGCAGGTCGCATAGAGGACCCCAACAGCGAGAATTTCACACATGCTGTGTTCATGCGTTTTCAGCAGAAAGAAGACATTGCAAAGTTCCAGAGCAGTGCATACTATTCGAAAATTCTTGATGAGCACGTAAAACCTGTTTCCTATGTACGCCTCAGCATGTAATCTTCTTTCCGGTTCTTACACCATGCATACTGATTCTCTATGCTCATCATAGCACCGTGATAGTCACTGTTTGGATAACTTACAGGGCTCGGTTTCTGTAGATTTCGAGTCCGAGGTGGAAGATGACATTATACCTCTGTTTCGTAGGGGAGAGGTAACTCAAGCTACCTTATCCTGGTGTAAACCATTGCTTAGCTATGTAAAAACAGAAAAGTTGGTTCCTGTGGCAGGACTTTAACTACGGTGTCGAGTTTATGCTGCTGATATCTTTCTTTAAGACTGCATCTAGAGAGGCAACGGAGGATGCATTAGCTTCTCTTCAGAAACTGATCAGCCAATGCAGCTCTTTTATTGTGCAGGCAACCTGTGGTAAGACTAGGGACATGATATCCTTATGGTTCTTCTGTCACATTGCCACTGTGATTGTGAATTTGCTGTACACGTTGCTATGGCTGAAGACATATAACCTGTTTATCTTGTTTGTTTCACATAGATTGTTATTAACACGTGCATTTTCCTCTTACCAATACCTTTTCTTTTATTTTCCAAAATCTCAAGTAACTGCTTCTAATGTTAATACTTGTATTTTGTATAGGCTGCTGTTTGGATCATCCGCAGAATGGATACAATCATGCTTCAGTAATCCGTTTCCCATCATGTTAGTGGGCTATAAGTTTTCTCCATCCTACGCATAAGTCAGAATCCTGTGTATAAGTTAGCAGAATGTTTAGATTAGAGCCACGGTTGCTTACTCAATTTGTCGTATCATCATGCAGTTGACGACTTGAAGCAGTTCAGGGAGAGCATGGAGTACAAGGATGTAAGAACTCTGCTCAAATGGATTTCATAGATCGAGTTTCCTGCATATCGCATTCGACTTACCCGAGTAAATTATTATTAACCCCCCCAAAAAAACCCTACAATATAGAGGTACATAAAGAATGATGGTTCCAAGTCTGAACTGAATCCATAGGCAGGGTGTCCTGGCTACTACTAGTCTTTGCCATCTAATAAGTATCTCGTGTGTTTGGTTGGCCTGTGAGTTGCAGATGTGGGCATCCAAGTTCCACCCGATCGTGGAGAGATCCCTGCACCTGCATTTCGCCGTTGACCCCGTGGGGAACCAGCTGATGTAGACCCACCCGAGTCAGTGATGACTGTCATTCTGCTCTGACTAGTCGGTCGGTGTTCTTTGAGCCTGAACATTCTGTAGCCTGCGAGGCGAGCCTCAATGGAATCTCCAAGTTGGACAAGAATAAAAAACAGATGAACGCCGATAATATCTTGCTGGGTGGGAGTTGCATCTCAGATTACTGTTTGCTGTCCTGAACATTCTGTACGGAACTACAACTGCACGCTAAGTTGTGGCCCCCTCAGTCCGTGCCTATTGACAGTCAGGTTCATTGTTTCTATGAATGAATGAATGAATCTTGCAAGCCAAGTGCTTGATTTGAGACTGAGAGGTGCTCCTGATCTGAGTTATGGGGAATCTCAACTGTTTCAGCTTATTCTCTCGTAGAACGCTATTGAATCAGCTAAAATCAATCGGCTTGTATTGATGCACGCCTGCAAAGTGTAAAACTGTTTGCACTGTAGAAATTCTACCTACACTTTTGAATGATGTTTGGAGCATCATGGTATTGGTAACAGCCGGAGCGCCGGCAAGTGAGCGGCCAGTGTGGTGTTGTGTCATGCCAAGTCGCCGCCGTCTGGCAGCCACTGCCAGACTGCGTTGCGCGGCAACACTTGCTCCTCGTCGTGCTTCTGCCCAGGCCAGCTCCACTCCACTTGCATTGCATCCATGGATGGGTTCGGCATTCGGATTGCCGTGGCCCGCCAACGGTCGGTTTCTTTTTGAAGGACCGAGAACGGCGACCAGAGGGGGGTAAATGAGAGCCAAATAAAAATCAACTCAAAGACTTGACCCTTGTCCCAAAATCACACCCAAAACTTGACCTCGGAAGAACCGATTCACACACGACCTAACAAGTCGGTGGACACCTTAGGAAGACCCCTAAAGGTGCAGCGGAGCGGTCGGAGAAGATGGAGAACGATCGAAGTCACGAACTCAAAACCGATACACCGAGAGCGGTACTCTCAACCCCTAGAGAAGAGGCAAGAGAACACCCAAAAATACTTATGAGAACTGGTCTCAAAAGTACCTAATCATGTTCCTTACGTGAATACGAATCTAACGCAACAAACAGAACTTGATTCAGAGTTCGGACGAGAGAGAAACGAGCACAGGACTACTTCAGTCAGTGACCACAGGACCATGCAGAGTGGTCCGGTGGTATGGTCCGGAGGTACCACAGGACTATGCAGAGTGGTCCGGTGCTAAGTGCTTCCCCTGGAGATTTTCGGCCTGACCACAGGACCACTCACTATGGTCCGATGCTATGGTCCGGTGCTAAGTGTTTCCCTGCAAATTTTCGGTCAGACCACAGGACCACTCGCTATGGTCCGGTGCTATGGTCCGGTGGTATGGTCCGGTGCTAAGGGCTTTTCTGCTAGAATTTGGGCAGACCACCGGACCAATGGGCTATGGTCCGGAGCCTGTGCAAAGTAGTCCGACGCTTGGTCCGACGCTCACGAACAGAGCGCAGAAAACCCGCGAAAATCGATTTCACTCCGCCAAATCTTCCCAAAACTCAACCAAATGAACTCCAACTGCAACCAAACTTTGTAGGCATGATCCTTGTACAGTTGGGGAGCTATCCCGAGGAAATCATCGCTCAATTTGGAGAGGATAAACGGGAACACTCGGATTTTGGGGAGAAGAGAGCAAAACGAAGAACGCTGCAAAGAAATCGCCCGATCTACGCACTCGTGAGGTTTGAGGAAAATTCCTTCGGTGCAAAGATGCTCCTCACGAATACGAACAACTCGGTTCAAACGGATTTGCAAGAGCTACTCCCTACAAAGAGAAATCATCTCGGGAAAAGAGGGAGCAAAAACAAAAACGCGAAGAACACAAGCAAAACGGGACACAATCACGAAATAGAAGCCGCCATGGCTTACGGAGGTTACGGCTTCCGATTCCTCGCAACAAAAACGAGTTCTTACAAAGGTTGATGAAATTAACCTAGGGATCTCATGAACTAGAGAGAGGTTAGAGAGAGAGATGGGGCAAATGATTAGGGTTCAAGAGATAGGATGAGGATACCCCTTCATCCTCTATTTATTAGAGGCTTTGACTATTTCCCAAAGACCCCCCTAGATATAATGAGTGAACTACCTAGCCTAAGCATTGCAGTCCAAGCTCCGGTAAATATCTCCCTCGATTTGAATGGACGGCCCCGCTTCCTGCCAGGAGTTGCCGTCGCCTCGACGCAACCTCCAGGATTCCGCCACGTGCCATCCCCGCTTCCTCGGAAGCTCCGCCCGGGTTTTGAGGCTCAAACCCGCGAAACCCGCCACCGGTAGCTTTCGGCTCAACTACCGAATCCCGAGTTTTGCGGCCCAAACTCGAAAACCGACGCGGATGGTTTTGAGACCCAAACCATCAAACCACTCGACGCGAGCCACCTTGTTTTCGCCCGGTTGGACTTCAAGTCCCCTGAGCCTCCGCTCGACTCGCGCGTCCACCGTCTTGACTTGGTCGACTCGGTCTACCTCCATGTCTTCTCGCACTCGCCGGTGCCAAGTATTAGCCACCATAGCTAGTCCGCCGGCGCCCATGGTCCCTCAGTCCGAGCCCCGCTTCCGCCCTTCACCGCTCTCAGTCCATCGGCACGACAAGCCTCTACTCGACCTTCTCCACGCCATTGACCACTGTCACTAGGCATAACATCTGCACACCACAAGCCGATAGACAGGTACACATTTGCTTTCGCAAAGAGGTTAGAAGTAACCGCTCAAACTGAAACACTCATGTGTTGGTCAATCACTCATCATCAAAACTGAATATCATGGGCACATATCAACCATGTGTTCGCACTTTTCTGGCCGTGACCACTGGCCAGAGCCATGTCAAGTCGCCGACTGCCAACCAAAAAGATGGTCGCTTGCAGGACCGTCCTGAGATCGAGCTGGAGACGATGCGACGCCGGAGAAGGATCGACGCACACCGACAGACGGGCCGTTGCCTATGCGGATGAAGACAACAAGAGCTGCATCTGTACTGTACATTACAGTGACGGTTAGCGGTGGATGGATTGACATGGACGATGGTGTCGTCATGGCACGTGACGTACGTGAGCTCTCTCGCTCCCGCGTCCACGCCGCTCCGCCTGCCGTGGATGGAATTGGAACCACAACCACCTGCTCTGACGTACTCGCCGTCGACCATGCACGCACGCACGCTTGTTGGGATACAAAGAAGAGAAAGTGCCAGTGACAGACACACAGGTCAGGTAACAATCGCGCTACTGTATTATTGCTCTTACTCACGCACGGCACGGTCGGTGTGCAGTACATGCATATATGCCAGCCAAATTCTACTCTTCTATTCTACTTTTACAAGAAGAAGAAGAAGAAGAAGAAGAAGAAGAAGCTTCTTCTTCTTCTTCTTGGTAGTTGCTCGATCAGGTTAAGGGCTCAGAATCTCAGATAGATAAGTAGATGCTGAGTGGGAGCCAGATCACCGAGGAGGCCCCTCTTCACTTCTTCAGAGTGCCCGCCCACGTCCAAGGCTTCAGTTGTGCAGCGGGTTGGGCCCCTGCGGCACACTTCTCTTGGACTCGGACACATCCTGCACGCGCCTCCACCGAGGTTTCTGCCGGCCGTGCACGTGGTGGCCGTGCTTGCTGTTGCTGCACAAGGAGGACGACGGCGAGCAGTGGCCTTGCCCTTGCCCTTCCCTCTGCGGTGGTGGCGGCGGCGACTCGACGTCGTCGTGCGCCATGATGGCCGCCACCTCGGAGCCCGGATTCCGCCGCCGGCCGTGGCACAAGAGGCCTCCTCCCAGGAGTACTGCTGCTACCATCAACCTGATGCAGCTTTGTCGTGGCAATCCCATGGGGTTTCAGGCTTTCGACGACGACTTGGATATGCCAATACTAGTGTTTTGAACTCTGATCTGAAAAGAGGGTGTGTTGGTTTCTTCAGTCGCTGTACTCCTATATAGCGTGCAAGTGCAGTGCATCAAGCCGATGCTGGTGTGTCCTAGCGCGCTTAGCTCAGCCCAAAGTCAAAACCATCACTTTCTATGATACTGACATACTATTGTTAGTATAGGAGTACGTACTAGTATATCCAAATTTATAATCCATTTCGATGATGTCATGGTCACACACAGGCAACGGAATAAGAAAGTGATGGTGCAGACAAGACAACAAGAGCGGCACAGAAAGTAATCAAGCTCGGCCATCTGGAGGTCTGTTGAATTGCTGAGGCGATACGGGACACGACACCGGAGCAGGCGTGCCCTTACCTCACCAGTTTCGCCCCTGACACTGACAGCCAAACTCAGTGTAACAGAATTGTGGCTGGGCTTGGAAACAAGGGTTTTCCGCGGATGCTTTTTTGTCAAACACGCAAAAGAAATATGTAAAAGATTTGTGTAAGTAGAAAAGTTTTAAAAAAATATACAACACGCCCTTCTATAGAACATTGAAAAAGATCGATCGTCCTAACAAAGGACAAAGCCGTAGCTAGATCATCCTAGTAAAAGATATCTTATTTTGATATTATATAAAAAAAACAACCAATATTAATGCAGCCGTGTGACATAGAAGGTGGTCTTGCGTCTTCGCGGCTGGACGAGCCCTTTCCAACGTTCAGGAAGAGCACATCGAAGGCTTCCGCGTTGGATGCAATTAGGTTGCCATGAAAGAGTTTGTCGAGTGCCTTCAGACATAAAGCGGATGACACTAATGTACTTTTGGTGTAACTCATACGGATCAACATCTCACCTCATTTAAAGGCAAACGGTGCATGATTAACGTCACACCCCGCTTGAAGACTGAGAGCCGGGTGGTACAGAGAAAACACTGTTGTTGGCCGGTATCATTGCGATATCAAAAGCCGGGTGTACAGGGAAAACACTGTTGAGCTGTATCATTGCGAAATCAAAATGTATATCCTGCATATGGTCAGTAAGGTAAGGTCAGGTCAGGTCAGCCGTTAAGGTCTGAACTCAGAACACGGGACGGGAGTGACCGCCAAGGAAACCACGGAGTGGCACAGGGGAAACACTGTTGGACCACCAAACAACAAATGATACATTATCACAACATGGCATTGTTTTTTACTCTGGAAATTAGAAGAATGATTGGTTTCTTTGCAGAGTTTGTATTTGCCTATTTGGAGAAGAAAATCCCATGCACTCTTATTTTGTCAGTACATAGATTTGGCCCAGTTTCATGTCGAATCCCCAGTCATGTTCTATGATGGCACGATCATCCTATTTCATGCCTTTACAAGAATACAAACATATGTTTCCTGGGTGAAAGGCGACAATGGTCAAAACACACACGAAGCTCGCTGCTTGGTTAGCACCATAATCAATGCAAGCATCGCTAAAATGTCTGCCCTTGCTAATCATGTTAGCCTTGGGAGAGACCATAGTCCGGTTCCAGTTTGAACTTCCAGCGGTGTATCACTTCTTGATGATTCTCAAGACATCGCCAACAAGATGCAGGGAGCCAGTAACCAACACCTAGTTCAGTCCCATCATCAGATCAAAATGTGTCAGCATCGGAGTGTGAAGGCAGTTAGATAAAAAAAAAGATAGTAGTTCCTGAATTGTGTTTGTAAAGAAAGAAAAAAAATGGCCCCTGATAGAGGATAAAAGATCAACAGATATCACAAAATAGCAACGGCAAACTTGAAACAGCATTTAGTGACTTGGCATCCATACGTTAGTTATGAATGCATGGACCAACAAACATTAGGATAAATATCAATGTGCAGATTTCTCTGAGTGAAGATTATACCTGAAAAGAAGCAGATTGGTTTTCTCGGGCATTTCTCCTTAGCCACTCAATTGCGAGTGGAAGCGATTCAAAAACTTGAGTACTATCACTGGATTTTGTAGTATTTATACCTGCACCATTTACTTGCAAGTGTTACATTATATTCAAACCAGATAATGCTTGTTTCAAGGAGAAAAAAAAACATAAGAAAAGCAGCATAAATGGCTAAAGAAATCAGGTTCAGATATCAGAAGAACCTTTATCCTGAAGTAACTTCTCCCACACAGTTTGGAGTGACAACTGCCATGATAAATCGATTTGCTCAGGCTCTGCAGGTGCTGAAGTATTAGAACCAAGCTTGTTGTGTTGTGATTGGTTCGGCACAAATAGGGCTAGATCAAAGTGGACTCCTGACAAAATTAGACCAAAATGAATGCAACCATTTAACCTAGAACTGGAAAAGGTTGCACTTGAAAGTGAAATCAACAGTAAATAAACCAGTAACTTTGAACAGAACTCAAGTGGGTAGTAAATAAATTCATTTGGTTCCCGTTAAACAAATTGAGATAATAAATTAAACAACATATGAATTAATGGTGAATGATTGCATGGGAAAATTTTCAGGAGACGATGAAAATTTTTAAGGTACCATTTTGAGTTGATGCATCCAGGAGATGAGGAAGTAGTCTCATCGGATCTCTCACAGACATGCAATTGAACAGAAGGATCTGCAAAATTGGTTTCAAAATAATATTTTCATATAAGGGAGGAACGTACTGTAAGATGTAATGCACACAAAAGCAGGTCAATTGAAGCATGAAAAAAAGTAGATATGCCGTGAGACATACCTTTTGAGACCTAGATGTCTGAGACTGCTCTATGGGAGATGTTAACCTTCTATCGTCCTTTGTGGCATGGGAAAACCACTTGGCACATATTTCCATACTTTCAGGACTGTGCGCTCCATCCAAATAGAAAACAAGCGAACAATCTTTGTCCTTCTCTTCTGAATTTACTTGTGAATCTGGAACAATCTGCGCTCGCCCTTGCAAAGAAGCGCTTGATAGTCCTTTGATAAAATGATCTGGCAAGGGATCCTGAATTCCATCATAGCAGGACAAATTGTTATACCATCTTTCTTTTTAGAAAAGCAACATGATTGAGAAGACTTACAGTACGGTTGAGTGGTATCCTGTCCTTATGTCCCTGCTTCTCAAGCCACGTACTAGCCAAAGCAACTGCAAGGCCAGCATTTATATATTGATGTTCGCCATGGAGTCCAAGATGTTGATCTTTTAAGTGATGCGGCTCCAGAGGATCAGCGACATGGAGAGAGATCTTCAGAAACCAATGTTGCATTAAGTGTCATGGCTAGAATAGAGGCAACCAGAAAAGAAAGAATGGAATCGATGATAGGACATACACCCAACTCCGAAGCTCTTTGTCTGAGAGCAATCATTGCCTCTTCTGGTTGTGGAGCAGTATAGGCCGGAACTCCTTTCTGCCACGAGAACCAGAAAACTAAGAAAATTTGCTATATAATTTGAATAGATTTATAGGAAAGTAACTAAACAAAACCTTGAAAATCCCAGCCTTCTCCCCTGCAATTTCTCCAAGCGTATTTCCTGCTCACAGGCAAGAAAGTAAAGATGAGACTGAAAGCATAAACCTAATGATAGAGGTACTTTAACAGTCAGTTACGTGACTAACCAAGAATTTCCATATGATCATATCCAAGTGAAGATATTCCACAAACTACAGGTTCTTTAACCTGCAGACACCCAAATTTAGAGAACAGTCAAGATCTTTGATTTTTGATAGTTCAAGATAACAGTGATAATGCTGTCAGAAAGCCCAGAAGAAACTCAAGGTAAATTTAAACACAGAATCATTTTGAAAGGCAAGTTGAAACTGAATCTTAGACAAGAAGACAAGCAAGCATACAAATTGACATAGTCCATCCTTTTGCATATATAATACAAGAATGCTCACAAAAATAAGAATGAAATATTTTTCAGGACTAAAATGGCACAGTTAAAGTTTACTCTGGGTTTTGACTACTCAAATGAGTTTTATACAACCTTTGGTTATTCATTATTGCAAAAGAACATCACATACCACATTAGTTGCATCAAACTTCCCTCCTAGGCCAACTTCAAGAACAGCAACTTCTACCTGTTATGGTCAGAAAAAGACACGAGAACTGATTGGGCAGATCCAGCAAAGTTCAAAATGTATAAGAATCAGTAAATTCCAAGCATCAGAAGAGCATATATGTGACAGATGCATGAATGTGTACCTTAAAATCATATATTAACACAATGTCAAGAGAGTGAAATGACTTTAGCATCTTAAATATCTTGCAAAGAAGGCAGAAAGAGTAGGAAATGCTTGTATTTGCTTTACATGCTCAGCAGAAAATATCTTGAATGCGAGCAATGCAAGGAACCTGAAATAGGCTGGCATGGGAATATCATCATCAGTCTTCTCCTGGAAGTAAGCCCATTTACCTCATCATCCACCAGTTTATATAGAATAAAAGCAATATGATATGATCAGACAGATTACAGAACAAATGCAAAAAGTTCCTGATGGAATCACTTCAGTGGTTTCTGCTTTGTAACTTCTAGGCACTAGCCACTAGGCATCCAGCACAGATCGACTTTATATGAAACGAGTAATCAAGATACTTACCTTCAACTTGTTCCAGCACCACCAAAAGTACTTCAAAAATTTCTCTTCAGAAATATTAACCCTGATGCCCTCAGAAAGTAGGAGCTCGGTCAGTGCAATCATAAATTCATAACACCTAATTACAGGGACAACATAACAAAGATGACACAGCACATCTGACATTTGCATACAAAAAATAATTCAGAAGTTCATAGGATCTACTGTTGTCAACACCACAATCAGATGCAGGTACATATAAGATAAAAGAACAGTAGGAAAAAGAATTACCCATCTAGCCGTAACATCCATCAAATGTGGTGAGGTGAAGAGCCCAGTATGGAATCCACACGATCGCAGGATTGACTCCGTGAATGTGCATGTGGAACCCTGTAGATACAATCAATGCCTTGTTCAATTGACGCCACGTATTACTACTGTAGGAAAATGCTAGCCGACACAATCAATGTGAATTCAGCATTTCTCATTTCGTATTACTACTGTAGGAAAATGCTAGCCGATACAGATATAGAAATGGTTGTATCACATCCTGGTACCAACACACGAATAGCATTAAACTGCGACTTTCTAAAGCTTAATGCTTCACATTGTTTAGTGTTTACATCTGCATTCAAACCTAGCCGTGATTTCCTAGCTGTTGTTTTACAATACATGTGAACTTTCTGATCAACTAAAAGTGACACAACAAGATTGACTACCACTACTAGTTCGTTTACCTTCCCCTTGGTCCCTGCGACGTGAATCACTTTCATCCGTGCGATCGGCTCCTCCAGCTCCAGAATCTACCCATCATTTCACACCAACCAGATCGAACAATAATAATAATAAAATCATCCTATTACGATTCAGGAGAACTCTGGCAGTAGGAGGAGATCTTATAAATTCTCAATGCACGGAGCCACGGACCTTGACGTAGTGCGCCATGAGGTCCCACTGGTTGCCTCGGTTGCCGCTGTGCGCGCGCACCTTCTGCGTGATGAGCGAGGAGAGCCGCCCCAGCACCTCCTCGTACTCCGCCGGCGCGCCACCTGAGAAGAAAGCGCAACCAAACACACGCACCCACCCACCGCCGTCGTCAGTTCATCACCTGAGCAAACGTCATTGATCCGTAGCCCGCAGCCTGCTGTAAGCAAGCAAGCAGGCGTCGCTCACCTGGCTGCGCCTGCGCGGCGGCGGTGGCGGTGGTGGTGGAGGCCATGGCGCGACGGATGATGAGGTGGGCGGATGGCGAGAGGAGGAGCAGGCGCCGGAGGTGGGCGGCGAGAGGGGGATGCGAGCGCATAAGCTTCGTGGAGCAGGTGCGGGTGCCCGTGAGAGGGCGGAGGCGGAGGTGGGGGTTGGTGGTGGTGGGCCCCACGGGCGCCGCAATGCCGCATACAGAGAGGAGCAGGGATACCGATTCCAACTGGTGCGGACCTGCTTCCTTTTCTTACCAGATTGGGTGGCGCCAATTGCTTATCGTCCCTCGTGTGAATTGTGATCCGGTAGCCGGTAGGTGAATGAATGTGAGGGGTGGCCACCAAGGCGGCTGGATTCATTCGGAAGTACAGAGTCCCTCTGAAGATTAAAATTCTCTTTTGGCAAATTTTCAATAACAAACTTCAAGCAGGTCAAGGAAATATGATACTGTAGTTAGGGAGTCTGCCTAATTCTTTAGCAGAGTTCTGTTGTGAATGGTTGCAAGGCAAGGGTCTTTGCCAACCCGATTACTAATGTTTATTTTTGCAGGGTTTTTTGGGCATTCTGGACATTTAGAAACAAAGATGGCAATCGAGAAAGCTTCCCGGAGGCGCCTACTGATGTTCTGTATGTCGCAATGTCATTGATGCAGAATTGGAGCACTATGCTTAAGGAGGAGGACAAGGATCGCATAATGCAGGTCAAGGAGCAGATCCTGATGTAGTTGAAATCTGAAAAGTAGGCGATGTTTCTCTTTTTGTTTGTTGTGCTGTTTTTTTAGCCGGTAACCCAATCACATTTGTTTTCTTAAAAGCTGAGCAGAAGTGTATTTCGAGTTGTTGAGCTGCAGTGTTTCTACTGCACGTCTTACAATCAATTCCTTATGGCAATGCGTGTGACACCGGTTTGCATTTTTTAGAGAACCACTTCTTACCTCTTAACTGAATACGGGCTCAGACCCGCTTGTGCGAGGGGGGGGGGGGGGGGGGGGGGGGGGGGGGGGGGGGAAACACTGCACTAGTGAAGCGTCTTGGGAGTGGTCAACTGCAGATGATGGAACGCGTCAGATTATCAAGCCGCCTACGTTCTGCTGCAATTGGTGATTTGGTCCGCCATCCGTGTTTTCTCACTGTTTCTCTGCAGGCAGCTGGTGATAGATGCTCAGTGAGCAGAGCAAACCTACTATGTTTCAGCAAGTTTTTTTACTTGAGTCCTCCTTTGTACAGGGCCTTTTAATTCCTTTTATATCAAATCAAGTTCGGTAGATCTGCTGGCGACCCTTTTTATAAAAAAAGGGTTCTTCTCTGAATGTTTCCGTAGACCGTAGTGCAGTTGAAGATTAGGACCAAAAAACAGGACGAGTCACTGATGAAAATATAAGTTCCTCTCCTAATTCGTAGAATTATAGTGCATAAAGTCTTCAGAGGAGGACTGTGGTGTCTTTACATCCAACAAAGAACAAAAGAAAATGCAGTAGACGACGACTAGTACATCTGCCAATTGCCAAACGCATAACCATTTTTGTTTTTTCTTGAAACACAGAACCAATATTTTCAACTGACAAAACTTCCATCATGAGAATTGAGAAGAAAGAACAAATAAAAGGTGTATCCATCGATCTCCACTGCACTCCTCCTATGCTTAGCTTAATTATACACAATTCCTTCCTTTACAGACGACTGCACCACCAGACCAGATGTCAAGCAAGCCTTCCAAATTCCAATACAACAGAAATTAACAACACATACACACACCAAGGGCATTTCAGATACATATACAGTAGCTAGCATGCACACACCAACATCGCCACGTATGTCTTCAATCAGGCTTTCAAGAGGCCGAATAGCTTGGTGGGTGCCTCTCCCTTGGCGCGGTACTTGATGGCCATCTCCTCCGCCAGGATGATCTCCTCGCCGCGCTTCGCCTCTGTCTGCGCCCGCCTCTCCTCCGCCGTCTTGTGAAGCATCGCCAGCTTGTTCTTCAGCTTCTCCTCGTACGCCGCCTTCTTCTTCTCCAGTTGCTCCTGTGACAAATTGCAATGCCATATATGCAATTATGCAGTGCACGTACGTCGTCGTCAGTTACTACTTACTAACAACCTCTGCTGGCTTCCACTAACTCTGCTGCACCTACATATATACCTCGATCTTTTTCAGCTCGGCCTCCATCTCGGCTTTCTTGGCGTTCTCCCACGACGTGATGAAGGCGAGCTTCTTGGCGGCCCTGTTTGTTGTAATTGAACTGACCATTATATATATATATTGCATTGCAGGCAAACGACGCAGCAGCAAGTGAGTTAGTACTAGTTAGTTGCTGCAGACACACTGTACTGTACGAGCCAGCTACTGTTGGTTTGGTTGTTGGTGTGATTGAGAGGTCAGTTGCATGATCAATCAATCGTGCCGTGACTGCATCTGCATGCGGCGGAGATGATCGAAAGGTGTGCTTTCAGTTTGAGTGCATCGTAAGATATAACTGGCAGTGACGTGTGATGACAATATGACATGTCTCACCCATCGATCAAAACGAACCGGAGTGATGTGCCCGGCCGTTCGATCGAGTGGCAGAGCACACATCAGTGGTGATTTAATCCATTTATTTTAAGCACTTGACAGTTAAACATACTATTATATAGCTCGATGCTTACTTTTAAGCAACTCCCAATTAAATATAGCTCAGAGAGACCTTTTACCTGAATCTCAACAAAAAAAAGAAGAAAAAAAGACCTTTTACCTGTTCTCGGCTCTCGCTTTCTCGCTCTCCTCCCAGGCGGTGATCAGAGTCAGTCTCTTCTCAGATACAATCTTCGCTAGAAAAGCATCTGAAGAAAAGGGGTAGCTAGTGAATGGAGCGAGATGAGTGTGTTATGAGTTTGATTGAGCCAGCTAGAGTTCATGTTTTTTTTTTGTGTGGTTCGCTAAATAAACTGAGAAATTTGATGACCATATATATATCCTTTTGTTTTTGTTGGTTAATTACCTCTTTCAGTTGAACCTCCAATAGTTGCAGGTTTCTCAGCAGCGTCTGGCCGGCCGGCCGGCAAATAAATAAATAAAAGAGAATAAGGACGTATCAGAAATTTTCAGAAGAAATAAAAGGCTAATTTGGTTGTCAGTACTGTGTTAGGTTGTTTTTAATTTGCGTCTTCTGATTCTCATACCTCCGATCCTCTAGGAATTGAATTATCATGGTTTGCAGTTTGTGAAGAAACCTAATCCATGTTGTGCCAGAGAAATTAAAATTTAATTAGGAGCATGCAGGAACACTACTTATTTTAACTTCTTTTGGTTTGTCACATGCATTTTTACTTCAAAAGCAGTAGTACAGTGGAAATAAAAGGAACTTATTGTCTCCAATGAAAATTAATCGATTTGATTTTCTGAAATTCTCATCCCTAGCTAGTACCTACCTAGACGGCTAGACGAAAATTTTAACCTTTGTAAAGTTTGGTGTTTGGGGAGATTTGCAGGCTAAACTGTAACATAATTCCAACCATGCATGCATGCGTACCGGCCGGCCTAGGGCCTCATTCTCATCTGTATTATTAAGCTATATACTACTGTAATAATAGACAAAGCTCCTATATACCCTTGTTCTTTGTATTGTAGAAAAAGAAATTCCACTAGCTAGAGCCTAGAATATGAACAGGGATGGTAATAGAGTAGTTAATTACGTACCCTTGACAAGAGCGACGATGGCCTTGGAGTCGTCGTCGGCCGGCTTGTCAAGCTTAGCGGTCGCCGGCGGAGGCGGCAGCGGCACGACGGCCTTCTCCTCGGCGATGTCCTTGGTGGCCTCCACCTCCACCTTCTTGGCTTCCTCCGCCGCCATCTGTCTTTGCTGCTAGCTGCTAGATGCTGAATTCAGTCAGATTCAGATGGACCCTCCTCCTCCTCCTCCTCCTCTCAATCAGCAGCAGCAGGTGAGCCTGCAAGCTACTAAGACACAACGCTAGGTAGGTAGCTTAGAGAGGTAGAGAAAGAATAATGGTGTGGTGGCTTTGGCTGGCACGAGAAGAGGGAGGGAGGGCTCAAACAGTTAGCTGCTGCTGCTAGAGACTAGAGGCGGATATATAGAGGAAGTCAAGCAAATAAAGGTGGCCAGCTCGATCAGGCCGGGTATCCACCGTATATGTGGAGACAGCAACAAAGTATACTTGGTTTTCTAAGCAAGAACAACAACAAAGCACATCTATCTCTTATTATTATATTATTAGTATATATAATACTACCAACTAATATAACTAGTAGTGTTTGTTTAACTAACAACTAGTAGTAGTAGTAGTAGTAGTACATAGTAATAGTAGTAGTAGCAATTTAGGTGCCTTATTAATTAACAAGGGAAGCCACGATATATATAGGTGAATGGATTGACGGGCTGTTCCAGGCAGGCGATCGATAGATGGTGGGGTCGTCGGTTTATTAATTTGCATCGTCTTCATATGCATCATCGAGATGCTTGGATGGATACATTCAAGCTAGGTGCACTCTGTGGTACGCAGCTCTGCTAGCTAGGAGCAGACAGACGATCGAGCAACAGTACTAGTACGCTGTGGTCACTTTTACCTGCAGATCTCGAGTCATTACATTACAGCTCGCCGGCCCGTTATGACATGTTCAACACACACACACACGCATACATACATACATACATACATACTCACGAATTTGTATGTAATATATTATGTATATATATTTTTCACACGAATATGCATTGTTCGTGTATGATTAAATTAACCGCCAAATTAATTAAGTCAGTCCGGTCATCGATATATATAGTTACGGAATGCTCTCCCTTATTTGGTGTTGGATGCACGTCATGCGACTCATCAACCGCTGCCAACCTTGCATAGGGGCCGGGGGGCCAATTGCAAATAAAGGACTACAGGAGGACAGCCGCCACGTACATCTCGGTGTTCCAGGTTGCTGCCTTGCTATGCAGCATCGTCCCCAACAGCTCACAGCTACGTACTAGATTCTTGATTCTTTAGAGACCACGCATCCATTATATTCCTGCCATCGAAGGATCCATTGAGCAGCTGGTACGGTCCTGCCTGTCGTTGCTGCGTGCAGTTTCAGGCTTCGTTCAACTGACATACCTATCTGTTTTGCATGAGCTTGCTAGCTGAGAGATTCCAAGCATATATAAGCTTTCGGCTGTCAACCAGCTAGCTAGTTCATGCATGAATCATGATATGTCTGTGTGTACCTGCCAGAGAATTGAATCTGGGGTGGTAGTATATATGTACTCTGGATTCTGAAGAGCAAAGTCATACGCAACAACACGTAGTACACTAATTAATCCGTGGATCGAGATGGAATAATAATGGTGCCTTTTCGTGTGAGAATCATCAATCATTTATAATATATCATTAACTTAGGATAAAGATCATCGATAAACCATGCAGGTACCACACCACCTGTGACACTGACACTGATGGATTGATCGCCACCTTTTTCCATCACGGGTAAGGTACTGTACCGCTTTGCTTTTCTCCTCTACCAGCTGATGAAGCAACAAAAGTTTTCATTCAGTAAGGCCTCCCTCATTAATAATAATAATATAATTAGTCTAGCTGTTGTTACATTCTCTTCTTTTTCTTTTTAAAAAAGGGAGGATGTGCGGATTATATATATTAAAGCTAGATTAATTGTTGTCTAGCCCAGCTCAACTTGTATGTCTAATTAATAGATTGAATAAATCTAGTCCACCAGCTGGCCGGATATATCAATATATAGCTAGGGCGCCTTTTGGCGAGGTTTCTGTCAGCTCACGCTCTGGCACTGCGTCACTGTTGTGGAGCCAGCAAAGCCCTCAAATCCAAAAGCTCAGGCAGCTTCTCCTCCTTTCCTGATGTCCTGGGAAGGAGCCGGATGAGCCGTTTTTTCATTGCTACAGTGCCGCACGTACAGGAACGCTCGCCTAAACCCCTCGTTCTTTCAGCAATATCATATTTTGTAAAATAATGATAAAAACGATGGATGGTTACAGATATATAATAAAACATTAGATACTAGCTACTAGTAGTAATCAAAGTATGTAGTAGTTGCCAGATGTGTTGGTGCGCGCGTGTGTGTATGCATGCATGCATGCATATATTGGTAGGATGCATGGTCTAATGAATCCCACCTAAATCATACTATATATATCATGGTTCTGTGTTACGTTCTTCTTTCCGAGCTGAATTAGGAACTAAGCAATGATGGAGCTGGCTGCTAGCTAATCGGATCGGAGCGTTGTGCGTGTGCATGGCTAGTGACAGGGACACTCGGCCGCCGACAGCAAATCCGAGCTGTTGAGACTTGACACAGGACGACTGCATATTATTATGCAAAAATGACACCAGCCGTGTGCTTTTATGGTGCGGTGCCATGGGTGCCAATTATTAATGGACCATATTATAGTTAAATATTAGTAACGGTAGCTAGGTGCTACATTCCTTATGAGTTTTTATACAATGTGACCAAAATTAAATACTTCATCCCGTCGACTCAAAATAAATGTCATTATCGTATTCGCGCCGTTTATTTTTTTTTAAAAAAATAATTGTGTTTTTACCAGCATTTGTATCTTTAAATGAATTTATTATGAAAATAGATTTAATGACCTATCTAATGATTATATATATAAATAATATTCTTGGTAAAAAAAACATTTGACTCGTCGAAGAGTGAGAACGACACTTATTTTAGGACGGATGAAGTAGTGTTTTTTTAAACAAAAAAGTGGCAAGAGATTTGCCAATATTTTTATTAGACAATAAAAGAAACAAACAAAGTACAGCAGAAACAACTTCATTTTTTTTTTGAGAAACAACTTCAGGTGATATATAGGAACTAGCTACTAGAAAAAAAAGAACAAACACTACAAGACAAACCCCCATCTAGCATCGGATAGCCTGCAACGCACGATACTACCGTTGCAGGGCTCATTCTCTAAACACAGATGTGGAATCTGCGGCCCACTCCACCTTGCACACCCACGTTATTTATGTTTATTAAAAGGAAACTCCCGTCCATAAACCAAGGGTCAAAACTGCCGCATAGCCTCCTATTCTTCCTCACCACCACACACGACCTGCATCTTGATTGTCTTCAATTCTGGGAGTCCATATCACCATGATACTCCATCACTCTAATTCGCATCTCAAAAAATCATTTGTTTAGGTTGAATTGATCAGTTATCAGAGGGATGAGGAAGTTGCTGGTGGCCGGTGGCGGCGGCTCCTGGAACTGCAGTCGTGTCAGTTCAGTGGCGGCGGCGGCGACTACTACTGGATGTGCAGTGGCAGCGCATGATGTACGTATTACGAGTGGTTAGTTATGTACCCTCATCTCCAATCCCTGTCAACCGTCATTTGGTTCATTTAGATGCATATTATGCCGTTTTTTTTTCTCGATTACAAGGATTCATCTCCGATCTGTATGTCTGATATATCCTTTTCCTCTTATTTGTATCCCCTTATTATTAGTTGAGATGATCGTAACCCTAGATGAAAGAATCTGAAGTTACCTATTTATATATTGTTATAGGTCACGATATTAGGGCCATTAATACTCTAGCTGTATTGTTAAATAGCAAAGTAAAAATTGTCTGTTGTAGCTGTATTTCTTGTATCGGACTATGTTATTTCACATAATATAAATAAATATATGAAGGACCTTTTGCACAATCTGCTCTACCATTTTCTGCAACTTCTGAATTTTCTATAAAAAAAATGTTCTCTTTTGTAGGAATCACAAACAAGTTAGCTACAGAGATGTTCTGAACTTCTGATATCTTGAAACTATATGACAACGTACAGTACTTCCCTAGCCGACTGGAATTTCTGTGGTGATCATATAAGGGCATCTTGGACTGAAATTTCTTGTTTAAAGCATCACATCTGTCACTTGAGATGTTCTTTCTTAATCACATTGCATCTTATTAATTATCTACACTGTGGTGGTGAGTGCGGCCAACACAGCAGGTGCACTAAGCACGTCTCGTTATCTCTGTTGATGGACAGGTCCCGCGAATCACCACCAGACTTGGTTATCCTCGTGCTGCAGCATTCTGAATGGATCTGATTAATGCTGATGTCCTCCCTCTTGTTAAATTCGGTTCAAACTCTTTCTAATGCATGATTTTGTTTAATTCCTAAGTAATTAATTTGTGTTTACAATAGGATGTGCAGGTGTTGTCTGACTTTTGTTTTATTGGCAAGTGATTAATTTGTACAGAATATATGGATGGATCTGATTAATCCTGATGTCCTCCCTCTTGCGAAAATCGAATCCAATTCTTTTTAATCCATGATTTTTGTTTCATTCCTAGGTAATTAATTTGTGTATACAATAGGATGCGCAGGTGTGGCCTGACTTTTATTTCATTCGCAAATGATTAATTTGTACAGAATATATGAATGGGTCTGATTAATGCTGATCTCCTCCCTCTTGTGAAATTCGAATCAAAGTCTTTCTGATCCATGATTTTTGTTTCATCCCTAAGTAATTAATTATTTTGTTTAGAAAATAGGATGTCCATGCAGGCGTGGTCTCATTCGTAAGGAATTATTTTTTCAGAATATAGGATGTGCTTTGAATTGCTATCGCTTTTGTGTGATTGGTTTTTGTGCTCATTCAATTTTTTTAACTTGTTCAGAAGAAGGCATATCTTCTAAACTTTTGTTCACTGATATAGCTACTAGCCGACCAGCTAATTCAAGAATTCAGGTTTGAGAAATTAATTTCAAGCAACGTCAGCATGTCCCTTGCTCTCTTGTATTTACATTTACTTCCCTGCAATTTGCCATTGTCTGATTGGACATATATATTTACAGACCTACATCTAATTTAATTTTGCTTCAAGATAATGAATTAATCTTTGAGAGTTCCTATGTCAGTTATCATATCATAGTACTTGAAACTAACTCAGCTATCAATCTTGTAGATCAGCAATCATAATTTTGGATATCCTGAAAGCTGAAATGTTTTCTTCGGCAGAAAGTAAGCAAGGATATGTGCCACACGGTGATGGTATTGCCTAACTTTCCATGTGTTAATGCAGATGCATGCATGACATCATCCAAGTGTAATGTACTTCCGTTCTATACTTGATTGCATATTTCAGTTTGAGTATTTTCCAGTGTGCTGATATTGATATGTGTAGTGCAACTCTACTAGGGAAAACTTAGTATTTTTAGTATTTTCTGATTTTGCCTTTTCTTATTTAGCTGATATATTCTATTCATGTTTCATGGCCGTGGCTCATGTGTTAGGGCACGTCGACAACTGCTTGCTGGAGGCTGTTCGGTGGTGGCAACTTGTGCAGTGGATTGACGACGACTTCTAGCATTTGCTGGAGCAGGATTGTGCTGGTAGTGCTTTCAACCATAGCTATCCTTCTCGCTACTTTAGATCAGGTTCGATTCCCGCACATGTCACACCTATATATTTCCAGGATCCGGAGTGAATCAACATAGGTATTATCTGTTTATCTTTCACGTCTATAAATTTTCTATGGGTTAACCATCCTTGACGATCCAAATAAAAAATTATGGATGGTTTCTTTCTTCATCATATTATCAGTTGCCTATGGCACCTCGACAATTAGTATTGTTGCAGATTGTCAAGTCACATTACTTGGACTAATATGTAAGATGACATGCCAATTTAATGTGGTAGGACCTATGCCAATTTTTATATGGGCACCATAAAATTTGATTTCATATTTGCGCTGTTCCAGAGCTCCTATTTTTAATTTACGTTGTTATATTAATGTAATCTAACATTCATTTGTAGGTTGAGAAGATTAATAGATGATCACATTAGTGGAATGCCGGACTAAATGGATGGAAGGAGAAAGGATGGCTGAATTTAGAAGAGGGATCCTTTATGTTTTATATTTGACTGTAGGAACTTGTACTTTGAACAAAAAAAAATATGTGATGAATTATATGGATGATATTCATTGTAACAAAATAAATTCCTTATATCATATATATGGTTGAGTGCGTATATTCTGTGTTGGATGGTCTTGCATTTTTCATTAAATTGTACTAGCATTATCCCTATATTTATCTAAAAAAATAAATATTTACGGTATTAGTGACTTAATGGGTTTTTTCTTGCAACACATATAAGTGTTGCAACAAAGTAAATCAATATGTTGCAACAGGCCATAGAAATAGTTCATGGATGGTTTGTACAAACACATATAAGTGTTGCCATAAACCATCATTATGCGTTGCAACTTTGCAATGGTTATTAGCATGTGTTACCAACACATAAATAAGTGTTGCAATAGATCCTTGCAACGCCACTTTAAGCAACGCATATTAGATGCGTTGGTATAGACCCTACCAACGCATATATGGACTTTTAGCAACACATATTTGCATTGCAAAAAGAGGTGTCATATTGTAGTGAAAACTTGGGCGATATGATGAAGATGGCCGAGGTGACAAAGTAAGACCCATGGGCCACAAAAACCTCCACAAAGTCTAAGCCAACTAAACTGTAGTAAGTTGGGTTGCATCCCCAGGTTGTATTGTATAATATCATCTTTGCATAAACTCGCGACTTGTCTTGGAAGTTTGTCTATTTGTGGAGGATTCTTGTGTTCCAAATGCCAAATGAAAATAGATCATAATACCATGAAAGCTCCTCTGATCTCCCAAGTATTTTGGAAATGTGGCACGACATCGATGCCAGTTGTTATAAACGAAGCCGTTTTTGGTGTAAGGATTGGATTGGAGGTGGGAGAAACCACACCAAGACTACACTTGTTTTGTAAAGAAATTTGTAAATGTGCATTCCTTGCAGAGATGTTGGGGTGATTGGGGCTTTTCTTTGCAAAGTTTTGGGCAAGTCCATTTTTATGAGATTGCCGCAAGGTATATCAAGCATCTTCAAGCTCTATTCTTCTATTTTCACTTGAACCAAAGTCATCTTAGCCTTGGTGCTCGCTCAAAGTGTTCTAAGTCCACTATGCCTAGACACCCCAATTGTTTAATTTGGTAGGAGGCACAATGTTTGTCACCACATCATAGAAAACTTCTTCTAATTTAATCAATCTTGCCTATAAGCCATGTTTGCACCAGAAAAAAAGTGAGATGCATGGTAGTGTTGTTTTTACATATCTCATCCTCTATCATGGCGTACCTGCCTTTCCAACCAGGGAGTCATGCATATGCTCCAAAATTAAATAGTAAGAGAGAAATTTCCTATGTTAATTATAGACACGAACCGTACTTGTGGAACCTTTTGTTAGTCATGATGCAAATTTGTAGTCATGCTCTACTATTATTATTACTGGTGATGAATTAGCTAGCATGAACCGTACTCGTGGAACCTTTTTTAGGGTAGGGTACGTGTGCTTGGCAATGAATCCTGTAGAACTCTTTAGTTCTTCGATCTGGTGGTGAAGAGGATAAGCTAGCTGCAAAAAGAACTTGTTGCGTGTACACAACCCATACCATACGTACCATACCGATGGAGGCAACCGTGACCATGCATGATGCACAGTACAGTTTGCTGCAGCTAGCACGTACCAACCTGGCTTTATTTATTTCCTAATTGACAACGTACCAGCCGGATTATTGCATTCGCCACCGTGTTAGAGCATCTCCAATGGTTTTGCAAATGAGTTTTGTATTCTTATTTTTGCAAAAAAGTCTAAAAAACTTCTCTCCAACGGTTTGGCAAATAAGTTTTACATTTTTGTTAACTTGACAATTTTCTGGGAAGGATTGACATATATGCCTAGCGGATCGCGCTTGACATTTTCCACGCTCGACCAATTTTGGTAATTGTCAAGTCAATTTTGTTAATTGCAAAGTCAGTTTTGCCAAACTGTTGGAGATTGACTCTTTTTATCTTTGTCATATTTATTTGGGACTTGACAAACTCTCAAATTTGTCAATTAAAATATGTAAAACCATTGGAGATGCTCTAAGCAACCAGAGGGTCAAAACAGGTAAGGATATATACTCCCTTTCAGCGTGAACTAAAAGGAATCCATAGTTCAAAATGCAAAATTATAAGAAATTCTCGGTGACCAAACACTCTAAAAGGCAACATTCTCATGCATACCTATCATTAATGTCTATCACCGACCTAAATATGGTAATTAGTGAGGGAATATGTGTCGTTTATGTTACTAATACGCTCTAAAATTGATTTAAAACAAAGGGAACACAAAATTGATTTCTGAAAACATGTCTATTTCATTAACGGAGGCAATTTTCAAAGATTGACATTGTATTTAAGGAGACGGTAAACAATTGGCCATCTCTACAAATCCATTAACAAAGGCATATGCCTGCCTATGAAAATAAAGGTTGTTTTTAGAGGCCAACCTCTTAAAGCAACTCCAGTGGAGCCCTTAAACAGACCTCTATTCTAAATCTAGGGACTTGGTCCAAAAAAATTCACTCCAATGCACCTCCTATTTGGGCTCCCATTTTAGGAGGACCCTCAAAGTTTAGTTTTGGGTCCCAAGAATGTAGCTCTCCTATTCCTCTCCCCCTAAATTAGGGACTATGGTTGGAGTTGAACTTTGAATTTAATCCTTAAATTTTATAAACCACCTCCCAAATAAAAATATAGGAACTTGATTTGGGGTGGCTGGAGATTCTCTATGAGGCCTACCCTGTTATGGCGTCAAGCCCACCAGGAAAACGCTCACTGGCAAGAAAAAAACTAGTAGAATATAAATTCTCGTTGTCTTTTAAAAAAGACCATGACTCCTCACTCCTGGCCCATGCTCCCTCTCTGGCCCATGATGGCTAATCCTCTCTGGCCCATGCTCCCTGATGAACTGAGCCGTCAAATAAAGCCCAACTATGAGGCCCATCGGAAACTCACCAAGCTCCAAAAGGATATAGCAAGAGAGGCCCAGAAGCATTGGTCTTGGTCTGCTAAAACAAAGCATTGGTAAGTTCAAAAAAACAAAACAAAAACAAAGCATTGGTGTTGGAGCTGGTCAGCTGGGGCATATATAGACGGGAATAGATAACTCCCTCGACTTTTTATCCCTATATAAGCAAATTTACTAGAGTTGTTATAAGTTTTAACCTTTTACAAACTTGATTAAGTATATATAAGAATTTTAATATATCACTACCTATAAGTATATAAATAACACAATATATTTCATGCATGGTATATCGAATGATACAAATTTTGTATCCTAATTAAAATTTGATGTTATTTTATATAGATTCAGTCAGACTTATAAAATTTCACCTTAGTAATATATACAGCTCTACGAGATAATTTATTTGGGACCGAGCCCCAGAGACGTACTTGTTATTGTACACGTTGGGGGGGGGGGGGGTTGAAAGTAATGCCACGCACGCACTAATATTATTGCATCATACAAACGACCGGGCTAATTAGGGCATGTTTAGAAGCATCCAAACTAAAATTTAGCTAGCTAAAATTTTAGCCAACTAGCTAAGCTTTAGTGGGGTGTTTGAATACACTAGCTAATAGAATTAACTAAACTTTAGCTAGGTTAAAGTAGCTAATAAATTCAACTAAACTTAATTTAGCTGGAATTTTAGTTAGGTTGTTTGAATGCATGGTAGCTAAATTTAGTTTGTGCATCCAAAATCCTTAAGTGGTCCAGTGACGAGGAACACGGATAACTCGATTGTATTGGCATGCATTCATCATGGAGAATTCAATCTCACAACTATGGGTTGCAGCACCTGATATCTCTGTCATCTATCGTTTGCCAACCATGACCCCCTCGCTGCAACATGCCTCCTCATGTTGAGTTGTTGACTGCTCGGTGCTCGCTACCTGCTTCCCATATCACCTGCCTCATGTTTGATCAACGGCTCAGATAACTGGTGTTGCAACCCATGTGGATGTGTAGGTACCTACGCATCATCGATTCCTAGCCTCCTCGTACGAGATGTTTGATTTATCTTGTTTTTTTTTTTGCTTTTTTTGACAAAACGGGTAATTCTAATAACGTGCTTTCATAAAGGATGTCTGTGTAAGGCGAAATTGAAACTATTGGCTTTTTCAGCTTCAACTAGCTGCTCTGGTGAGTCATACGTAGAGCGTGTTAAAAGGATCTATGTATAATTAAGAGTTATTTTGTCAAACGGTTCATCAATCTCTTGAATGGCTTGATCACTAGGTGAAACTGATGAGTTGTGATTAATATATATAGTATCGATGGACACAATTTACACATGGGTACACAAGCATATATAAAATATATAATTAAGCAGGCAGACACGCCAAATTAAAGTACATGGGATGAAACCCATGCATTATTCCTCGTATACAGTACATAGAACATACTTAGTGGAGAGAGCGGTGGTGGTACCCGACGGGGACACGGACGACTATATTAAGAAAGAGACGGACAGATGGAGAGACAGAGACGCTTGCTTAAATAGATACTCCCTTTATTCTAAATTATAAGTCATTTCAAGAATCTTGAAGAGTCAAAACATTTTAAGTTTGACTAAAGATTATAGAGAAAAACATAAAAATTTATGACATCAAATAGGTATAATATGAAAATATAATTAATAAAAAATCTAATGATATTTAGTTGGTATCAAATATGTTATTATCATATTATATAAATTTAGTCAAATTTTATAAACTTTGACTCTTCAAGATTTTTGAAATGACTTACTATTTATGATGGAGAAAGTAATAAGGAAATTAGATTAGCAGCGCGGCAGGGAGACGCCGCAGGAGGTGATGGTCTTGCGCGCGTTGGGGCCGTTGACGTAGCGCGAGTAGGTGGGATTCTTGGCGTACTGGCAGAAGCAACTCTGCTGCGTCTTGAGGCTGGAGCAGCATGCCGCGGAGGGCGACGCGCCGGACAAGATCGCCGACGCGCACACCGCCAGTTGCCCGACGTTGCACGTAGCCGCCGACGCTGTCTCCGCCGCCGCGGCCAGTAGCAGCGCCACCACCATAATCGCCAGCATGCCCTGCTGCTGCTTCGCCATGTTGTTATCGTACGTACGTCGAGACCGGCCGGGTGATGAGATCGATGAAGCGAATGAAGAGGCCCGGCTCGCCTTGTCCCTCATTTATAGCCTAGCTACTGTACGTGGCACTGCAGACTAGCTAGTACGTACCTACAGGAAGGTATACCCATCACGAACTTGACCGCGGTAATTAACTGACGATGATGCTCGACGACCATCCTCGTCTTTCATTATTCACCTCAAGAAAACGACAGTCGTACCCGGTGCTACTCAAGAAGAAAAACAACGACGACGGTGATGGACGCACTAGTACGTACTACGATGTGTACTAGGCCTCAGTAATGGAGCCAGAGATACCGGCAACTGTATGTTATTGGCATCCATACATGGAACAGAAACGGTCCTGTCCATTTTGTTTGGTGGCTGATAAGCTAAGTGATATTGTTTTTGTCTATTTTTCTGTGCTAATAAGTCGACTGATAAGCCGGCTACACTCCACTAGGTAACTAGCTAGCTAGACTGCCGGTGTATGTAGTGCAGACTGCGCGCAGTCCGTGATCTGCAGTGCAGTACGACGTATACCCATCAAAAGCTTGACCGCGTAATTAACTTAACGATGACCGCGTAATTGACGGAGTAGCTAGCTGTGTTTTCACCGGCGGGACAGTCGTACCCAGGGTGCTACGTACTCGATCGAGAAGAAAACGACGACGACGACGACGACGGTGACGATGGGCGCGCGATTGGCCGTCGTACCGTGATTATGATGGCCATGCTTGGACTGCATTTAAAATCTATCCTTAATAAATTGCACACGTCAATTGAGTAGGTTGGTCGTTGCTTGTTGGACGACGCTGATGATCGATGACGATGCCAAACACGTACGGCGTCGGTCCTCATCTTATTGTACTATACGTCGGTCGCCCAACCTCCGATCCACCTCTTCGTCCTGTGTACATATATGTCAGCCTCAACAGTTTAGTGATATTTTAGCTAGCAGCTCAGGCACCTTCATAATAACTTACAAATTAGCTTTAAACATATTGTTTTATATTTTAGCTGAAGAGAGAAATAAAAAGAAGTCTTATTATGTAAACACGTACCACACCCTAAAATCATGATATGCATATTATGAGGTAATATATGCTGAAAGTTAATATTATTGGCGATATTGCTTTTATACCTAGATACTAACCATCTCATAGCGTTGACGGTGAAGATTCGCCTTGTAACATGCTTACATTGAAAAGAAAAAGGAAAGAAGAGGATGAAAGAAAAGAGAGCTCTTATTTTTCAGCTAGGCAGGTTCGAGCTAACATGCTAAGAGGATCCTACATACTAGCCCGTAGTGAGATGTGGGTGACGAGCAAAAAAATGTTGTGGGAGCCACATCAAGATGTTTAAAGCTAGAATTGTTTGGTAGGACTCCTCAAATGCTCTCTCGAAGGTTCTAGAACACTTGAGGATGAGAGCTACTTTTTGGGGATACGGCTTTTGGCATACAAACGGCTTCGACTTCTATATTGTTCGCTAGAAAATGATTTTTCATCAACAGTTTGGTAGGTCTTCTCTCTAGCTCCTCTCAAGAAGATCCTTCTCTTTGTACTAAATTTTAAATGATGTCGCCAAATATGAGCTACTTCCTCCAACCTAGTACGATGAGCAGAGTTTTTATTTGTTCTTATGAGTAACTTTTGCATGAGATCATTACTATTTATTATTTTAAAATTGGATGGGTATATTTGTAGGGTTGAGATGGCGGACTAGAGGGGGGTGAATAGTCTTTTCTAAAACTTAAACGCTCCGGCTAACCGAATCAAATGCGGAATTAAAACTATCGGTCTAGCCAAGACTACACCCCTCTATCTATTACTCTAGCACCTAGCAAAGTATACTAATTGGGCTTACTAAGGTGTCAAGCTAGGAAGCTCACCTAAACAAGTCTAGGTTGCAAGGTCACACAAACCTAAGCAGCTAGTTGTTGACACCATTTTTCGTACGGGCCAATATTGAGCCAAGTGCGTCGATCGGCAAGAAGGTAAAACATTGCCTCTCATCGGCATCAAGATACCACTAGTGAAAGATGTGTTTGTCGATGAGGAGGTATTACTGATGAAACGAAAATATTGTCGATCGGAAATGTTGCCGATGGATGTGAGATGATGCGGCTGACGTCAGCAAGGAGGTGCCGATGATAGTAAAAGGAAAGTGCGGATTGAAGGAATCTGCCGATAGAAAGTTTCATCGTAAGGGAGGTGGATAAGGAAACTAGTAACTTTATGCTAGTATTATTGTTTTAGTTTAAGTTCGACTCTTGCACGAGTCGTTTTATTTCCTTAAAAATAGGAGTTTCGTTTAGGTATGAGTCGTGTCTGTTTTCAACTCCTGTTACCGGAGTATAAATATGTACCCAGGGGCGATGTATCAGGAGATATCCAATACAATCAAACAAATCTATTATTTTCGTCTTACTTTTCAACATCTACTTTTTCGCATTAGTTATAGTTTATCTACGAGTTCTTACGATCTCGACGGGCTGCATCTACAAGATCTCCGTCTACCTCGCGAGTTCCGCTTTTTGAGCAATTTGAGCCTTGACATCCGGGTGTATCGTTGTCGTCTCGTTCATCGTTGTTCTAGTTATCGTCCTTGTTGATTAACTGGTCAAATCAACTGGCACACCTTTGGATATCGAGTTCGGGTATAAGCCCGAGGTGTTCGCAGATCCGACGTTTTTTGTGTCAACACTAGTACTCTAAGCACAAAGAGAGCTCCTGCACATACTAGTAAGCAAAGCACAAAGCACCTAAGCTCACTAACAATGCTCTCTAGCAAGACTACACAAGCCAACTAGAGAGCTCAACTTACTAAGCTACACAAACTAAGCAATGTGACTAACAAGGCTACACAAGCCAATTAGCCACTCAAGAGCTACTTCTATGCTACACAAGCTAGAAGGCAACAAGTTAAGCTACACAAGCTAACTAGTTACAAGAGCAACAACTAACCACTATCACAAGTATGAATAAGTAAAAACAAGCTAGTGATTTGGAGAATGCAAACCACCGAGAAGATATACATGGTTGACACGGTGATTTTTCTCCCGAGGTTCACTTGATCGCTACCAAGCTAGTCCCCGTTGTGTCGACCACTCACTTGGTGATTCGGCGGCTAATAGGCGTTCACAAGCCTAGCCCACTAACTCGGGCGCCGCAAGAATCTACCCACAAGTGAGAGTAGCTCAATGACACGTTCAACTAGAGTTGCTCTTCGCGATCTCCCGCGGGGCGAGCACAACACCCCTCACAAGGCTCTTCTCTGGAGCCACGCACAAGCTTCTTGCGTGCTTTGACGGAGACTCGATCACCAAGCCATTTAGGAGGTGACAACCTCCAAGAGTAACAAGCACCACCGGCTTGCAACACGATCACCTAGTGCCACTCGATGCAAACTCGCAATGCAACACACTAGAATCGCTCTTTCACACAATCGGATGATCACTATCAAGTGTATGTGAGTTAGAGGGCTCCCAAGTAGACCAACACAAGCCACAAAGGCCCTAGGGTGCTCAGCAACAAGCCAAGGCAGCCACCATGTCTACTTATAGATGGAGGGGAAAAACTAGCCGTTTTCCCTTTCACTGCATACGTCCGGACGCTCCCAACACTTGGGTCAGGACCATTGCCCATGCGTCCGGACCACCTAGCCGTTTGAATCAAGCCATTGGCGCGCTTTTCTCAGCCGAAAACACCTCCGGACGCTAGCTACAGTGAAGGTCCGGACCATTAAACGGAGTGTATGGAGAGCTCCCGAGAGCGAAATTTACTTCGGACGCTGTCCGGACAGCACCTCCTGATGCTAATTAGCGTCCGAACCTCACAGGTCAGCCAGGGCATTCCTGAGAGCATTTTCGGAGCTCCGGACGCTACGGTCCGGACCATTGCCCACGCGTCCGGACCCGCGTCCGGACCTGCGTCCGGAACTGCGCAGTCCGCACTAAAACGCTCATATCTCTTAGCTCTGAACTCCGATTTCGATGATCTTGGACTTTTTGGAAAGATAAATTAGAGGCCTACACAACCCTCAAGTCCATTTGATCCATATAACAATGAATCAAAGCAGTATTTCATTCCAAGATCCATTCTAGTGTTAGGAGCATACCGAAAAACATTTTTCTCTTCTCCGAGTTGATTCAATTCAACTCCAACACCTTCTCCTTTGCAAATGTGCCAACACCACCAAGTGTACATCACAATGTGCATGTGTGTTAGTATTTTCACAATCATTTTTAAAGGATTTTCACTTGCTTCTCACCGCGCCACTCGATCCTAATTCATCATAAAGTTAGATCGCTCATGGTGGCACTAGATAACCAATATGCAAACAAGTTTGCCCCTCTTGATAGTACGGCTATCTATCCTAAACCCGGTCATATACTTCTCTACACACCTATGACCGGTGAAATAAAATGCCCTATAGTTATACCTTTGCCTTGCGCATTCCATTCCATCTCCTTCTCCAATGTTGATGCAACACATGCACCAACCTATCACCAAAAGATATGATCCACTTGATATTATCACGTGACCGTATTGGTTCATCGATCTTGACCTCACTTGCTCTTCACCGTTGCGTTGGTCCATCGGCGCCAAGCATCACTCACTTGCCCTTCATACTTGCAACCGGTCCATCAAGTCAAGCCTCATCTTGATCTTCTCCACCTTGATCATATGACTCCATGTCATGTCTCATGTGCAATTAAGCTCTTTCATCATACAATCACATGTGAACTAATCTCCTATGTATATATCACTTAGACACATATTAGTTCACCTAAGTTGTCACTCAATTACCAAAATCACATAGGAACTCTCAATCTCTCCTTTTTTGGTAATTGATGACAACTCTACAAAGATACGGAAATTAAGATCATTTTGAACATTATGCCATTTATCCATCATTTAAGCTCTATGCCAAGATTTGGATAAATGCCACAAAGCCCGACTTGGTAGTGATAGCTCCCCCTACATGTGTGCTCAACAAGATTTGGTTTAAGCCTTGCACACATGCATAAATAGAAATTTTTGGGAGTGCTAGCACTACTAAGTGATGCTAAGGGATATAGGATAAACCTTTGAAGATACCCATGTAGTTGCACTTTGAAGTTCATCCTTAGCACCACCATGGTTAGCTAGATAGCACAAAAACACTAGAAACCCCATGAGATCAATATTATAAGCAAGGTTTCTAGATACCACTTATTAGAACACCTATCTAGCTTACCAACATATGCATGCTAGTTAGAAAATCATCATTCAAATCCTATAACTAGCATACACCACACAAGCATGCATATAAAGATAAGACTTATGCAATATGCAAGCAAGCACATGAATATGCACATATCAAATGCCATCAATTAATTTCATGAACTTGCTCCCCCTACTTGTGTGCATCACTTAGTCTAAGACTTTGATTCTTTGATCTTGTTCCCTTATGTCCATGTCCATGTCTCTCTCCTTCTTAGTTCATTTCCATTCACTAATATATCTTTGTTCACTATTCTCTCCCCTTTGTCATCAATTTCCATAAAAGGTACGTTCATATTGATGCAAAGGTTGCACTAGGGTAGATGGTTGATACTTGTATCTTTTCATTTTTGATGGACACTAACATCTATGTATTGGAATGACTCTTCATGAAAGATCATTGACCATTATACCATTGAGTAGGGCAATTCCCCTTTGGTCAAAGCAAATGTCATCCAAATAAGCTTTGCAAATAAGAGAACATTGATTTGATCACTTAAAGTTGAGGATCACTTGTTAGCTTGTAGGATATCACTTGTGAGATTACCACTTGTAGAATTATTTGAATTAACTCAATGTGGATCATCACAAGTATGCTAGAACTAGACATCTTTTACAAGTACTAATATGAAGGTTGATACTATTTGAAAGATTAGCATAAGTCTAGATACCATTTGTAGGTTACATCTTGATATCCATTTGCATTGTTGTCTCGTGCTTGAACTAGATTCATCTTCATGAGCTTCTATTTTTTACTTGAACTATAATGAATAGCATAAGCTTTCAAGTCCGGTTTAAACCCTCTCTAAGCCTGTTCACACACATTGAGTGGTTATCTTATAGAGGTTGTACTTGTCACTTATACCATCCATGAATAGATCAAGTACTTGGGTTTACTAGCTCATGAACAAACTCATATACTACCACTAGATCAAACAACTCAATCAAGCTATAGTGGTAGGCTATAAGCATAAAATTCATTTGATTTTCAATAAATGAGCACTATGTATGACTATATGCACTAAACAAGTCCTAAGTATTAGATGTATGTATATGTCAAACAATTTCACCTTTGCTATGTTGGAGTAGAGGATAGTCAATTTTCATCTCCAATTAGCAATGTGAATTCCCATTAAGAGAATGGTGAAGACCAATGAATACCACTTGGAATGCTAATCTTCACCCATATGATTTGAGTCCCACTAATGATCAAGTGCACTTTTTGTTGTGGTTGACTTGCTTCTTTCTTGATCTTTGCTTGCATGAGAGAATACCAAATGATGTACCACTTGTAGAAGGTGATACCACTTGAAAGTTAAGATCATGAATCTCTCTTGGGTGTTGCTTGCTTTCTTTTGATCAATCCTATTGATAGCTTTCAACTAAGCATCTCCAAATGATCCCTAGATCACCACTTCTATGTTAGCCTTCCAAGTAACGTTCTTGGTTTACCTACAAAAGGCAGCAAACCCCTACAAAAGAGAGAAGTGATCTCTCTCTATGAACCATCCTTGATACTCACTTGAAATTTGCTTTGTTTGATTGATCTTCATCTTGAGTACTAAACATGTGCCAAATACACTCCACAATCAAATGGCCTTGTACTCATTGCCAACATAGGTATCTCAATCACTTATAAGCATGATTCCAACTTGAGGACCTTTTAATCTTAGTGACTCTAAATCAATCCAATGTTTGTCACTTTTCTGACAGATTTTGTACTCTCTAAAGAATATATCATATCTCCCAAAGTACATATCCAATGCTCATGAAATTTGGTGGAGATGTGCTTCACTAAGTCATCTAGCAGCCATAAAAATTTAAGCTTCATTGGACTTATAGATTGCTACCAGATTTCACATCTTTCCATATAGGTACATGCTGAAAACTGCTGCACATGTGTTGACAAGATCCACTCCAAAACCGAAGTATCCCTTATCCACTACTCATGAAATTTTCACAACAACTAATACCATAAATATAGAGCATATACACCAAATTTCAAGTCAATCCAAGTAGATTTGATCTCTTAAATATGGCTATGATCACAGCTAGCTCAGTTTTTGAATATTGACAAGAGTTGAGCAAAATGAGCTATGCTTCTTCAAATTGAACCAAACTTCAATTTAATTTGTTTGAACACTTTCACAAGACATATATCCATTCAATACACTTACTAAAAGTAGTGGTTGACACCGTTTTTTGGCACGTGTCAATATGATCTAAGGATTGTGCCGATCGACAAAAGGCTAGTTGTCGTTCCTTATCGGCATTGGGATATTACCGGTCAAATTGCCGATAAAGGCAAGAATGTTGCTGATGAAG
This sequence comes from Microstegium vimineum, assembly GCA_022036555.1. NCBI lineage: Eukaryota > Viridiplantae > Streptophyta > Magnoliopsida > Poales > Poaceae > Microstegium > Microstegium vimineum. Next base: position 30,052,004 of record CM039139.1, on the reverse strand, counting down.
ACAGGGACTTGTTGCCGATGGAGGCAGGAAGACACTGTTGATGAAGGCAAAGGGGTGTTGCCGATAGAGACAGGAATGTTGCCGACAGGAAGAACATTGCCGAAGAGAATTGAAGCTCATTACCGATGTGATGAAGGCAAGAATGTTGCCGATGAAGACATGGATTTGTTGCCGATGGAGGCAGGAAGACTGTTGATGAAAGCAAGGGTATGTTGCCGATTGGGGCATACAGTTGTCGATGGCGCTAAAAGAAAGTTGCGGATCGGAAGGATATGTCGATGGAAAGTTTCATCGAAGAGAAGACATAAGGAAACTGGTAATCTTATACCAGTATTGTTATAGAAGTTTGAGTCCGACTCTTACACGAGTCGTTTATTTCCTTTAAAATAGGAGTTTTGTTTAGGAAAGTTAGAGTCGTGTCTGCTTATAACTCCTCTGCCGGAGTATAAATATGTACTGAGGGGTGGTGTAAAAAATATATCCAAGCATATCAAATGAATCTACTATTTTTATCTATCTTTCCAGCAATTTACCTTTTATCGCATTAGTATTAGTCTATCTACGAGTTCTTCAAGTTTCGACGGGCTGCATCTCATTGACCTCCGTCAACCCTTGCAAGTTCCGCGTTTGAGAAATCTGAGCCTTGACGTCCGGGCGCATCGCTGTCGTCTCGTTCAGCTCTACTCTAGTTATCCTGATCAGGTTTGAGCCTTGACATCTGGGCGCATCGTCGTTGTCTCGTTCAGATCTTGTTCTATTTATCGTCCTTGTCGATTAACTGGTCAAATCGACTGGCACACCCTCGGAGATCGATTTCGGGTATAATCCCGAGGTGTTCGCAAGATCCTGACGCTTTTTGTGTCAACAATAGTCTCATGATCATATCCATTCAAATCAACACAAACTTGATCACTAAGCATTTAATTCATTCAATCAACTTGTATGCACTAAGTGTATGTCCAATTCAAACAACTTATACACACCCAAATGAACTTGATCAACAAGAAATATATCTTAGTAGATCATGATCAATCCATTAGCAAGCTTCAATTTGAATATTTGCAAGCCTTCAAATAATCCAATGAACACCACAACTTGATCATGCACTTGTATGTTGTAGCACTTGGACTTCATTCTTTTGACTTGACATTGGTATGAGATATACATTAAGCTTCACTACTTGACTCAATCATATGATGGAAAATATGAAACATATTGAATAAAGCCTCCAATGCCAATGGTACCTACATACATTCATCCACTTATTGATGGTACCCAAACTAGTTTGGGTCCTCTCAAGTTAGGTGCAACATACTTAGGCAATGCCTTAGTATGAATAGCGGAATGTTTTGCAATAGCAACCATAGAGGTACCATTTCCATCCTTTCTAAGCATATGATCATCAATAATTGAAATAGGCTTAGAAGTCATACCTAGGGGACATGAATGAGCCATGTGTCCCCTTTCCCGACATGAGTAGCACACTCTCTTTGCTTGAGCCTTTTCTTCCTTGCTCATGTTGTGTTTCTCATTGTCTTGCCTCTTCTCTTTTGCTTGAATCTTCATCTCAAGCTTGGTAGGACACTTCGAGGCAAAGTGTCCCATATCTTCACACTTGAAGCACTTGATGTGAGCCAAATGATTCTTCTCTTGATCTTTGCTCATCATCATCTTGTTGGCATCATGGATAGGAGTTGGATGCCTTGCTCTAGCTTTGCCAACTATTCTTGTCTTCTTCTTCATCATCCCCAAGTCACCATCTTGATGGTTGATCTTGTATTGCACTAGGAACTTTACTTGTGGCTTAGCTTGAGCAATCTTGATTGGGAAAGCATTTGTAAGATGTCCCATCCCATGGCACTTGAATCACATGACATGAGATAGCTTCTTTGGTTCTTGCTTCTTCTCTTTCTTGCCCTTGCTCTTGTGGAAACCAATTCCACTCTTGTCACCATGTCTTCTTTGATTATGCATCATGTGATCAAAGGTGACTTTGGCATTGTAGCACCTCTCTAGCTTGTTGCTCATGTTCTTCAATTCACTTTTGAGCTTATTGTTCTCCTTCAAAAGGTTAGTCTCACAAGACATAGAAGTAGAACAAGCATCTATATTTGAAGAACATGGCATATCAAGTAAATCATCACAAGAGGTGGATACATACTTCTTCCCTACATCACAAGGGTTAGCAACAACATATGATTGATCATTTGACCCAAGTGATGAGCTCTCTTCATTTTTAAGATTTAACAATTCATTTATGAGAGAACCATGTTTGTGAACTAAATCTTCATGAGACAAGCGGAGTTGCTCATGATCCATTTTTAGTTTATCATGTGAAGATTTAAGAACATCAAGTAAGTGCTTATGTTCTTCACATGAGTTCTTTAGAAGTGAGTTTTCATCTTTTAGTTTCTTTGTTTTATTTAACTCACTTTGTAAAGCTTTGAAGAGTTTGCACATAAGCTCAAAGTTAGGGTCATCACAATCTACAATCATATTTCCAATTGATACCTTGGTGTCACCATATGACATGTAGCAATGTGATGAAGTAGAAGAGCTTGTGGAGGCATCACTCTCTCATAGCCCGATCATGTATCATCATCATCATCATCAAGTGTGCTTGGAGTAGCATCATCAATTGAAACACTTGATGTTAAGCCTTCATCATTGTTGTCAAGTGATCTTGTGGTAGATATATTATCTTCATCATCACTTGACCATGAGGTGGAGCAATCTTCCACAACCACCAAGTTGTGGTCATGTTCAACATCCTCATGTGCCACCAACTTGGACACATCATCATCATCAAGTGTGCTTGGAGTAGCATCATCAATTGAAACACTTGATGTTGAGCCTTCATCATTCTTGTCAAGTGATCTTGTGGTATATAGATTATCTTCATCATCACTTGACCATGAGGTGGAGCAATCTGCCACAACCACCAAGTTGTGGTCATGCTCAACATCCTCATGTGCCACCAACTTGGACACATCATCATCATCATCATTTGAATCCTTCTCATATTTTTCAATGAGGTAGGTCCAAATCTCATGAGCGCTCTTCATGTCCATAATCTCACCAAAGATGTTATCTTTCATAGAATGGTAGAGAATGTTAGTAGCTTGGCAATCGAGATGTAGGTACTTATTTTGTGCTTGAGTTGCATCCTTTCTCTCAATTGCACAAGAGAGTCCCACATCTACGATCCACGACATTTGGGGAGAAATAAACTTAAAGTTGCATGTCAACCAATTTCTCCACCGTGCAAAGTGTGTGCCATCAAAAATGTGTGGACACCCAACATCTAGCCCATAAGTCGTCATCCTCTCGGGTCGGTGAAGACCACAAATGAGAGACCAAGCTCTGATACCACTTGTAGGGTCGAGATGGCGGACTAGAGGGGGGTGAATAGTCTTTTCTAAAACTTAAACGCTTCGGCTAACCGAATCAAATGCGGAATTAAAACTATCGGTCTAGCCAAGACTACACCCCTCTATCTATTACTCTAGCACCTAGCAAAGTATACTAATTGGGCTTACTAAGGTGCCAAGCTAGGAAGCTCACCTAAACAAGTCTAGGTTGTAAGGTCACACAAACCTAAGTAACTAGTACTCTAAGCACAAAGGGAGCTCCTACACATACTAGTAAGCAAAGCACAAAGCACCTAAGCTCACTAGCAATGTTCTCTAGCAAGACTACACAAGCCAACTAGAGAGCTCAACTTACTTAGCTACACAAACTAAGTAATGTGACTAACAAGGCTACACAAGCCAATTAGCCACTCAAGAGCTACTTCTATGCTACACAAGCTAGAAGGCAACTAGTTAAGCTACACAAGCTAACTAGTTACAAGAGCAACAACTAACCACTATCACAAGTATGAATAAGTAAAAACAAGCTAGTGATTTGGAGAATGCAAACCACCGAGAAGATGTACAAGGTTGACACGGTGATTTTTCTTCCGAGGTTCACTTGGTCGCCACCAAGCTAGTCCCCGTTGTGTCGACCACTCACTTGGTGATTCGGCGGCTAATAGGCATTCACAAAACCTAGCCCACTAACTCGGGTGCCGCAAGAATCTACCCACAAGTGAGAGTAGCTCAATGACACGCTCAACTAGAGTTGCTCTTCGCGATCTCCCGCGGGGCGAGCACAACAACCCTCACAAAGCTCTTCTCCGGAGCCACGCACAAGCTTCTTGCGTGCTTCGACGGAGACTCGATCACCAAGTCATCTAGGAGGTGGCAACCTCCAAGAGTAACAAGCACCACCGGCTTGCAACACGATCACCTAGTGCCACTCGATGCAAACTCGCAATGCAACGCACTAGAATCGCTCTCTCACACAATCGGATGATTACTATCAAGTGTATGTGAGTTAGAGGGCTCCCAAGTAGACCAACACAAGCCACAAAGGCCCTAGGGTGCTCAGCAACAAGCCAAGGGCAGCCACCATGTCTACTTATAGATGGAGGGGAAAAACTAGTCGTTTTCCCTTTCACTGCATACGTCCGGACTCTCCCAACACTTGGGTCCGGACCATTGCCCATGCGTCCGGACCACCTAGCCGTTTGAATGGAGAAGTTGGCGCGTTTTTCTCAGCCGAAAAACACCTCCGGACGCTAGCTACAGTGAAGGTCCGGACCATTAAACGGAGCGTCCGGACTCTACACAAAGAGCTCCCGAGAGCGAAATTTACTCCGGACGCTAATTAGCGTCCGGACCTCACAGGTCAGCCAAGGCATTCCCGAGAGCATTTTCGGAGCTCCGGACGCTACGGTCCGGACCTGCGTTCGGAACTGCGCAGTCCGCACTAAAACGCTCATATCTCTTAGCTCCGAACTCCGATTTCGATGATCTTGGACTTTTTCGAAATCTAACTCAGAGGCCTACACAACCTCAATTCCATTTGATCCACATAACAATGAATCAAAGTAGTATTTCATTCCAAGATCCATTCTAGTGTTAGGAGCATACCGAAAAATATTTTTCTCTTCTCCGAGTTGATTCAATTCAACTCCAGCACCTTCTCCTTTGCAAATGTGCCAACACCACAAAGTGTACATCACCATGTGCATGTGTGTTAGCATTTTCACAATCATTTTTAAAGGATTTTCACTTGTTTCTCACCGTGCCACTCGATCCTAATTCATCACAAAGTTAGATCGCTCACGGTGGCACTAGATAACCGATATGCAAACAAGTTTGCCCCTCTTGATAGTACGGCTATCTATCCTAAATCCGGTCATATACTTCTCTACACACCTATGACCGGTGAAATGAAATGTCCTATGGTTATACCTTTGCCTTGTGCATTCCATTCCATCTCCTTATCCAATGTTGATGCAACACATGCACCAACCTATCACCAAAAGATATGATCCACTTGATATTATCACGTGACCGTATTGGTTCATCGATCTTGACCTCACTTGCTCTTCACCATTGCGTTGATCCATCGGCGCCAAGCATCACTCACTTGCCCTTCATACTTGCAACCGGTCCATCAAGCCAAGCCTCATCTTGATCTTCTCCACCTTGATCACATGACTCCATATCATGTCTCATGTGCAATTAAGCTCTTTCATCACACAATCACATGTGAACTAATCTCCTGTGTATATATCACTTAGACACATATTAGTTCATCTAAGTTGTCACTCAATTACCAAAATCACATAGGAACTCTCAACATTTTACCATGTTTATATCTATCTGCGGCATTTAGTTTACTTTTGATTGGTTCTGTGACTGATAAGATTCATATTTTTCTTTATGTTTGAGCTACCACATTCTTTTGTTTTACAATGCCTCACTACAACTATTCATCTCTAGTCATCCTTCGTGTTTTCCTCCAAAACAACCTTGACAAACATAGAAATGTGTTTACTATACCTAAATGGATCTTTGATTTCGAAGACTTGTCTTTGTTAGCTCATTTTGTGCACTAGGTGTTGCTTATTTATGTGATGATAAATGATTGTGCAGTGGGATTGTTTTGTAGTTCGGGAGGACGTAGTATGGGCAAAACTTTGGCTCATGATGATGACCTCACACTCCTTGTGTGTGGCATCGGCTTCCTTTTCTTCACCTACCTTCTTTTTTCCTCTACCAGTCTGAATCTCATCATCTTAATGCTCCCCATACTGGTGATGGTCATCATCTCATCACCCATCACCAGTATGGGGAGTATTAATGGTTGTTGTTCCTGTCTTGTCTGATGGTCTCCATTCTTATATGCACACCACTTCCCCCGTTCTAAACTATAAATCACTTTGTTTTTTTAGATACATAGATTTGCTATGTATCTAGACATATGTTACATCTAGATACGTAGTAAAATTTATGTATAAAAAATCAAAGCGACTTATAATTTGAAACAGAAGGAGCATAAAATTGATTTTTGAAGACATGTCTATTTCATTAACATATGCATGCATGTCTTTAAAGTATATATATGTGATGATTTTGAAAGACAAATATTATATTTAAAGAGACAGTAAACAATTAGCTATTTCTAAAAATCCATTAATAGAGGCATATGCCGGCCTGCCTGCCTCTGAAAATAGAGGTTGTTTTTAGAGGCCAACCCCGTTATAGGGTCAAGGCGTCAAACCCATCAGGGAAGCGCTCATGGGTAATTAACTAATTAAAAAAAACATAACTCCTAACCTGTTGATGGCTGATCCTCTCTGGCCCATGCTCCCTGACGGCCTGATGTGTCAAACAAAGCCCAACTGTGAGGCCCACCAGAAACTCACCAAACTCCAAAAGGGATAGAGGAAGAGAGGGCCAGAAGCATTGGTCTTGGTATGCGTGCACCAGCATATAATTAAAGTGAGAGTTATGGTCGGAACAGACAGACACGCCAAATTAAAGTGCAAGGACGAATAACCCATCCATTATTCCTCGTATACAGTACTACATACAGTAGGATCGGATGAATTGAGGTGCGGCGGGCGTTGGTGACAAGCAGGACACGGATCCGATCCGATCCGACGACGGACACTATAGAGTACGGAGTATATATAGAGACAGACAGAGTGATGAGACGCCTAGCTTAGCTGGGGCGGGCGTCCTGCTGGCGGTACGGTGCCGGCCGGCTTAATTAATCAGCAGCGCGGCAGGGAGACGCCGCAGGAAGCGACAGCCTTGCGCGCGTTGGGGCTGTTGATGTATCTCCCATAGGCGGGGTTCTTGGCGTACTGGCAGAAGCACCCCTGCTGCGCCTTGAGGTTGGCGCAGCACGCCGCGGAGGGCGTCGCGCCGGACACGATCGCCGCCGCGCACACCGCCAGCTCCCCGGCGTTGCACGAGGAAGCCGCCGACGCAGTCTCCGCCGCCGCGGCCAGTAGTAGCGGCACCATCACCACCACAATCGCCATGCCCTGCTGCTGCTGCCTCGCCATGTTGTGGAGATGATGAAGCGAATGAAGAGGCCCGGCTCGCCTTGTCCCTCATTTATAGCCGGCGAGCAGTTGTGTGGCAGGCAGGGACACGTATGATCGCAGCATAGTAGTATGAGCGATGCAGGCCGGCCTCAGTAATAATGGAGCCAGAGATACTACCGGCCGGCAACGTACTGTCGTTATTGGCATCGATGGAATGGAACAGATCGATCGAGCGAGCGATTTCACATCCTCCATCGACACGACACGATCGTCTTTCACATCCTCGCTCGCTAGCTGTTTTCACCGTCCGGACAGTCGTGTACAGCTAGAATGCTACGGCGTACTCAAGAAGAGACGATCTATCGACGACGTACGGTGATGAGCGAGCGATTGTTTCATTTACCGTTCACGGCCGTACGTCGATCGTGATTATGGCCGGCCGCCGGTGCCGGCGTGATATGATGGCCAGCATGCTTGGACTGCATTTAATCTATCCTTAAATTGCACACGTCAATCGAGTAGGTTGGTCGTTGCTCGTTGGACGCTGATGATGCCAAACACGTATGGCGTCCTCATCTTGCTTGCATTGTACATCGGTCGCCCAACCTCCACCTCCACTCTTCCACCTACGTTGTTTATTATTTTAAAAATTGGATGAGTACATTTTACCATGTTTATGTGTATCTCTCGAATTCCACTACATTTACTTTATTTTGGTTGGTTGGTTCTGTGACTCATAAGGTTCCTATTTTTCTATGTTTCAACTACAACATTCTTCTGTTTTACAATGCCTCACTGCATGCATCAGTTCATCATCGTTGTGTTTTCCTTCAAAACAACCTAGCTTGGCAAACATAGAAATAATGTGTTTACTACTACTATACCTGAATGGCTCTTAGATTCCCAAGACTTGTCTTTGTTATCTTATTTTGTACATGCACTAGGCGTTGCTTATTTATGTGATGATAAATAATGATTGTGCAGTGGGCTTGTTTCGTAGTTCCGCGCGCGGGGGGGGGGGGGGGGGGGGGGGGGGGGGGGGGGTTGCCGAGTGTCTAACGGTGACACTCGACAAACGGTTGACGGCGTCGGCTCCTAACGAGGTTTGCCGAGTGTCCGGCACTCGGCAAAGAGGAGGTTTGCCGAGTGTCTAAGTATGCCAAGTATTGCACTCGACAAACCAACACTTTGCCGAGTGCCCGATAGAAAACACTCGGCAAACCCACTGACACTCGACAAAGAGGTTGTCTCCGGTAGTGCATATGTTTATTTTGTTGTATATATAGTTTACAGGTCATATGAGTTAAAATTTGAGGCGGTATGTTTGTTGTATATTTTACAGGTCACATGTGAGTCAAATTTTGAGGTGGCATGTTTGCTCATTTATTCATCGTACAACATATTTTACAGGGGCCTTCTTGGAACAATGAAAAGGGAGACAATAGCATTAGGTACAAGTGTTTAGACGCAAGTTGAGATAATTACCGACAAATCCTATTTAAGAACAATGTTGTCAGTTCCCATGCTGGTTCCAAATAAATACATTATGGGAAGTGTTAGAAACAACAATGGTGAAACACAGTATCAGGCAATTAGAGAAAAACAGTAGGAACCACAACTTACACAAAAAAAATCAGCACAAACCTGAAAAGTGATAGCCTCTTTCCAAGTGATGTAAAGATAGCAGACCCACCAACAGCTTTGGTATCAGGAGAAAGACAAATTTTTCGTACTTCATGGTTGGACTGCATGCTAATCTATTGGAATAAAAAAACAATAGAGCCAATGATGTAAATCTAATCTAAAGGTGATAAGAATAAATACAAAGATTTATAAACCCTCTGGGGTTCGGGAGGCTTGGAATGTTTGTAAACCCCTGGACTGGCACCACAACGTATTTGTAACAAACGCCTCTTTTACTTTAATACAAAGATACGCAAATCTTTTGCGTGTTCATTCAAGAAAAAAAGGTGATAAGAATAAATGAGCACCACAGTTCATCTTTTTACCATCTCGATAAGAGACACGTAATGGTAAAGTCCGTTTCAATTTTTGACGACTTCATAAAATAGACAATTCACAATTGTGACCGTCAACGGTTACTACAAGAATCTCATTAGTACTTGTCTCTCATGGTGATCCAATGGTACATCTTTCTATCCAGTCGTGTCGATTGTTGCAGGTCGCTACTAGTTTGCAAAAAATGCAAGTGCGGTGGTGGAATGTTATTTTTTTTTGCTTTGCATGGGGTCAGGCAGGCCGGTTGGGCCGTTGGCCGTGGCCTTGGGGAATTGGTGAGGGGAGACGAATGGTCTATTTTCACTCTTTTTTTTCTAGCGCACTGCTTCTGTTTTTTGAATAATAAATCAATTTCTATAGTAGTTTTAGGTTAAATTTTAAAAATTTGACTGGGTTTATTGGAAAAAAGTGCAAATACTTATATATGACATTAATTAAATTGATAACGTGGTGATCATGCATGTATATACCAAATTAAATCCTCGATCGGCCGGTGTGCCTTAATTTGGAAGGGGAACGCTAGCTCGTGATTTTGGAAGGGGATAAGAGAACAAAAGCCGGACCACCTTCCTTTTTCACCGGTGCGTACGTTGAGAAGAGATTATTTGGGAAGAAGCGAGCCGGCCGGGCCGGTGATTATATTATTGCCGGATCGGAGAGGAGACGATCGAGTACGTGTACGTACGTGCTCCTTGGACGCGAACACAACACGTACGGGTCTCGATCGGGAAATGAACGATCTGATTCTATCTCTATATGCAAGCGACGTACGTTTCCACATGTGGCAAAAAAGAAAAGGAAACCACGGGGCGATTATATTAAGCAAATCATAATTGCATGCGGGCGTGTGTGTATATAAATAAATCCTAGCTACTAGAAGCAACTAGTACTACGTTGTATTTCGATAGTTTTGACTCTGTACGTACGTGCACGGTGGTCCAATATGAATAGCAGGTGTGGACCCTTGTTCTTGGGGTGCATGATGATCGTCTTGTTCCTCGCTGCATCGTCGACGACAGTACTGTGTAAGTTGCATCTGATCTGACCGACCATCTCTTATTTTTTTTATGCGTACTCTTGTTAATTAGGTTATTATACGTACTGATGATGAACCCATCTTCACTCCTGATGCTGCAGCGGGTCGTCCTCACTTGCTCGAGGAGGCCAGAACTGCAAGGACAAAGAGTCGTGATAATGCTACTACAACACTAGGAGATGGAGATGAGAGCAAGCTCAAGTTGATATTTTGCAAACAATTTAACTGTGGTCCGAACGGTGAATTTGATTGCTACTGTTGCTTGACAGACAACGACAATTGCTACCCACGATGGATGAGTGCAGGGCGAACTGCCTTCATTGCGATCCTCAGTGCCCGCCGCCGTAGTTGTCAGGCTCGACCATTGTTGCATGCGGTCGGTATTTGTGATCACACCAACGATTAATAAAATAATAATTAGAGATTTTTTTATAATGGTTGGGGATACGATAGATGTGTCTATGATTGGCGGGTCCAGAATATGAGTAAGCGATGAGAGATGATATGAGCAAGACAATGTGAGATGATAATTGTGTCTATGATCGGTGGGTCCTATGCGTTACGTCACCTCCAATTGTCTTCGAAATCAAAGAGATTAGCATATCAAATAGAGGAGCTCGAAATCGAAGAGATTAGCATATCAAATAGAGGAGTACGTGGTGATTCTTTTTTCGTAGTTCTTTTTTTATTGAAGTGTCAAAAAGGTAAATGCACAATTGCAAAAAAAATGATTTGAGTCGACGTCGACCGAGGAGCACTAGTACACGTACACATACTATAGAGACGATTGGTAACATATTTTCACTGGTGTTTTTAACAACCGCATGCGCTGGGGCCAATAGGTACAACAATACAGGCGGTCACTTGAGATTCGCCTGTGAAAATCAATTTTCTTCAATTGCCTTTTTAACAATCGCATCGTTGGGGCCAATAGAAATTGTACAACAATACAGGTGGTCACTTGAGATTCGCATGTGAAAATCGATTTTCTTCGGTTAAGAAAATCGCCTGTGAAAATCGATTTTCTTCAGTTAAGAAAATCGCCTGTGAAAATTGATTTTCACATGCGGCTCTGCTAAAAAAACTGTCTGGAAATAGTTGTCTAGAAAAGTGTAAATCGGGTTTTTAAAATAGAAGAAAAAAATTTAATTCTGGGTAAAATCGCATAAAAGTTTTTCGTGTAATATCGCGTGCTACGTGGTCGCGCTGATTTAAACCATCAACCTCACCCTCGTATGCGCTTCTGTTTTTTTTTGAATAAATCAATTTATATAGTAGTTTTAGATTAAATTTTAAAAACTTGACTGTTTTTATTGGAAAAATTGCAGATACTTATATATGACATTAAATTGGCATCGTTATATACACCATAAACTATATCTTGATAATATGCTCATTTAATATCACAATTATATATACTTTCTTATAATTTTGATTTTTGACAATTGGCAATTCAATGATTTGGTTGATTAAAGGATGGAATGAGTATATAATACTTAAAACGAGCATACGAAAACAGGAGAATCGAATCGGCACAAATCGTTAGAACTTTTGATAATTTCCAAGTTCCAAGTAAACCCTCCATGCATCCAAGCTTTTGGAAGCAGGGGCGGAAGGTTAACTCCTAGCTAGATGTAGAGGTTAAGGTCCAATTGGTTCACAGAAAAATAAAAAAACATAGGATTGGGATTTCTATATAAATTACCACGGTTTATGCATTTGGTTCACATGAACGGAGTAGATAGTGTAGAAGATTCTTATTTGACGTCTGTTTTGGTCGAAAATTATAGAAAAAAATTAGCATCCACTTAAATAAAACCCTTAACTAAAATTGAAACTCAAATTAGAATTCTATATTTTCCTACGGCCCATGAAAAAAAAATCATTCGTTAAATATTTCTATGTTTTTGAGTGTTCTATTTGCAACTGCATTTCTAGGAGATTTTTCCTTTATTCTTATCATATCCCTCTTTGCGGGTTTCGGATTGTATTTCCAGAAGTATCATCTTTCCAAAGTATTTGGTCATTAACTGGGTCATATCCTTGCTGGAAAAAGTCTACATACCCCCTTAACTATTGGGGTGTCTAACCTAGGCCCCAAACTAAAAAAACCATCTAACGAACACCCTAAACTTTCGTAAACTAGTCAACTACCCCCTGGGGCGGTTTGGGAAAGCGGTTTCGCTGACGTGGCGTCCAGCGTGTGAGCGGTATTACACGCCGGCGAAGGAGATGGTGTCCATGGCCATTGATGGGTGGGCCCCACCTGTCAGGACGCCCTCCATCCCTCTCATGTTCCTGACTGCGCACGCGAGGCGGCGGCAGCGGCGCAGCACGCCGGCGCGCCCGCACGTGAGGCGGCGGCACAGGCGAGCCCGGCCCGCGCGCCCTGCCCCGGCTAGCCCCGCCGACGCCGCGCCCGGCCCCCAGCGAGCCCCGCTCGCGTCTCTCTCCCGGCGAGCCTCGCCCGCGCCCGCGCCCCCGGCCAGCTCCGCCCGTGCGCCCGCGCCCCCGGCGAGCTCTGCCCGCGCGCTCGCGACGGCTCCGGCTCTGCGTGGGCACGCGACGATGACGACTCCGCGTCCGCATCCTGGTGGGGCCCACCGGTCAGCGACCCAGACCAAGACAACTCTTTGCCCGCGTGTAATACCGCTCACACGCTGGACGCCACGTCAGCGAAACCGCTCTCTCAAACCGCCCCAGGGGGTTAGTTTACTGATTTGTGAAAGTTTAGAGAGTTCGTTAGACGGTTTTTTAGTTCGGAGGCTAGATTAGACACACCCCAATAACCAATAGTTCAGGGGATACGTAGACTTTTTCCACTTTCTTTCGTTCCAAAGGCCACTCCCTCCCGGGACGGGTGGAGGAGGCCGAGGTCCGAGCAGCCCTGCTAGACGTGGTGGACGACGAGTTTAAACTTCAACCCGACCAGTAACGCCAATTTTTTTTTTCTCCTCTTCCTGGGCAGGCAGACGCAATAAACCTTCCAGAAACGAGCGGAAAAGCGTCCCCCAATCCAGCACACGCAGCAGGAGCAGACACACACCGGCGGGGCAGACAGGCAGGCAGGCAGGCAGATCAGCCCGCACCTCGCCAAAGTCCTCCGCCCCACCTACGACGACCGCCGCGGACGAATCAAAACAGCTTCCCCTCCTCCTCCCGGCGTCGCGGAGGCTCCGATCCATTCCGCCGTCCCGTAGGGTTTTGCTCCCCCGATCCGGGCGCCAGATCTCGCGTGGCGGCACGCGGATCTGGTGTTTCTCTAGAGGCGGCGGCGGCGGGAGCAGGAGAAGATGGCGCTCTCGGGTATGCGGGGGCTCTCGGTCTTCATCAGCGATGTACGCAACTGCCACAACAAGGAGCAGGAGCGCCTCCGCGTCGACAAGGAGCTCGGCAACATCCGCACGCGCTTCAAAAACGAGAAGGTCACACGCTTGCTCCCACCCTCCCTCCCTCGTCCCTCCCTCCCTCTCCGCTGAGACTTCTGTTTGGTGCTGGTTGCTAGTTGCCAACGCATTTGCGCAATTGAGGCCTAGAGCGCCCGGGATTTTGCTCTAGTTGTCCCGCTAGACGAGAATTGAGTAACTGCGCGGAGCTGAATTGGTGCCTATGTTCGGGACAGGAAGCTCCCCAGCGTCGTTTCGAGCTGTCCTAGTTTCAAACTTGTATCCTGTTCTCCTGCCCTGATAGGACCATGTTGAACTATACTGTTTCGGTGTCATGAGGCTGCAAGGGCAATGTTGCCTGTTAAGTCTTAATCGTGAAATGGTTGCAACAGCGTGGTTTCACGACACTGATCATTCCGCAAACAGCTTGCAACTATCAAATGCAACTCACACTGCAACTGGTAGATTTGGACTCTCTTGGAAGTTAGAGATAGTTGGCTTTTGGCATTGCCAGTGGGCCTTTGAGCCCCAGGGTCACACAACTAGCTAATTTTATTTGGTCCTCTCCAGTTTTTGCAGCATGTTATGTTGATTTAGCATCAGTAGTTTTCCCCCATCTGTTAATAAATATTTTTCATTCAGACACCACTAATGTCTCCTATCCACTGTTTTTCCCCTCATTTTCTCTAGTTATTAAGTGTTATTGAAAGTTGTTCACGAAATATAATGTTAGCAACCTTTTTTTTTGTGCAATCGCTATCGAAATTTGACAAGTCTAATCGACTACATTCTAAAGAGAGTTATGTGTTCTAACTTCTAAGTTCTAACTGTGGGATTACAGAATCTGAATGATTGCTGTGAATTTCGATACTAAGAGTTCAATAAAATGCTCCATGACATGCTTAGCATTATGTGTTTGTAGACAAAGGCTCAATGTTAGACATATGAAACGAAATGCTGATAGACTTGCCATGTATAGATGTGCTGAAATTCATGGACCTGCACTAGGGAGCTCCGTAGTTCTGTACTAAAATAAAATAGCACCACACTGTGCTATACAACATTAATCATGTGGGGATATACTATCTCATCAGTGCATGCAAACTGCACCATACAGAAAAGTAGACAAATCTGGTAACTTATTTTCCTGTTTATGAGTGTACTTGTGTTTTCGCATTTATGGACCATGGCAGGCAGTTCTTGTTAACCTGGTGCAGAAGTAGAATGCCAAAGATAACCATTTCTATTTTAGCTAAAACTTTGATCACCAAGGAAGGACCTGCTTTCCCTTGAAGTAATGTTATTATAACATGCAGTTGTAGCCCTCCCCTTATTGTTCCTGAAACACCCAAATCGTGGACACTAGTTTGCAACCAATGCTATAAATCATGTGATTTCTTATCTTGCAGGGCTTATCACCATACGAGAAGAAAAAATATGTATGGAAAATGCTTTACATTTATATGCTGGGTTATGATGTTGATTTTGGGCACATGGAAACTGTCTCGTTGATATCTGCACCAAAGTATCCTGAGAAGCAGGTATAGTATAACATTCAGTTTTAATATCCTTTGTCATAGCAATTTTGCTCAAATTGTATTCTTAAATTTGATGTAGAGTAATCAATGTTTCTTAGTGTGGCTGTTTACTCATTGCTATCCTTTGACGCATGCTGCAGGTTGGGTACATTGTGACATCTTGCTTACTGAATGAGAATAATGATTTCTTAAGAATGGTAATAAATACAGTTCGGAATGACATAATTGGACGAAATGAGACTTTCCAGTGTTTAGCATTGACAATGGTATGTCATTCTGTCTTGTCCTTCTTCTCTGTTTTGTCTGGGGAGTTGGTCCTATATTCCTTTTCTAACTATAACATAAATTTGATTTAGAAAAAGGCATTTTTTGTCATATTAAAACTATCTTATGACATCAAATTGGTACAAACACTATTAAGGAAAATGAACAGCTCAAACTTGAAAGCAGTGTCAAAATTTGTAGAGCATGTTGTTAAGAAATATATTTAGGCCCTGTTTAGATTCTGAAAAGAGGTGAAAAGCTTTTGCAAAAATATTTTGCGCTCAAAATGCAAAACGCAAAAACTTTTTGCATACCTGTTTAGATACAGTGAAATATTTTGCAAAACGTGGGGGAAAGAGAGGTCTGGTACGCGCAACGATGCAAAATATTTTGGTTTTTGGTGTGTTGGGTGCAAAATGCAAAATATTTTAGGGGCTACTTTTTGCAAAATTTGGTACCCCTGTTTAGTTCCATTTTGCAAAAAAGTAGCCCAAAACGCAAAAATATTTTGCAAAATGGAGTAACTAAACATGGCCTTAGGCATTTTCTTGTTATTTAATGGTTTTTATTTCTGTAATAACTTGTACGCCTTTAGTTTGTTACCTTTTTTTGTTGTAATTTAGTGTGTGTTTTTTGTTTCTGTGGCTTGAACTTCATAATAATTACTTTGTGAGATATCATATTGCACACCTTCTATCTCTACCACACTGAGTTTAGTCTATTTCACCAGCTCTAAGACTTGATAGTCTTATATCGTTCTTCCATCCAGTTATCACTTTTTTCCTGTCTCCTGTGTCATCTTTTATTTAAATATTTTCAGGTAGGTAACATTGGTGGGAAAGAATTTTCTGAGTCACTAGCCCCAGATGTCCAGAAACTTCTTGTAAGCGAATGCTCTACTGCTTATGTCCCTCTTTCATTGTTTTCTGTATGATGAAATTAATGAAACATATTATGGTTATCAGATTTCAAGCAGTTGCCGTCCTGTTGTCAGAAAGAAGGCTGCTCTATGCCTTCTGCGGCTTTATAGGAAGAATCCTGATGTTGTGAATATTGATGGCTGGTAGTAATAATATGGAATATAGAAGTGTTACATTATATTATACTCTACTTAATTAATAGGCTAATTGAATTCTGTATATCAGGGCTGATCGAATGGCACAACTCCTAGATGAGCGTGATCTAGGTGTGCTGACATCTGTCACGAGTCTTTTTGTTTCACTAGTATCCAATAATGCTGAAGCATATTGGAATTGTCTTCCAAAATGTGTAAAAATATTGGAGAGGTTAGCAAGAAATCAAGATATTCCACAAGAGTACACTTACTATGGAATTCCATCTCCTTGGCTTCAGGTACTTCCCATTCATGCCATCATCCATTCATCCAGCTTTATTTATTAGTAAAGTTAGGTCAAATCTGTATTTAATTAGTGATCGTTAGGCCTTTAACTTCTATTAAGCTTAACTAATAGCTCCAGTGAGTCTGTGACTGGAGGTATGTAAATAGCAACACAAGTGATTAGTCTTTTTTTTTTTTTGAGATTACACAATACAACGCAGACGCTCAACACGTACGCACACTCGCCCCTACGAACACACGCACGCAAACCCTACCCCTATGAGCACCTTCGAAGGACTGAGCCGACAAATCTTGAAGATGACGAAGTCACCACAGGCGCCTCGCTGTCGACGGGAACGTCGCCTACCACTTAATGCATAGCGCCGGAAAATTCTGGAATAAATCCAGAATAAAGTGTCGCACCCATGATTTGAACCCTGGGTGGGAGCCCCCCAACCAATGGCCTTTGCCATTGCGCCGTGAACCCCAACCAATTAGTCATGTGCTCATGACTATACACATGTATAGTTTAATGGTTGCTACGTAAACCTTCCATAAGAGTTACACTAAAGGTACTAGGCAAGTTGTGATCTTTTTGACGTTTACCACAAGCCTGAAACCAATCTTAGGCATTCTGTACCATGAATACTCCCTCCAGTCTGGTTTCTTAGGCACCGGTGGGTTTTAGAAATGTCCATATTATAAGGCGTCTTCTATAAACTATGTACTAATTAAAAACCGAGGGAAGCCGAACAGTCAAGCGCTTGCATGTGGATCAAGATTTCCTGTTTTCTTTGTGGCTTCTCTCTTCTCTTATTTGTTCACGATTAACGGCTGCATGCATGCATTTTTTTTTCTCGAACACGCAGGAGAGCTGCGTATCTTTGTATTAAGAAGAAAAAAGGGCGAAAGCCCGTACAACACCAAAACACACCCATCCTCGCAAGCTTTTCAGCTTAAAGGATAAACACACGCGCTAAACCAGGGGGGGGGGGGGGGAATCAGTTCCCAACCACAAAGGAACCTACTGAGCTTTTGCAAGAGTCCAGTGGCACTGCTCCTCACTAGCAAACAGCAAGGCTCCAGCCAAGCTAGGAGGAGATCCATCAAAAACACACCGGTTACGGTGATTCCAAATTGTCCAAGCCCCAAGGATGATAAGCGAGTTGAGTCCCTTCTTGTGTGAACCATCCATTCTTGATTCTGCTTTGGCCCACCACTCATCAAAGGAGAGGTCATCATTCTGTGGCGCAAGGACCTGCAAACCCCCTCTCTTCAGGATCACAAACCAGAATTCCTTTGCAAACACACATGAGACCAAAAGATGATTAATAGTCTCCTCCTCTTGATCACAATGTGGGCATGCGAGCCATGGATACGGATCCAATAGAGGCTGGAATGTGGCTTGTATGATTAATATGATTCCTTGGTATCCCTGCGTTCTTGGTATCTGGATTTTCAGCCTCCGCGCCTATGAAACCAGGCTGGAGGGAGAATTAAGTAAGCAACCATATGAATTAATTAATTACTGAAACTAAAAACATGGCAGTTGCTATTGTCAGAATGCCTGTTTCTTTTTATCGGTAGGGATTTAGAATATTTTTCTTGCAGGGTATACTTAGGTAGACCATGGCAGAGGCGCATATTGTTTGATATTAGAGTCTTTCTTCACGGATTTGAATTATTTTACATCTTTGGCTCTATGTTGGTGTGTTGAAGGAAAACATGCATACACATTGGACGGAAATGGTCCATGTATTCAACTAAGCATTAAATTTTATTTTCACAGGTTAAGACAATGAGAGCTCTTCAGTACTTCCCTACCATTGAAGATCCCAACGCAAGACGAGCTTTGTTTGAGGTACACCTTTTCTTTTAACTTTTCTACTGCACATGTACAAAAATGTGTGGACTATAATGATACTGTTGTCATCCTTCAGGTTTTACAGCGCATTTTGATGGGTACTGATGTTGTTAAAAACGTTAACAAGAACAATGCCTCGCATGCTGTTCTCTTTGAAGCTCTTGCTCTGGTGAGTTTGTACTGACTTTAATGCGATTAATCCGCCACCCCCACCCAGTTCGATCTTGCATTTCCTTTTCTGCACAAGTTTTGTAAAATCACAGTTTGATATTGTCTTTTTAGTTAAGTCTGTTTGCATGCATAATACTCCATATAGGTCATGCATCTGGATG
The DNA here is from genome assembly GCA_022036555.1 of Microstegium vimineum. Taxonomy (NCBI): domain Eukaryota; kingdom Viridiplantae; phylum Streptophyta; class Magnoliopsida; order Poales; family Poaceae; genus Microstegium; species Microstegium vimineum. The sequence goes on along the minus strand of CM039139.1, from coordinate 30,032,836 downwards.
CTGAAAAGGAGATGATGTCACAGTGTGTGGCTCTTCTTGGGAAGTTTATTGCAGTCCGGGAGCCAAACATTCGGTACCTCGGTCTGGTAATTGCATTTCTTATTAATATTTACTTGATTAATGCCTTTTGCTGGCAGTCTTGCTTCCGTATCAAGTTGTGCAAATGTAAAATTTACCATATTGAAACAGTAATCAATCCATCTTTCAGGAAAACATGACTAGGATGCTGTTAGTAACAGATGTGCAGGATATCATTAAAAGGCACCAGGCTCAGATCATTACATCTTTGAAGGACCCAGATATCAGGTTTGACTCTCTTGCAGTCTGTAATTTTCTAGACTTTTCAAAAGAATTGAACGGTCTTAACATGAACATCCAGAATCCCCCCCACCCACCCACATCGATGATATGATATTTGTCGGCCTCTACATGAACTCCACACTTCTCGAAATACAACAACGGAACCTTTCAGTAATTCAGTCTCAATCAAACTGGGTTGGATAAAGATGAAATCACACGAATCACAAATACATTTTTAGTTCCAAGTGAATCGATGAAATTCAGTTTTATTGTTTTTGTTCTAGAACGTCTCAAGTTACTTGCAGTCTCTTGCATTCGAGAGTGACTTTGGATTGTATCATGTTAGTAAAGGGTGAACGATAAGAATAAACAGTGCTTAACATTTTCGCTTGTGCAGGATGTACTTTATGTTAGCTCTTTACCTCTCTGTGGATTCTGTTCTTTTTAATAAACTTTGCCACATTCACTTTTGCTGCAACTTCATGTTATTGTATTGCAGCATTCGACGGAGGGCTCTTGATTTATTATATGGCATGTGTGATGTTACAAATGCGAAGGAAATCGTCGAGGAGTTATTGCAGGTAATTAATCTTTGCTTAATCTTTTGAGAGTTTCCACGCCGGGCCAGGGGGGGGGGGGGGGGGGAGGCTTAATTCATATCATTCCTACTTTGTAAGACTGAATCCTCTTCTCTTACCTCGCAGTACCTTAATACAGCTGAATTTGTAATGCGTGAAGAGTTGTCTCTGAAGGCAGCTATTCTTGCAGAAAAATTTGCTCCAGAACTATTGTGGTAAGATTTTGATCATAGGATCTGCCAGTTTACCAATTACCGTGTTGCAAAAATTGCCATTTCTGTAGGACATATTGACCATTGCAGCCATGAAGTTACATGTGAGAACTGTTGTTTACCCAGTTATCTGATAATAAACTTGACAAGGAATGACTTTTCGGAACCAGTAACTGTTTGATGCCTTTTAATGAGATCTTTCTAAATGTAAACTTTTGAAAGAGGAATGCCAATTAATTGAACCGATCATCTTACGAGTTACGAGTAAGAGTTTTTGGAGTAATATAGCTACACCTACACATAATTAGAACAATAATGAAGACAACATAAGCAGATATAAAGATTCATTCCTTCTGTAGTCAGAAACACAGTTCTCAGCCTCGGTTTTGGAATTTTAGTAGATAGGATTGTTTTTATCGTACCTTGAAATAATTTCATGTCATCATTATGCCTGCATGTCTTAAATACTTTTGAAAAACAGAGATCAGGAAGAGACCACATTTATTTATTAGAACTTGAGTACCATTCAATCAGGGTGAACTATGAAGAAAGGGGTTAATTAGCTTGAAATTCTTAGCTGTACAATGACTCATGCTTAGAGAAAGTTTATAAAGACCAGACTGACTTGCATATGCAATTGGAGGGAGGGATAAGAATATTTCTCGACACTTTCACTATATGCTATACCTACTTTGCTAAAAACCTTCTTTACTTGTTAATTGTTATCCTCCTTTTTTGCGACTTTTGTGGGGCTTCATACCCCAATTTATTTCAGAGTAAAGTGTTTAATCGTTGATGCTGTTGTACTGTATTATACTGAATTTGATATGTTTGTTTGCATCCTTGAGGTGTTTTGGCTAACCAGGATTAGATGTACTAGCTCTCATAAACTTTAGCCTTTTATTGTACCCATAGTTGTGCTCAACCTGATAATTTAACTGGATTTAACAACTATAGCAAATTGTGCGCATTTTAATTTATGCAATTTCATCTCCATGAGGTTTTTGCTGTATCTGACTTTGTATTTGTGTAGGTATGTTGATGTTATTCTTCAGCTTATAGACAAAGCTGGAGATTTTGTAAGTGATGATATATGGTATCGGGTGGTACAATTTGTCACGAACAATGAAGATCTACAGGTTTGTGTATATATCTAGTTGGACAAAATCATCTCAACTTTGTTTGGTGAATTTATGGTTAATTTTTTTGCTATTTTATCAGTCATACGCTGCAGCTAAAGCGAGAGAATATCTTGACAAGCCTGCTTTACATGAGACGATGGTCAAGGTATTTTTCATCACCTAAAATTGTTGTATTATGAAGACTGAATTTACAGATGTACTAGATGATATTAGTTGTCATTGAAACATGATATACAATCTTTAGTATCATAGTTTTACCTTTATATTGAACACATATTCTGTTACATGAATTTGCCCGTTGATTAAATTAGAACATTTTATTCTGTCTTTTATTTGTTTATACAAAAAAAACTTGATCTGTGGGGAGAATGACATCTGCCTGGCATCTGAGTACTGTCCTATTTGTGCCTACGGCCTACATACTTTCTTTGTTGCATTACATTATCCTTCTTTTGCACCTATACAGGTGAGTGCCTACCTTCTTGGGGAGTATGGCCATCTTTTGGCCCGGAGACCTGGCTGTAGCCCTAAGGAATTGTTTGCTATTATAAATGATAAACTTCCGACAGTATCGTAAGTTGTGAAAGCTCATACTTGAGTAACTTCAATGTCATTTTCTATCATGTCCTGATGCATGCACTATCAATTTTTCATCAGGACACCTACTGTAGCTATTCTTCTCTCAACTTATGCCAAGATATTGATGCACACTCAACCTCCTGATGTTGGACTGCAGCAACAAATACTCACGATATTTAAAAAGTAACAAATGATTCTTCCAGTTCAAGCTTTAGTGACCACTTTATGTATTGCTAAACTTTTGTTACTCTTTTTTTACATTGTATTCCAGGTATGAGAGCTATATTGATGTTGAAATACAACAGAGAGCAGTTGAATATTTTGAACTAAGCAGGAAAGGCCCTGCTTTGGCAGATGTGTTGGCTGAAATGCCAAAATTCCCTGAGCGTGAGGTAACTCCTTTGATAGGATACACTTTTCTCTTGGTCAATTTATTCCATTGCAAACGATACTTTTTTCCTTACTGTGGGTTATTTGCCAAATCTAGTCTGCACTGTTGAAGAAGGCTGAAGATGCTGAAATTGACACAGCAGAGCAAAGTGCTATAAAACTACGAAGTCAGCAACAAACTTCTAGTGCTCTTGTTGTAGCTGATCATCCCCCGGCAAATGGATCTGCACCACCAGTTAATCATCTCACTCTTGTGAAGATGCCAAGCCAAACTGTTTCTGATACTCAGGAGAGTGGAGTAATTTATGAAGAAGCTCCCAAGCCTCCCGTAGAAGCTCCCAAAGAAAATGGGACTCCCGTCGAAGTGGAGAGCAGGGACACAAACATTACTGAAACCAACAATGAAATTAAAGCTGAACCTCCCTCTACATCCCATTCCACTTCTCCCGCAGACCTCCTGGCAGATCTTTTGGGTCCTCTTGCGATAGAGGGCCCTCCTGCCGTAGAGCAAAATCCTGCCCAAGGATTGAATGCTAATCAAAGTCCAGTTGATGACTTGGCACTTGCTACCCTTGAGGATCAATCCAGCTCAGTTCAGGTACTAGTGTACTCTTCTTTTGTCAGGCAGTATGCTAGTCGAACTATTGTGCTGGTAAAAAAATATTTTTATAGGGGCATGTTCTGTTGTACTGACACCTGTGAAATGAATTCTGCTTTTATACAGCCAACTGTCAACATCGAGGAAAAGTTTCATATATTGTGCACAAAAGATAGTGGAGTGCTGTACGAGGATCCTCACATTCAGGTTTGCATAAATTGATTGTTTTGCATCACTTCACATAACTGTACATTTTTATCCTTACTCATGATACGTGTCTTATTTTTCCTACTAAAACTCGTGTCTAGATTGGTTTGAAAGCAGACTGGCGTGCCCATCATGGCCGTCTAATTCTTTTCATGGGCAACAAAAATACTTCAGCCCTTACGTCAATGAGGGCGCTGATTTTGCCTCCTAGTCATTTGAAAATGGAACTCTCGTCAGTTCCCGATACTATTCCTCCAAGAGCACAGGTACCAAGTGATGCAGTATAATGCTTTGCACCTTTAAGTTCTCTTCCATGTTGTACTTCAATTCCATAGTTATTTTCTGTAGGTGCAAGTTCCACTTGAGGTTGCGAATCTCCGTGCAAGTAGAGATGTCGCGGTTCTAGATTTCTCATATACTTTTGGAACTTCACTGGTGATTCTTCTATGCTATCATATTTTTTTTTTCCTGAGTGTCTGAGTATTCACCTATTGTTGTCAGTTGTCACCAGGTAACAATGCTGTTCTTGTTTTGCTTATGCAGGTGGATGCCAAACTTCGACTCCCTGTTGTATTGAATAAATTTTTGCAGCCTATAACTCTTACCCCTGAAGAATTTTTCCCCCAGTGGAAAGCACTGACTGTTCATTCACTGAAGGTTCAAGAAGTGGTAAGGCCTCAATTGTGTTGTTGAGGATAGGAAAGGGTGGCGCGGTGGGGGTGGGGTCGGGTGGGGGGTTGTCTTCTGAATGATTTAGAAACTGAAAGATTCTCATTTTGATTATTTAAATAATCTTTCTAATGGCCTTATTTTAATGTGAACAGGTTAAAGGTGTGAAACCAATGCCTCTTTCTGAGATGGTTAATCTTTTCATGAGCCTTCACTTGGCTGTTGCTCCCGGACTTGTATGTAGTTTGATATTTATCTCTCCATTTTGAGCCATTTTGTTTTTCAAACAGTTGAAGTTCTTGCTCTTTTTAGGATAACAACCCAAACAATCTGGTTGCATGCTCAACATTCTTTTCTGAAGCAACACGTGCCATGCTTTGTCTGGTAAGCATGAGTATTTACTGCTGTTTATATTCTTAGCTGTACCATGGCAATTTTCCTTAACAAATGAATCATGTGATAATTTTTTATGGTTACTGAATGTTTCTGTGCCTGGTAATATTCTTTTGGGGCTAGTGTTGTAGTGAGCCTTTTTATTTTAATAATGATGGAACCCCAATTTGAACTCCAATCCACTCTTCACTCAATATTGGATATACGATGTCAACCATATTACCTTGGTATCTAGCTGACTCATTTAGCATGTTGACGTCAAGCACGATTCGGTTAGATATGAAACCAATCTTGTTTAGACTTTAGAATACATGCTGGTTCAATCCATTTTTTTCCCTTTAAGGTTCATTTCCATCACTGAACAGCAGCCAATCAGGGTGACTGTCAAGTTGGATCTAGAATAGCAAAAACTACGAAAAACAACAAAGATTAGGTTTGTGTCACTGTATCAATTATGGTTTTGATAATTGCCATTGCTTTGTATTATTTTTACTCATGCCACCAGTGCAAAACGTTTATGCTACCAATGTACCAAACTAGTTCAATTCCTGCCACTGGAAGTGGTATGTCAGTGGCATAGACAGAACACGTTTTGCTGATGTCATGAGTCTAAATATTACAAAAGCAATCGCAAATACCAGAACTGTGATTGACATAGTGGTACAAACCTAGTTGCAAAAATGGTTTTCCTAGCCTCTGCTTACTAGTGATGCATGCTTGCATGCTGCTGTCCTGTGTACCATCACAGTGGAATAATGGATACAGTAATTGCACATTAGCTGAATAGTGAATAGCAGACCTCGAGGAACCCTGTGCTTCAGCCTTTTGTCAGCTGTAGCTAAAGCTGATAATTTGCAGTCTTGCTCATAAACTGTTTTTTTATCCCTTTACGTCCCTTTTGGAAACTCTAACCCCCCTTAAAATCCATGATTTTTCCCATGGTAAGAAATCCATGGGGATATTAGTTGAATACCAATTTAGCCTTGTTTGGATGCACATGTATTCGTCTTAATCCACATGTGTTGAAGTGGAATTAAACTAAGTTATATTCCAATCCACTCCAACACGTGAATTGAAATGGGTGTGCATTCATCCAAACAAGACCTTAGTTATTTATGGAGGGCTTTCCATCCTTGAGTATGCCTTCCCTTTTCTTCCAAATTAGCCCTTAGGGAGACTCCGTATTTTTGTTCCCCTTTTTGACAAGATGTAACACTTCTCTTTCGACTCTGCAGATAAGAGTTGAAACAGATCCACAAGACAGGACCCAACTGCGGCTAACAGTTGCCTCAGGCGACCAATATTTGACATTCGAGTATAATCTTGCTCCTTTTCTTTAAATTATTGCTTATTGCTTATTGCTAATGGAATGTAAAAGTTGATTGAAAGATTTTGGTAAACAGGTTGAAAGAGTTCATCAAGGAACATTTGATTGATATCCCAAGGGCTCAGGCTGCCCCACCTCGTGCAGCAGTCCAGCTACAGTTGCCTACTGCAGCACCTGCCACATACAATGACCCTGGTGCCATGCTTGCTGGATTGCTATGAGAAGTAAAAAAACAAAAGCGATAGTGTTTTGATGTACATGACAGTTGTTTAATACGAGGATCTAACATCTCCACAAGCATCTTGCTGCCAAGACGAACACGTGGAGCAACGAAAGGGCTGGCGGAGTAGTCTTCAGCTGGATTCTAAACCGAGAAAGAGCTAGATTCTTTTGGGGCGGTTTCAAGGCCCCCTTCCCCTCCATGGAGCAGTTGCCATATTGTGTAAGCGTAATTTGTTGTTGCTCATTATCATCCCCTTTTGACCCATTTGTATAACCTGTATTGCCCAGGTCTGGTGGTGGACAACTGGTAGTTTTGTGTGTTAATATAAGGTGCTAGGTTTCCCACCATGCCGATTGTAAAGTTGCCTTGGTGCGCATTGCATACGATTTGTACCAATAATAAGGTCGGAATAGGGAAAGGAAATTAATAGGTTTTTGTGCATGTGCATGTGCTATGGTTTGCATAGCTCCGATCCCTTGGACTGCTCTTGTTCCCCCCCCCCCCCCCCCCCCCCCCCCCTCCCTCTCCTGGTGTAAAATGGTCCAAGTTTCAAGAGGCTCGGTTGCATAATCTAACCTAAGCCGGCACCGGCGCATGCAGTCTCTTTGGAGTTTCCAATTCCTGGCAACTACGACACAACATGCATCCGTTAGGTGGTTGGCACCTGCTCCTTCCACATGGTGTCGCCTGTCCAAGAATTATTATGTATATGGTTCGCATGCTTTTGTCACGTTGCACGACGATCTACACCACATAAACGTTGAAGGCTTGGAGCACGCGGAACATACCTTTCGTTTTCCTTTTGGTGACGAGGAAACCACACTGTTGGTGACGATCTAATGTATGTTTTCCAAAGAGAATACACTGAATTGTCTGATCGATGTAATACAGCGTGATTGGCCCTGGGCCTTGGTCCATGGTCCCTAAGGCCCAATTGCAAACAATTTGTTGCCCCCCCCCCCCCCCTCTTCCTTTTTTTTTATTACCACTCACTATTTTTTTCGAAATGGTGCCGATTAATGAAGAAAAATATCAGATTAGGAAGAGCAACATTAGCAAAGAAAAAGACAAAAGCACTACAACATGAGCAAACAACGACATAAACAACCATATCAACGTCAAACCCCTATATAGGATCCATCACGAAAGAGGCAGAGAGACCTCCGCCATAAAATCACACAAGGCAGGCATGATCTTTTAAACCCATCAATAATTTGACGAGGTATGGTGACAACAACCGTTCCTTCAAGCAGTCCATGACGTCTTGCACATTGTCGTCATTCGAGCTTCCCATCCTTCCTAAGAATAATGCACTCACTTTTCTACCTAAGATGGAAGAAAAAATTTCGAGCTTGGATTAGGAAATGATCAAATCACTATTGTACACCTGTGTCCATGTTGTCCTTGGTACCTCTGACTTGTACCTCTCTAAAACCAACTAATGATCGAATCACTGTTGTACACCTGTGTCTTCGCCTTATACACGATACATGATAGTGTGTACTTTGTACGATAACAGTAGCTAGACAAGACTTGTGTGTTGGAGGAAAGTCGTTGAACAAACTAATTTTACTTGTGTTTTGCATCCAAAAGAGAAATACACAGAGAACTGTCCGATCGATGTATCCCGGCCGCCATATGTTGAGCTAAGGCCCAATTGCAATAACTTGACGTCCTTTTTCTTCCTCCTCCTCCTCCTCCTCCTCCTCCTCTTCTTCTATTATTATCCGTCATCGTCACTTTCCATCTAGTACTATGGATTAGTAGGATGGAAGGGAATATTTCACAGTTTGGACAACGTACTTTTGTCCTTATATTAAGTACTAGCTTCGACTCGTGCCTTTCTAGTAAGATCCAGTGTCGAGTTACTACTGCACACACGTGTCTTCGTCTTTATACTCTTATACATGAACACGTCACATGATGATGCGTGCTTGTATGGTAGTATAGTACTCACTATGTTTCAAATTATAATTCGTTTGACTTTTTTTACCATAAGTTTGATCACTCGTTTCGTTTAATAAATTTGTGTAAATATATATAGTCAAATTTAATTAAGTTATTTTTATAGACCATTTATTAAATAAGTAAGCCATAACAAAAAAGAAATAATATTTTATATAAAATTTTGAATAAGACAAATGGTAAAATTTGAGGTTAAAAAATTTAAATGCACTATAATTTAGAACGAAGTGATAGATACGAGCGATAAGCTGGATGATGAAGAAAGACAGTGTAATTGCTGCATCCAAATCCCAATACAAATCTCCAAAACGCCAACGGTGGTAAATCACATCACCAAAAGAAACAAATAAATTAACAACAAGGGGGCAAGGCAAGGCAAAGCGTTGCACGTACGTACCTGACCTGAGTGATACCTAGCTAGCCGGCCTACGGAGCACGTGACATGACAGTTGACATGAACCCAACGGATTACGGATGGCGTCGTCGCTGTCGCGGGGAGATGGGCAGTAGCTGTTCGCCGATTCCTTGGCGATGCGATATGCTTTGGCTTCGCCTGCGCGCGACCCTTCATTCCACAAGGAACACATGCGCTGCGGTGGGCCGGCCGCCCGCTCGCTCCGATGACGCCGATCGATCGCGCGCGGACGACGACGACGTCGCTCCGTTTGCTTCTGCCGCTGTCATTATGAGGACATGCATGCATGACTAGCCGCCCGATTGGGAGGACGACGATGCAATCGATCGGCGTTAACGACGACGTCGCATTTCCTGTACTCAGTTGAGGAGGGCCGCGATAGAATAGATTTGTCCCCGGCCGGGCATGCACAGCTTGTACGTACGTACGTGAAAATGGACCCGGCCGTTGCATCGATCGACGATCGATCATTTTCTTTTTTCTTCATTCGGCCGGCCGGCCGGGACAAGCTAGAGAAGTCGGGGCCGGCCGTGCATGAAGCTAGCCGCTAGGCCCCAACGTGGTGTCGTGAGAGGGCGACCAATTAAGAGCTTCCAGTGTACCCTCGTCTCCCGTGAAATCAGAGCCGTTGCGCGCGGGCATCAATTTTGTGCAGGACAAGATCGAGTGCGCGGGGCGGGCTGCTCACTGACACCAAATTAATTAAAAGAGTCACAAATAATAGTATCCTAATAGTTAAAAGCGTGTCACTGTCAGTACTGTTGTTGTTTTGCAACCCAAAAATGTAATAGTACGTACGATCGATCGAACGCCATTCGGCATGCGCGTCACGCAGCACGCACAAAAAAGCAAAGCAAGCGTCTCAGATTCCGAGCGGTCAGCAGCTAGCTGTCGTACGTGCTTCCCTCCGTCCGTCCTCCTCCTCCTACCAAAGCAACGGGGGCAGCAGTAGTGCAGGAGTAACCACGCGGCGGTCCAAATGGCAGGCCCCCAATAACAAAACAAAAGGGCCTTTTGGGGGCGGGCCGCACCGTCCGCGCAAGGCCGGCGTCGGCGTGGTGGCGTGCAGCGTGCGCTAGGAGGAGTAGTAGTCGTCGTCGTCGTCGTCTTCGGCCTCCCGTCCACCACCCCGTCTTTATTAACCGCACCTAACCATTCGGATTCGGACGCCGTCGCAGGGACCGAACCGGGAAATTTCCCTGGGCCGCGTGATGTGTCACTGTCACCCTCACCGCGTGTCCGTTTCCGCCCCGACGCGAATGCGGATCGCGGTCGCGTGCGCTCCCTCCACCGGCCCAGGCGGCCAGGCCCAATCCCAATCTGCACTGCGAGTGAGTCCATCCACACCAGCAGAGGCAAAAGTGGACTGACGCCGACCGCACCTCTGCTCTGCTCTGCTCTGCTCCGCCCGGGTAGGGGATCTCCTTTATGCCGAAAGACCCCTCCCAACCCCGCGAATTTTTATTCCGGCTCCGCCTCTTCCGTCCGGTCTGCTCCGTTCCCAGGGAAGGACAGGAGGGAAGGGGAGAGGTAGCCAGGCAGGCACCAAGCACAGCAGCTCGCTTTCCGCTCTCTCTCTCTCTCCTCCCCCACCCGGCGCCCACAGGGGCAGGAGCAGTAGGTTCACGGGTAGTCATCGCACGCACGCGAGAAACCAGCAGTAGTAGCACCCGGGGTTAGGCATACGAGACCGCCGCGGCGGGAGACGACGACCAACACGTGGTCGACGACCACCGCTCCCCGCCCGCCCGCCGAACCTAAACCCTACCGATCCATGGAGGCCGCCGCGCCCGATGGGGCCGCGCAGCAGCAGCAGGCGTCCCCAACCCCCGCCGAAGCCGACTGGCCGCCCGAGCTCCGCCTCCCGCCGCCGCCGCCCCCCGCCGACCCGCCACCAGCTCTGGGGGCCGACGATCCGCACTTCCTGAGCTCGATCATCGGAGACGCGGCGCCCCCTCCCCCTCCCGCTCCCGCACCCCCGCCGCCGACGCCGCTAGGCCAGAAGCGGAAGCGGGGGAGGCCGCCCAAGAGGAAGGACGGAGCCGCGGGGCCCATCGTACCGGCGCCCCCGCCCGCCCGGGCAGCCAGGAGGAAGGAGGACGAGGACGAGGTCGTCTGCTTCATCTGCTTCGACGGCGGCAACCTCGTCGTCTGCGATCGGAGGTGGGTGCCCGTGCCCCGCGCAAGCGCGCTCCTGCTCCTCCCTCCGTGTTGACTGCGGGACGCGTCGTGGAGCGGGGGGTTGGTTCTCCGAGGCTCTCTGCCTCGCACGTGTTGCCTCCGCAATTGCGCGCTGGAATCCCCTCATCCTTGTTTGTTTTTGTCTCTCTCGTAAATTACGGATTGGGGATTGACTGACCCGCCTACTCGTTGTCGTCTCTGCTTCTTGCTCCAGGGGTTGCCCCAAGGTCTACCATCCAGCGTGCATCAAGCGAGACGAGGCGTTCTTCCAGTCCCGGAGCAAGTGGAACTGCGGTGAGTTTCATTCTTAAACCTGTTGTGCAAGAGAAGAGTGGGATTATTTTGCTTTCCTTGCTGCGGAGTTCTTCTACTACCCAAAATTAGGAATCATGCATGTGGTACTGGTTATAATTCGCGAACATATATATTTCCTTTTTCCTAGCAGTTGTGTGGAAGCGAATATTGGTTGGTTGGCGGTTAGATACACTTGCAAACAAATGCTATTTTTGAACTGATTTAGAGTTTTGCACGGGAGCACTAGCGTGTCGCTAGCTTCTCCGACAACGCTAACGGACTTAGGTTCCTGTTATTGAGGCAATAATCCTGCCTCTACCAATCAGATTGCTCGTATTATGAGTTCATGCACGCTTTCCACGGGGGCACTCGCGTGTCGCTAGCTTCTCGGACAATGCTAACGGACTTAGGTTCCTGATATTGAGACAGTAATCTCGCCTCTACCAATTAGATGGTTCGTATCATGAGTTCGTGCACGCTTTCCACGGGGGCACTCTCGTGTCGCTAGCTTCTCGGACAACTGTAACGGACTTAGGTTCCTGATATTGAGACAGTAATCTCGCCTCTACCAATTAGATGGTTCGTATCATGAGTTCGTGCACGCTTTCCACGGGACTCGTGTGCTCGCTATTTTCTCGGTCAATGCTAACGGACTTAGGTTCCCGATATTGAGACAGTAATCTCGCCTCTACCAATCATATGGCTCGTATCATGAGTTCGCATTCCCTTACCTACTTTGAGTGTGGTTACCTTTCTGTACACTCCTGCGTTAGAAACATGAATAACTAATATGGTAAGTGGTAACTGATAGCTAAGAAGATAGGTTCAAAGGGAAAGTAGAATACATCACGTGTGGTGGAGAACAGTCACGTGCACAGTAACAGAATTCCCAGGTAGATTGGGTCGAGGAACGTGGTTTGCTACTTCAGGAAGGTTTTGCCAAGGTCAGGACAAGATTGTTTCCGCGATCCCAGGATGAGGAATGTGGCATCGTACCACTTTTCTAGTTGACACTGGTCACGTGTCATGCTACGGGGTAATAAATAATCTTGATTGCAACACCTTTTGTGTGCTTCATTGTATTCACACGTCGATTCATTAACCTAGTATCTTCAGTATGAATGCTCAACGGCCTATCTTTTATCATTGAAGAATTCATTAACCTAGTATCTTCGGTATGAATGCTCAACTGCCTATCTTTTGTCTATTGAGAGATTGTGATTGTCTAGTTTTTTTCCTCCTTTTTTATGCAAATGTACAAACCGATATGTTTTTGTTTATGAGGTGTACCATGTTATTTTTGAGAGTGTGATGATAACTGATGCATAGTTCTGTGGTGAATCTTAGCTTGTTCATATTTTTGGTAGTAGAAGATGGAGTATATATCTTAATGCGATGTTTTACCTTGAAATCATAAACCCACTTAACCGTTCTGTGTTTCTTGTCGTTTTGTATGCCAGGCTGGCACATATGCAGCAGCTGTGAAAAGGCAGTGCACTATATGTGCTACACTTGTACATACTCCCTCTGCAAAGTGTGCATCAAGCAGGGTAAATTCTTCAGTGTCAGGGGGACAAAGGGCTTCTGCGACACATGTTATGGGACTATACTTTTGATAGAATCCAAAGATGAAAGTGAAACAAAGGTAAACCTCATAAACATGTTTCAGTTCAACTTGGTGTGGTGTTATTTGCCTATAAGCCCTTTTAGCAAGTTGGTCATTCACTCGCTCTGTTCTTTGAGAGATTAACATTTCACATACTTCCTCCGTTCCAAATTATAAGATGTTTTGGCATTTCTAGATACTTGTTTTATTACGTATCTAGACATAAATGTATCTCTAAGTGCATAGCAAAAGCTATGAATCTACAAAAGCCAAAACGTCTTATAGTTTGGAACGGAGAGAGTATTATTCGTTGCCTATCTTGCCCACAGGCCACACTGTCCTGCTTAGCATCGAACCTCATATGGTCCATGCCTTGAGAAACTAAATATGTCACATATTATTTGATGCACTGCCGCCCAACATGCTCAATTGACCTTTGCTTGTTCATGTTATGTGTCCATTGCAGGTTGATTTTGATGACATACTCAGCTGGGAGTACCTGTTCAAGCTATATTGGTTAGATCTGAAAGGGAAGCTTTCATTAACATTGGAAGAACTTACTACTGCCAAGAACAGATGGAATGTTCCTAGCACTTCTGCTAGGAAAGAAAAAGAGGAGTCGTCCAATGACCTGTATGATGCTAATAATGATGATGATGCTGGTTCTGACTGCTCCTCACGAAAACGAAGGCGAACTAATTCAAGGAAAAAGGGTCAAAAACGCCGAAAGGTAAATAAAGATTGTAGCACTGCTGCAAAAAAGGTCGAGCTTCCAACTAGAAATACTGAGAGCGTTCCCACGGAATTGGCAAATGAACGGGTGCCATTGCTGGTAGACACACAAGATCCAAATGGACGGATACCCTTGCCAGTAGACACAAAAGTACCAAATGAGCCAGTGCCCTTGCCACCAAACACGAAATGGGCATCACCAGAGCTATTGGAGTTTATAGGACACATGAGAGATGGCGATCAATCTTCCATTTCTCCGTTTGATGTTCAGACTCTTCTGCTTGATTATATCAAGAAGAATAACCTTCGCGATCCTCAGAGGAAAAGCCAAATTATTTGTGATTCGAGACTTCACCGCTTATTCAGGAAAGCACGAGTTGCTCACTTTGAGATGTTAAAGCTTTTGGAAATGCATTTTCCTATGAATGAGACTTCAACAGTAACTGATAGTAGCCAAGTGACTATCAATCTCAATTCAGCTCATGTAGATACCAATGGATACAATGACATGACTGCAAAAGTTTCTCCTGATAAGAGGAGAAGGATCCATAGAAAGATGGAAAGAGATACACAAGTTAATCTTGAGGATTATGCAGCAATTGACATGCATAATATAAATTTGCTTTACATGAGACGCAGCCTGATGGAGGATTTAATTGATGATGCCAAATTCTCAGACAAAATTCATGGTGGTTTTGTGAGGATAAAAATTTCTGACATGTGCCAGAAACAAGACATATATCGTCTTGTAAAAGTTATTGGTAAGATAATTTACTTCTGTATTAAATTTATTCTTAAAGTTTGTTTTAACGGTGCGCTAATTTTTTTTCATTTTCTTTCTTTTCTTTTTGCAGGAACACACAAGGTTCCAGAAAAGTATAGCATTGGAAAGAAGATGACAAATTTTGCACTTGAGATATTGAATTTAAACAAAAAGGAGATTATTACAATGGATACAATATCTAATCATGATTTTACAGAGGTTAGCATCTTTTGCTTATTGTCCTGTCTGATGTTTAGCTCCCAGAGGTAGCATTTTTAGAAGCTCTTATCTGACTTTATTGTCTAGTTTGGGTTGTTGAATGCTTGGTATTTATGATCGTACCTTTTAACCCAAGGGAGAGTATGATCAAATTCTAGAGGCGGTACTCTTAGTTGAACTACATTGGGTTTCGTTTTTACCTCTTTTTGATATTTACATTTGCTTGTGTAGGAGGAGTGCAAACGTTTAAGGCAGAGCATGAAGTGTGGTGTTATTAGCAGACTAAAAATGGTACTGCTACATGGGACTGAACACTTGTGATCTAATTTCGTTTTGGCTCATCAGATATATGTAGGTTTGATTTGTGTTTGTTTTGTATTCTTAATGCAGAGGGATATCCTAGAGAAAGCCAAGATATTGCAATCTGTAAGAGTGAATGATGTAAGGACAACTCGATATGTATACAATGATTGTTTTTTTTTCTTCAAAAGATCTCAAACTTTACTTACTGGTATTTATAATCTTTACAGTTGTTTGAAAATGAAAAGCAGAGGCTTGGGCATCTTCGTGACCGTGCAAGTGAAACTGGGCGCAGAAAAGAATATCCTATTGACCATATTATGATGTGTGATGCCTTAATTATCACTTATAATGTTTTTCATTGACTTAATTGCCATTTCTTGATTTCTGGATCATTATTTTCTCCTTCCCAAAATTGGCTATGCTTCATTTATAATTTTATTTAACTTAGGGCAGCTCCCATTTTCTTGCCATAGCTTCGCCGTAGGTCTTTTAATGCTAGAGAGGCATGCTTCTAATAACTTGTAATCCTCTGCTCAGGAATTGTGAATATTCATGATAATCAAGTACAGCTTTACTTTTGTTATAGAATATAGGCAACTATTTGTACTGCATGCTTCATTATTTTGTGATTCTTGACTGTATCATACACTTAGAGAATATGTTGAAAAGCTGCAGCTTCTCGACAATTCTGAGGAAAGAACCCGCAGGATTAATGAAGTTCTGGAAGTGCATGTTGACTCACATATGGATCCTAATTATGAGTCTGCTGAAGAAACAGATGAGACAAGAACTGGTATATATCTTACTGTAATGTTAATGCTTCAAGTTGCATGTTGATTAATAAATATTGGAATGTAACTATTTCTCTTGCATCTTATTAATCTTGCAACGGTAGCATAGTTTCATGAGGTTTGTTGCAGTACATTCTAAATGTCCATCTAATATAAGTTTCTGCACTGTAATTTTCTTGCAAAGTTGCAATGCAGTACATTTGAATTTATGTTGCGATAAGCATCAGCTCATTAAAATAAATCACATTTCTGAGTCTAAGCGTTAATTAAGTGTAGTGTTTGAGCATTTGCTTGTTTAATATATGCAGTTGCAAAGTCGGTAAATCGGACAAGACCAGATACAACCATGTCACGAAGAATATCAAGATATCTTAGCAATAAGCAAAACGATCCTAAAAAAGTTTCTGATTCTAGCCACCATCCAAAAAGCTTGCCCACAGAAAGTACAATTTGTGAATCAGGGACAAGAAGTTTGGAGAACAGCACAGCAAACAGAAGTATGTATGAAGCTGGATCTCTTTCATCTGCTGGAGTAACAATGTCAAATGACACAGAGCCGGAGAAAGTCTGGCATTACAAGGATCCTTCTGGGAATGTTCAGGGTCCATTTACTCTTTCACAACTATCAAAGTGGACAAGTTACTTTCCACGTGATCTGAGAGTATGGCTTACATTTGAGAGTGAAGAGAGATCATTGCTGTTGACTGAAGTGCTTTCAAAACAGCAGAAAGATTTCACTCAGGCTGCATCACATACAAGTAGCAAGGCAACACTAGTTGGCACTGGACATACAAGGAACAACCCAAGTGTGGATCAGACCAATGCTTTCTCCCCTTTTGGTCATAGTGTGGTTAGTTCTTCTGGAATAACTGTTCAGTATAATAAGTATTCTGTTCCAGAAAGGGAAAGTGTGTACTCTCCAGATGATAGCTTGTCGCTGTCAACTAGTTCGGTTCCATTGAAGGATGCTTATACTGTGAATAGCCAAGCACACGGCCAGAATAAGCATTCTGTTTTCATTCAATCTCCTGGGAGTTCATATGGGCACACAGACTTGAACCATGATGGAATACATGGATGCTCTGGTGAATCAATCCACCATCACAGTAGTGGAGCCCTATGGGGTCCTACAGTGGCACATATGAGTTGTAGTGGACGTGGTAATGTGGAATCTCATCAGAATCAGCATGTTTCCTGCTCACAAAGTCAACATGAATCTAAAAATAGTTCACACAGAGAACCTGTTAAAGATCTGATGAATTCAAGGCGGGATCTATCGAAAAATCTACCTACTCAACGTATCGGGAAAGATGTCTCCAGTCCTTTGTTTGCTTGGAGTCCAGCCGAGTCGAGGACAGCTTCAAGTCAACATGAAGGTTCTTGCTTAAGTTCAACAACTAATCTGATCTTTCAAGATGAACTTCATTCTTCTATTGCTTCTGCAAAGCCTAAGAGCTGTGCTCCAGCAACCCCTATTGAAGACAGAGGTTCTAGTTCACCATCTGGCATGTTGAGTCATGCAGAAAGAGTTCCAATCTGCAGTCCACAATCTGCCCCTTTGGCATCTGCTTCCGATATGTGCAAGATGGAGGAGATCATGAATCAGCAAAGAACACTTGAGGCGGATACATCGAATGCTTCAGTTAACCAGTCTCCTGAATCAAAGATTTTCCCTGTATCCTCTCCTGATAACCAAGATATTGACCGTGAGTTTCCTAGTCCAGTTCCAAGATCTGAGAATAAGGACATTGCAGTTGACAGCTCAGGATTAACACCAGCATCACCTGAAAATATTACTACGAATTTTCCTGGTTCAGATACATGCAAGATGGAGGAGGTCGTGACTCAGCAACAAGTAATTGGGGCTGTTGTATTGAATTCTTCAGATAGTTATTCTCCTCAATCTAAGGTTTCCCCTGTATCTTCTCCTAATAATGAAGATATGAAACATGAATACCCCAGTTCAACCCCAAGGTCCGAGGATAAGATTCCTGCTGTGGACAGTTTACTTTCAACATCAGCTACTCCTGAAAATCTAACAACAACTTCTGCTCATGCTTCTGATACATGCAAAATGGAGGACCTAGGAATCAGCCAAAAATACTTGAAGAGGATACATCAAATACTCCACTTTGTCAACCTCCTGGTTCTCACATTTTCCAGTACCTTCTGACAATCAAGATATAGAGTGTGAATGTCCAGGTCCAACTCCAAATTCTGACAGTAAGGAACCTCTAGTGAACAACTCAGCAACAACTTCTGCATCAGCCTCTAATACAAGCAAAATGGAGGAGTTTGTGAATCAGCAAAAAACACTTGAAGCAGATGCATCAAATGCTCCACTTAATCAATCTCCTCATTTTCACATTTTCCCAGTACCTCCTGACAATCAAGATATTGATTGTGGATGTCCAGGTCCAACTCCACGTTCTGACACTAAGGAACTTCTTGTGAACAACGCAGTGTTAAAATCAGCAGCACCTGAAATTCTAACGACAACCTCTGCAGCCTCTGATACATGCAAGATGGAGGAATCAGTGAATCAGCAAAAAACGCTTGAAGCAGATGCATCAAATGCTCCACTTAATCATCATCCTAATTCTCACATTTTTCCTGAATTTTCTGATAATCAAGATATTCAGCGTGAATGTCCTAGCCCAACTCCAGAATCTGACAGTAAGGAACCTCTTGTGGACAACTCAGTATTAACATCAGCGGCACCTGAAATGCTAGCGACAACTTCTGCCTCTGATACATGCAAAATGGAGGAGTTTGTGAATCAGCAAAAAGCACTTGAAGCGGATGCAACAAATGCTTCACTTAATCAGACTCCTCGCATTTTCACTGTATCTTCCGATAATCAAGATATTGAGCGTGAATGTCCTAGCCCAACTCCAAGGTCTGACTGTAAGGAACCTCTTATGGACAACTCAGTATTTACATCAGCGGCGCCTGAAATTCTAGCAACATCTTCTGCTTCTGCTTCTGGTACATGCAAAATGGAGGAGTCTGTGAATCAGCAGAGACCAATTGAAGCAGATGCATCAAATGCTTCACTTAATCAGCCTCCTCGTTGTCATATTTTCACTGTCTCTTCCAATAATCAAGATATTGAGTGTGAATATCCTAGCCCAACTCCAATATCTGACAGTAAGGAACCTCTCGTGGAAAACTTAGTGTTAACATCAGCAGTACCTGAAAATCTACTGACAAGTTCTGCAGTTGCCTCTGGTACATGCAAGATGGAGATCTTGAATAAGAAAAGAACACTTGAAGCAGATGCATCAGATGCTTCACTGAATCAACCTCCTGACTCTAGCGTTTTCGCTTCATCTTCTGGTGATAACCAAGATAATCCGTGTGAACATCCTAGTCCAAGTCCAAGACCTGAGGGTGAGCAGCCTCTTATGGATAACTCAGGGTTAACATCAATAGTGCCTCAAAATCTAACTTCTACTTCTGCTTCTGACAAATGCAAGATGGAGGAGATCTTGAATGAGAAAGAATACTTGAAGGAAACCCATCAAATGGTTTGATTACTCAATCTCCTCGATCCAAGGTTTTCCTTGTACCATCTCCTGATATCCTAGAGCGTGAATTTTCTAGTGAAACGCCTAGGCCTGAGTTTAAGGAACCTCTTGTGGACAGCTCTGGGTTAACATCAGCAGCACCTGAAAATTTAACGACTAAGCAACATGTCCACTCACCAGATGCCTTTGTACCACCAAAGGCTGGTGCTTCAACTGGGGAATTAGGTGACCTGAAATCAGATTTTAAAGGTGAAGAAATTATTCAAAAAGAACAATATTGTCAGAGTGAATCTATTGTTGCTGCAAGAGAGAATTTGTTAATTGATCCTTCCTGTGGTGCTGAGTCGATAGATGTGTCAGATGTATTGGAATCGTTAATGGAAGAAAGGGGTGGAACTCCGTACATGCCAGGATCAATTGAGGACTTCCTAGCCGCTTCAGCCGAGGAAGAACCACAATACTGTAGCCCTATCGCATTATCTCCGTGGGGTGAACCTAGTTACTACCAAGGTGATGATGTTGATTCTACACTATGGGGTATCAATGATATGTGGTCATTGCTTTCCAAGACCTATGCTCCAACCTTCATCTGGTTAGTCAGCATGTCGATGCTTAGCATTTCCAGAACTCTCCATTAATTCTATTGTTGAATCATCTGTTTTTTCTCCACCAGGTATTGGAACTGAGGGGAAGGAAACTTATGGTATCAACGAGGTGGCTGTGACCCACGTTAATTGTGATTTTTTTCAAAGAGAATCAATGATTGGGGAGGAAAATGTGAACCAGGCAAACTTGAGTGCTATTGCAGATTGGATGCTGTCTGAGCAGGTAATGGTGTTGCAATATTTTAATGTCATTTATCTCCTGTGTACTTTTCATATGACATTGTGTTTTTCACTACTTTAGGTCCCATCAATACCAAATGACATGTCAACATCATCAGTAGATGAGAGCACCAGAGTTTTAGGTTCTCAAGCATCAACCGATCAGAGCTTAGACTGGGGTACTACATGGAGTACTAGTCAGAATCTCAGCATGTATAGCAATGAGAAAGCAGAGCCCTCGAGTAAAAGCATTTGGGAAGAATCAAGGAAGCAAGAAACCACCAATTCCAGTGTTTCTATTTCAGGAGAGGGCATTGGAAACAACAAGGGCTTGAACCCTCCTGATAATGCTAATCCGGGCAGCCAACTGAGTAATCATCAGCGTGGTAGGTACTCCCAAATCAATGAATCTTGGCTACTTAGTTCAAATCACTCTAGGAGTAGGTCTGATAGATTTGGCAGCGGTGGGTCATCAAGATCAACTTCAAAGGGGCAAACTAGGGCTAATGTACATTCTCAAGTGTTGGAGAAAGGGTGCGTCTTGTAGCTACCTGCATCCTTGATCCAGCAGCAGGAATAGGTTTTAAAATTCTTTGTCATATCATATCTTTGCAGTTTGTATAGGCTAATTACAATTTAGTCAACAGAGCGTAAAATGACCATCTCTGCTCCACTCAACTGTAGCAAGGAGCATATGTTTAGCATAGAGGTATGACTGAATGGCCCTGCCCAAGAAGTAGATTCAGCTCTTGGGCATGGTCTGTATCATCTTGACATTCTGTTGGATGGAACTGCAATTGTACCACCGGCATCTCTTGACACCGAAACGCCCGATGTGTTGGAAACAGTTATATCTGATTGATTGGTTTAGCTTCTGATTTGTTCTGGTGTTGATGGAACGATTTAGCTTGCTGATGAAGACTGTTCAGTATTCTTGGATTTCGCAATTTGATTGGATTTTACAAGCATGGATAGCGTTGTGCGATGTTCAGCATGATGACAATTTTGCTCGGAAAGTTATGTGGAACGGAATAGTTCGCCCATTGAATAACGTCCTGTGAATCTGTGATGGTACACTTTTATCTCGGTGCTTCATATTTGTGGTGAGGATAGTTTGTAAAGTTCATTTGCAGTTTCCGGTGTGAAATAGTCGAATACTCTCTCCATCTCGTTTTTTTGAGTTAACAAAAGCCAACCAATATATAGATGGTACCGAATATTAATAAATATTAATAGATTAATCGTGCTAGTAAACATATTCAGAGATATAAATATTAATATTATACCAAAAAAACAATTATAGGTTAAAATGTATACCTATAATATATTTGACCATAAATCCTAATAGTTTTTTAACAAATTTAATTATAAACTTAAAAATATTTGACTTCTCAAAAACAAAAAAAAACCCACCTTTTTGTACAGAAGTACCTCATCCATTCTAAATTAAAAATATAAGACACTTTATACATTGTGTTTACTATGTATAGCGCGTATCTATGAGTGACTCTCATCGAATCACTATTTTCAAGCGCAAGCCACTCCAGCGCTACTCCGTGTTGGAATGAAAGAAACAACAGACCTAGTGTACAGTCATCAAGAATCTACAAAGCATTCAGTGATGATTTCGTTCCTTCCACTGTTCCATTTCTATTTGCTTCTCGATGATGATTAGTCATCGTCTAGACAGCTGTAACATTATTCTGTAAATTCGAAAGTATACTCCTACCTGGATATTTACATCTTTTCTCAAACCTGCTACCGTCAAACTATACTAGCTACATCTGTTATTTCCTGACCTCGGAAAGGGGAACAAAAACAGGATAGTAGGTATTCAGTTCAAGATGCTCCAGGATCTGCTGGGCAGCTGACAGGTACGAAGAATGGCCATCAACAAGCTCGGTAACATCAACCTGTAAATCGTGCAGTCAATAAACAGTAGAAATAATGAAAGCGTGCTAAAAACATAAGAATTATCACCCACAGATGCTTACGTTTTCAACGCCAGGTACATCAATAGCCTGAATGCCAGCCAGTCCTTGGGTGAGCAGGCTACATCAGAGAATTAGTAAGTCAGTGAAGATATCGACTTAACTGTTCCACCAATGACTATCCAATTCGAAATCTTTCCCGTTTTGTTTACCTTGCACGGAAGGTCACACCAAGAATCCAGTCATCTCTCGAGTACACATTCACAAATCTCCCTGCAACCATCTGCAGAGAAGCAGGGCTAGTGAAGTGATATAAGCAGGCAAACACTACCTTTGAGGGGCATAGTGTAAGCTGATGATTACTGATATCTCTGCATTTTAAGTAGAGAAAGGATAACCATCGCTGTACCTTCCTGGCAGGCTCCCACCTCTCACCTTTCACTGAAACTGGTGCACCAAGGAGTATGACCCTCTCGACAAGTCCCTCTGATTCATTCCATAAAAATATGAGCAGTGTCATAATGAAATTTAGGTTGATATTACTAAGGGGTGTTTGAATCCAGGCGCTAAAGTTTAGTCCATGTCACATCAGAGTTTCAGATGCTAACTAGGAGGACTAAATATGAGCTAATTATAAAACTAATTGAGTAATTAGAGAGACAAATCTATTAAGCCTAATTAGCACCACACTATCAAATCATGGACTAATTAGACTTAATAGAATCGTCTCGTAAATTAGCATCAATCTATGTAATTAGTTTAATACACCAAATAAGTATCCAAACATCCGATGTGACAGGACTAAACTTTAGTCCGGGGGAAACAAACAACCCCCTAAAGAATGGATACCATTGTCACTTGACAAAGCTAGCTCCTGTAAACACTTGAATATAACTCGCGCTCCTAGTGAGAACCCAACAAGAGTCACAGGCCTGAGAAGTTTAAAATCAGGAAAAAAATAAGTTGGGGGACTGCTGTGTTGGATAAAACATTTTCTGTAGTTGGAACTACCTGTTTCCTTGCAGCCCCTTTAGAAGCACTTCTGCAAGCATTTTTCCTGCCTTATCTGATCTGAGAGGATACACAGTTCATCAGTTAGCTAAACAAGTTGTCAGGTACACTATAGCTATTCTAAAGTGTTGTAACTAGTTAATTAGCACAGAGAAATATTAATATTGGAAACATCAGCAGTTTGACACGAGACATTGTACTATGAGAGTTTGCAAATACCTGTCAATAGCGACAGACCATTTACTATCAATAAAATCTGTAGCGGCAAGCAATGTAGCAGGCCAAGCAAATGCTGCAAGAAAGCCACTTAAGACAGTTTCATAGCGCCTTGTTTCATCAACTCCATTGCAAGTCCTGCATCAACAACAACAACAACACTAATTACAAGGTGTTCACTAACAGGAAAAAGTGTAAGGCAGAGTAAAAACCCATCTGAACATTACTTGATGTCAGCCAATCCTGTATTGCTGTACTCACTGCAATTATATGCTTGGACTCCCATTGAAGGATGTACCTATCAAACATTTATCAAAAGTGTAAGTAAGAAGAATGCTCCACCCTTATAGCATAGGTGTAATACGTGAATAAAGTTCAATGACTTGGATTCATAAAACAAATATAAGAATACATTTCATACTTCTCTAGGTTATCCTTCCATCCTTCCCAAGGTTTCCAGAAATCCTCCTCATCAAAAGCAAATCCAGAAACCAGGATGCCAACAGCAAGGCGCTGAAAGAGTTAACAACATTTACAAAGACCAAATCAGTTTGGTTCAAAAATGGGTGAATGGCATTTTAGTCAGAGAGGAAAAGGGACTCACACCCTGATTATGGTTATCACCAATAGGTTTGAACTCAAATTCTTTCACTTTACCGATTCGTCTTGCCATTTTGGTACCCGTCAAGCCAGCCCCAGCAGCTAATAATTTGTAAAAAATCAATTCAAGGAACATTAAAAGGTAAGTACACCACTTTGTATCTCTTTTTTGGGATACTGCATTACAGCTTGTACAGGAAATTCATTTGGGAACAATTTCAATAATTTATAAAGTGTGCCAGTGCTTATGCAGAGGGGTGCATATTCATTATTTGTGTAGGTTTCCTAAGTAATACAGTAACCACCACAAATAATGGTGGTGGTCGTTGCTAACTTAAAACAAATCTAGACAGTTGACTGCCCAGGTATATATAACGAAGAGCCCCAAATAATATCAGATGAGTTTCGAAGGAACATTTATACCAACCTCCAAATGAGGCAGCAACTGCCACAGAGCCAGCAACAGATCCTGCTGCAGCAGCCATAGCAGCAAATCCACTAGCCCCTATGAAAGGGACAAGTGTGCCCAATGTTGGAGCTAGAGCACCAAATCCTGCAGCAATGGCTGGTGCAGCTAAACCTGTTGGGTCGAAGAGAACAAGAGCATATGAATCACCTGGTGTGGTGTGTCCAAGCGATGCCAAGATGTACAGCATTTCATTAGATATGTTATCTGTAATGCATCCCTACCCCCAGTAATAGCCAGCAATGCTCCTCCAGTCAAGGCAGCGGCACCAATAATTCCCCCACGCTTCCATTTCTCCCACTTGCTTTTTGGTGATGCGTTTTCACGCTCTTGTTCTTGTTCTTTTGCCGCGGCCATGGCAGAGCATGCGACCATCACCTCCATAGCTTCCTATAATGCCAGGATTAATGATTACAAGTTAATGCAAGTTGTGGAAATACAAGGATATGAATGAGTTATGAGTTTCTGTTTCTCTCTTGGATGATCCCAGATCATTCTTTTTAATCGAGATTAAACTGCAATCAAATTTGCACTCTGCCACACTGAGAAGAAGGGATAACTTGTACTGACCATTTTGATCCACTTGACGTCAAGCCATGCTGCTATCAACCGAAGAGCGACACGATGCCGAGCATCATAACCCTTCCTGAAGTGAGACGACTTCCTGTCCTCTTCCTCTTGCGAGACTGGTTTATCAGCGACACAGGCGGAGAGAAGCGCATAAAGCAACGCCATCTTGCGGTGATTGTTCGCGGGGACATCTTCCAAGGACAGCTTGTCGATTCCAAGAAAATTCTCAGACGAGCCTGCCTCCGGAGACTCCGCCGTCACAGAGGCACAAGCCGTGGAATCTTTGCTCTCGTCTTTGATCTTCTCGTCCGGTGCGGTGTCGCTGCCGAAGCTCATGACCATCACATCGACTGCTTTCGCCAAGGCGAGTTCCTGCTCCATACTGTCTGAAGAGCTCTCGCCGTCTTCTCAAAGAGTATCCTAGAAACTGCAAATGAGGAGCGAAAGGGTCAGATAGATAATTCACTGCACTGGCACTGAAGTTTGAACCGCTTTGCAGAGAGATCTCTGGCTGGCTCAGAAGCCGAGATTTGGTAGCAATTTGGATCGGATGGTTGAACCCTAAAATTCAACCTAGGAAGTATATAAGATGCTCCGAATGGAACACCGAAAGACCCAAATCGAGCCCCACGGCAGTGACCCGTACGAAACCATACCAACTACCACTGAAGTAGTTGGCACAGATTACACGATCGGGGGGGTTGGTGGATGGAAGGGCGTGTACCGCGCCGATGTGATGCTTGGCGTCCGAGGAACGCGGCCGTCTCCTCCATCCCAGGCCACGCCATGGGTCGATCTCCGGAACCTATAGCGCAGCACGCACGCACGTGAGCAGCAGAGAAGCGCAGGTGGAGTGAACGGGCGAGCGAGCGCACGCACGGCACGCACCTGAAGACGGGTCGGAGGAGCCGCGGGAGTCGTGCGTCCAGAGGCCGGCGCCGAGGCGGTGTCGGAGCCGCTGCTGATGTGGCGGCGGAGAGGAGCTCCCGCTGGCGCTGCTGGCGCGCCCTCATCATCGGTCTGGATCGTGGAGCCGGGCCGAGCGCGCGGACTGGTGGATCTGTCCCTGGCGGAGCGCCACGCCAGCACGCACCCCCGCGTAGCGCTGCGTGGGCGTGAGCGTGGTCGCCATGGGTTTGGATTGGCGGATGTTTGCCGCCTGTCGCGCGCCGGCAGCTCGTGGGGAAATTTCGGTGCGCGGGCGTGGGACCAAGGTACACGCACGCGAGGATGCTTGACTTGGGCGGCTCCGTGCGCGGGCTGCTGCTGGTTGACTGCTTCGTCTCTCGCTGGACTCTGGACACCCGCAGAATGTAAGCCCATAACCGTTGCATGCTCTGAGTTCTAGCTCAGGTGGTCCGCCACGCCGATTTCCGCATCCGTTTGCCCACGGCCGAATTCTGAACTGCATGGCCGCAATTCCACCGGTGGTGGCTGTCGAAGAACATCATCGGCCTTTCTTGTGGGCCTGTTTGGATTCCGCTGAGCTTAGCAAAAATTTAAATTTAGCTGAAGGATTTCAAACTAACTCAGCTAAGTTTAGTTAAGAAATATTTTGGTTGTCAAGTTTAGTAGGGAAAATTTCAACTAGTTAAACTTTAGTTGAGGGGCATCGTGTTGCCTTGAAGTAGCTGGTTCCACCACTAGTACGACCGTATTTCTCAAAATTATAACTAATACAAGCGTGACCGTATTTCTCATGAACCATTGGAACGGCGATGCGTGGTGCAAAGCAGATGCTGATGCCATCACCATCAGAGACCAAAGAGGGCGATAAACAAAGCAGGTGCGAATAGGCGATTGCACTGATGGATTTTTATCTATCTCTCAAACGATCTAAAGCAATGCATAGCTACTAGTTAGGTAGTCATCGCTGATTAAACTAAAGCATGCATCTCTTACATATACGAAATAGCTAAAATTGATTCCCATAGACCCAATTAAAAGCTTAAACTTGTTGTTGGCAAATCATATTAGGATACATACAGTAGCTATATATAATATATATAGTATGACTACTAGTAAATAAATAATAAACTGTTAATTAATTAGAGACTCCATCCATCCATGGTGGTTGAGGTGTATCTAGCCACTGGGCGATGGTGTCACGGAGCTTTCTACTGTAGCTACCACTACCATCGTCAACTCGTCGTCATGAACCTGGACCGACCGAACCGAACAAGTATTCAGGTCAGGTGAGACCACCCACCATCGGATTCAGGAGGAGGGCCAGGCCACACAATGTAACGTACGCCCTTCTGTTTTGCTTGCACATTTCAATTTCATCAATTAATGTCCAAGTATTTATATTTTTTTTACTAAACTTACAGGAATTTAATATATATGTATAAATTGATACGCAAATAAATCGTTTCGGTGGCTGGTAATTCGACTGGTAACTGTTTTTAACTATTTTGTTATGAGAGAAAAACTCTATTTTATATTAATTACTAATAAGTCGGCTGATAAGGCGACATATCATCATCACTGGGCGTGCGACATATAGACTACAGTAGGTAATTAATTAAGTAGTGACGTGTGCTTGGCGAGAGAGTCAGAGATGCGATGCGATGCGACGCGACGCCCCAATTCCCCCTTCATTCTCATTCCCCGGCCGGGCGGTGGTTTGGCTGTGTGCTTTCATGGATCACGACCGGGACGTACGCCCCACCAGGCACCACACGACCACGATGTACGCCGCCGCGCACCATCACGAGAGCTGATCTCCATCGTTCGTCGTTGAGGCCCGCCGCCGACGACGACGAGCTGAGACCGACGACGTGGGGCTCCACGAGTATATTTGTACCGCCAGCCACACGCAACTGATGATGGTACAATACTGATATTCCTTCATGTCATTGAGAGGGTAGCACTCATGCATTAGCTTAGCCCCCTTGCATTGCCTGCTGACTGACAAAACTGTACGTACTGTTAGGTGGAACATTGCCATTACGAATACTACGATCTCGTCTCTACTCTCTATGTGCCCGATGTCACGACGCCACAATAACCTCCAAACTAGCTAGCTAGCTGTAGTCGTACAAATATACATGCTACCGTCCATATGCATTATTTATGTATTATAACGATATTAGGATCAGGAGTACACACATGACATACATGCAACACAAACGAACATATGCATTGATGGAAGAACAAAAAAAAGGTCGTACTAGTATAACCCTTCATCATATCCCGGCCTGATATAATAGAGATGACAAGCAAATCACCCCCACAATAATCCCAAAGAAATGAAAATAAAGGGGTTCGTCCACTCAAGTCCTTGTCCGACCAAACCAGATGTCTGTTCTTCTGGTAGGCTTGAGCACTGCCTTCTGTTGCTCACCAACCCCTCCGGCTGTGTACCGACGTGTCACGGTCGTCTACATACATACTACAGCTTCCCTCCGGCGGTGGCGCCTCCAGGGCCCGCACCACGTCGGCCATGGACGGCCGGAGTCCCGGGTTGTCCCCAACGCACGCTGCCGCCAGCGCTACCACGGCCGCCACCTCGCGGGCGTCGTACCTACACCCTAACCTCCGGTCCACGAGCTCACCGGCCACGCCGCCGCCCCCCAGCTTGGCCGCCACGGACGCCGTCAGGAGGCGGCCGTCGCGGAACGCCTGCACGCCGGTGAGCAGCTCCAGCAGGAGCACGCCGAAGCTGTACACGTCGCTCTTCTTGGTGACCACGCCCGAGCGGAGGTAGTGCGGGTCCACGTAGCCCGGGGAACCCAGCACGGCGCGCACCCGCGGGCCGACGACGGCCACCGACGCAGAGAACCCCGCGCGCGCCGACCCGAAGTCGCACAGCCTGGCGCCCATGCCTGCGTCCAGCAGCACGTTGGACGCCTTCACGTCGCCGTGCACCACCTGCGGCTCGCACCGCTCGTGGAGGTACTCTAGCGCGCGCGCCACCTGCAGCGCCACCGACACCCGTCGCGCCCACGGCATCAGCGGCGCACCGACGTCGCCGTGGAGCTGCTCGTGCAGGTTGCCGTTCGGCGCGAACTCCAGCACCAGCACGCCTTCGTCTGCATGCACATGCACGGATCGATATTGATCGCCGGTCAGTGAAGTGACTCACTCACTCACTCTAGGAGTCTACGTACCTCGCTGGTCGCAGAAGGCGAGGAGGCGGACGATGTGGGGATGGCGGACGCGGAGGAGCGCGTCGAGCTCCTGGCGGAACGCGCGGCGGAGGCGCTCGCTGCTACGGTGGACCTTGACGGCGGCGAGGGACCCCGCAAGGCGGGCGAGGTAGACGGTGCTGAAGCCGCCCTCGCCGACGACGGCCGACGTGAAGCCGCCCGTCATGGCCTCCACCTGCGCCCATGACAGCTTCTTGGCGCCGGGCGGCGGCTGGCCATCGCCGTCGTCTCCCGAAAAGGGCGCGGGCGCGCGCCCGCCGACGGCCACGGCCGCCGCGCTGCCCCCGCACCCGCAGCAGAAGAGACCGCCGCGCCTTTGCAGCAGCATCGTCGGTGCCAGCTGCGGCCTCTCTCGTAGTCGCGCTCGCTCGCACGCACCGGTGGGCAGCCGGTGTCGGTGGGGGAGCCTGACGGAGACGACGCACTAGTCTGTGATGAAGGTTCTGGTTCTGGCGCCGCGTGTGCGTGCGTGGTGCAGGAGGGGGTTTATATAGTACGTACGGTACGTAGGTGCCCCGGGCCCGGCGAGGAGCAGGCATGCCCTGATGCCCATGAACCGATCGATTCGCCGGCAACTCCGATCCCACCAGGTAGTAGTAGGGATTATTTGGAAGGCGACGTCGACGTGGAAAAGGTACGGCGGTGACCGTGAAATGGAACAAGCTAGTGTTGTACTAGTAAACCTAAACCCAAACCAATCGCCGGTCGTCGTCAGTGTAAAAATTAAGGCGATTTTTAGCCTGTTAAGTTCTTTGGATTAATAATTAAAAAACAGTTTAAACCATGGCATGGGCACGCTGCATCAGAATTACGCGACTGGATATTGGTTGGAGATGGTGTTTTTTTTTCTTCTCTCGATCAGGCTTAGTCCGTTTTTCATTAAGGGAGAAGGATATATAGCCCATCCAAATACAGAGTTTAGCAGGAGAGGAACACTAGCGAGAAGCCAACTGCCTCCTCGCAACCTATTTCTACTGGATACCGTACAACAGCTATTACATATCTATATATGATCAAAAGCGACCAGGGGACCATTGGCATTGCCAAGGTCCTGATTCCTGCAGCTACCCACAGCTCCGCTTCCTGCACCGCCATGGCAACGATGCTCTGGACGACCACGGGTTCGTTCCTGAAGACGACAACGTATATTCGCTTGGAGATGGTGTTCATGGTAATTATCACTTGGAGCAGCTACGGTAACGTCACGGCCGCTTGTTGACACCTAGCTAGAAAGAAGAATAAGCGCATCTCCAATGATAACTTACGAGCTAATTCTTAACAAAATAATAATTTAATAGAAGAGAGAACGACTAGTTAGTTAGTCTCGTATATTCGCTTTAAGATCCAATGACGGTATTATTGTGTCATAATATTAGTTATATGTGATAAGAGCACCTTCAGTGTTCAATTCGAATCAAACCTGACTTGGTGGGCCTGCTAAAAACGATTTTGGAAACGGTTCGTTTCTTCTAGTGTGGACATGATAGGTGAATTTCTCTCTCCAACTTTAACTCACTTCTTCATTTGTCAATGTGTGTCACATCCCATCTGGTAGTGTATTTTTCTATTCTATATGTTCGAACCGTGTTGAAGAGTCGAACAAATTTGTTGCCATGGTTCGGTTACTCCGATGTCAAATCGATTTCTACTGCCTTTTCTCTGACCCCATGGTTCGATACAACGTACACTACACTAGAGCTGCCCTAAGGATTTGTTTAGAAGAGTGACTCTCCACAATTGGGAGCTAGGGGGGGAAAAAAAGAAACGCATGATGATTAGTCATATGTGCTGACGTACTACATGATGGGCATATGACAAAGTGAGGAGAGCGAGAATAGACTTGGTTTACATACAGGCATGGCTCAAAAGTCATATAGGAGGGTGTCGTCGTCGTTGTCAATACTACCTAACAACAATGCCCGCCGTGCTCTGGCCGTTTGTTTTGTCAGTCAGTCCCAATATTGCAATGCAAGGTGTCGGTTTGGTTTGGTGCGCCGTCATCATTCTTGGAATATATTGGGATGGAATGGAAGCGCGTGCGCGTGACGGCCGGCCGGACGGACGCAGACGACGACGGTTACGACGTTGCTGTGGCTGTGGGGTTCTTCTTCATGGCATCGCCCTGGCCAGCCGCCGGCGGTCTGATGAAATGAAACTACCAAGGGAGATGCCCTTTATCTATTCCTGATGGCCGATCCAATTCCAACCAAGTTACATAACCACTCAGCGGTGTGTGGTGTGTACGAGTAAAACCTTTGCCGTGTTCTTAAGAAACTAAAGAAATGACAGTGCAGTGGTGGCCATCATATGCAAGTCTACGTGAAGATTCTTACTGTACATATATATATGGTGCGCCGCCCTGCTGGAGTATATATGGTTCGAAATTAATTTGTAAATGTTTGGTGCGACGGTCGATCCAGCCAGTTTCCACTCTGATGCTGGTTGGCCGCTGCCTCCCGCCGAACACCCATCTTGTTTGCGCCACAAGCAGCTAGCAGGCTGCCTTGCCACAGATGATATATGCCAGCCTGCCAGGTGGTGAGGTGATCTGACGACTGATGAGAGAAGAAGATGAGATAGGCGCGATCGATGGACACCTGATCGATCGATCGATGCCTAGCTTGCCGCCTAGTAGCTCATCACGAGCTGCGGCATGCCGGCCAGTGAGTGAACGATCAGCATGCAGCTAGCTGATCATCAGCACATGCAGTAGTATGTGTATATATGCGTGCAAGCAATAGCAACCTTTCGAATGTCTCGTTGGGATATATAGGGCCTGCATTCACCAATCAAAACCATACGTGCATGCATCTGATCGATCTTCTCTGGTATGATTCCTTTTCTGCTAGCAGCTCGATTGCTCATCTCACCTACGTACAGTGCCCCTGAGGCTTGCTGAACTAACACTGATGCTTGACCTCACCTGGTCTTGGTCTAATTTATTAATTCATGGTATTTCATCATTGTATAAAAGCAGCTTAGCGGAGCATGTGAACTGATCACTCAACTCACTGGTAATGCCTGCATCGCTAGACACCTTGGCGTTTTGCACAACCTTGTTAGGTATAGACCTATAATGCAGGTAGAGTATATTTCTTTTCTTATATAAGGCCTTCCAAAAGGCTAGATTCGCAATTTTAGTATAATATAATCAATAACTCCTCTCATTCTCCGTTCCAGATCCGATCGATCGGCCCCCGCGTCGCTCCCCACGCTGGGCGACACGGGTGACGACAAACCCTACCACCGCCGCCTCTTCTCCATCTCTTCTCGCGCCGCACCTCCGTCGGAGTGGATCGCCAGCCAGCATGGCTGCACGGCATACCGGGATGGCAGGGGCGTGGCTTCTCCGGTGGTGGATGCGGTGGGGTGGCGTGGCACTCCAAGGCGCAGGTCGGCGGCAGGCCAGAGGGTCAGATCGGGCGGCGGTGAGGCCATGGCCGGCCTCGGCTCCGGTGTGCGCGGCGAGTTCGGAGGTGGTCGGCGGCGGGAGGCAACGGGGGCCAATCGGATTCGTCCTCTTGGGATCGGATCTGGGGCGCCGAGGCCAAATCTCGCTCCAGCGGCTATACTTCCGGATCAGCGGCGGCGGCAGGTCAATCTCGGGGGGGTCGCCGTCGCCCCTGGTTGGGCGGTCTGCTACGGCTCTGGTCCTGTGACGGATAGGGGTGAAAAACCTGTCCTTTGGGCCGAGGGCGGTGGCGTACCCGCGTCATCACCTCCATGGAGGCGTCGTCTTCATAGTCTATCAACGGATTGCCGGGGCAGCAATCGTGGTCCGGCCGTGCCGCCGTTTGGGCAGGGGACGGCGAAGTTTCAAGACGGAGGTGTCAATCAAGGCGTAACAGCTCGACTAATGGTGAGCAGTGATTGTCTTCCATGTTGGGGGATCTCCGGATGAAAACCCATCTCCGGTGTTTCTGGTGGGGCGATGATGACAGCTGTGGATGTCAGCTTTCTCGTTGGAGACGTCGCTTTTGGAAGAACCCTTGAATGATCGCTCCCCTACAGTTGAACCAGAGGTTTCGTGCTGTTGCCAAGTTTCAATACCCGTGTCTTCAATGATGGCCGATGTCCGACGATCTCTCAATACCTTTTCTTGGTCTGACAGACGTTTGACGACAGTGTTTTGACGTTGGTGGTCTTATTCTTGACAAGTGGACATCACGCAGCAAATTATGTGTCGCGTAGGACTAGTCGAGCCCCTTGTTGGGGATGTAATTCTCTTCCGTCCGTTCTTGTTTTTTAATTTTCTGTTATAATAAGTTGACCTGATGCATTCTCGTGAGAGGATGACTAAAACCGAAAATATAATTTCCTTTATCTAAAAAAATGTAAACAAGTGTATATTGGGCCGGCCGGGGCACCTTTATTTGAGACAGATGCATATATAAAATAGAATTGTAGATATATAAACATGCAACTACCAGCAAATATATATATATAATGTGAGGATTGAGGATCATATCATGCCCAAACAAACAAAAACTCGTAAATATATGAAGAAACTAGTAGCTAGCGCTACTTTTCCAAAGGGAAAGAAGAATTTATATATATACTGATCTCTGATCATATTATATATATTAATTTACGCGCGCGAATCTGTGAAATTAAAGGCAACTCGAGCGTCTAACTAACTTATCCCCGATAACGAAAGGGGGATAAAGCGCACACCCACAGACACAGAAGCGAGATTATGATATGATGGTACGGTGGTGGACAAGAGAAGAGAGGACCTGCTGATGATGCTGAGGCCTCGCGCCGCTTGCATTGCATTTGCATATATATTTGCATTGGTGGTGCTAGCTTGCTTTAGGTTTCGGGCAGCAGGTCGCCATCGGATGCGCACAAAATGAAATCCACTCAACACATCAGATCACAGGCCGGAAGGGACTACTTTAATTCTACATCTAATTAATAAGTTGTGGTCGCCTCGATCGCCTGTTCATTAGCTAGCTATATATAGTACAAACTCGTTGGGACCCATGCCAGAAGAGGACATCTTAACCGAGACGCAGACGCCGCTAGCCAGGACAAGACGACTTTGCCGTTGCATTCCATCCCATTCCTTTTCTTTTCTTGGCTTTGCATTTTGTTTCGTTTTCTAGCTTGTTCGTGAAAACGAGTCTGTGCACGTGTTTCATACGAGAATTTTTTTTTTATTATAAAGACAGGAGAAACTTACCGTTTCATGTGTGTTTTATTTGCATTTAATTGGTTATCGCATAATTGTTTTTTTGATGGCACGGCAATGTTTTCAAGAAAAGAGATGCAAAAATATTTTTTTTTGACACAATCACGAACTCTATATAAGTCATCAAATTAATGTCTATGAAACTAAATAGAATAAAACTATACATTGATGATGAATATCATCGGTGTTTTATTTTATTTTATACGATATGGCAGTGTAAACAATGTTATTAATTAATCTCTCTATTGCAAATGACCCATCCAAACATGGAGCTAGTAGGTGGACTAACTTACTTTTTTTAAGCCAGGTCTCTCACCACCCAGTTATGTAGCTAACTCTCCAGTTAATCCTCAGAAGGGGGGGGGGGGTATGCAATTCTAATTTTGATATAATTATGTATGTATGTTCTTAGGGCTAGACAATGAGCCAACTCGGTCCGGCTCGTTTTGTTTTGTTAAGATAATAAGCTAACTCGACTCAACTTATTATCTTAACGAGGCAGAAGGCTAACTCGACTTGACCCGTTTACAAGCTCGATTACATGATAGACTAGTTTGAAGGGTCTAGACCAATAATCAACTAACTTTAAAGTACAAGTTTGTTTTTTCACTTTTTGGAAGATTTGGTTTCCTAGCTTTGATTTATAATAAGGAGAATGTAGAAAAAAGTTGGTACAAGTGCAAAGGGGCGCTACCAGTAGCAGCCTAGTCTATATGAAGGCTTAAGGTTCAACATGAGCTTATTACATAAATAGGTAGTTGCGTGATCATTAGGACCTTTGGCATCTTTATTCTTGGTGCACCATTTAGACCCCACACATTTTGGGGTCGTTCCTATCCATCCTAGCATATCCACCGGGGAAGTCAGCCATAGAGGTTCACCATCGACTCTAAATCTGTTTTTGGTCCATCTTTCCTAAAAACTCCTACAATATATGAATTGCAGACACAACAATATCAGTTTTGCATCTAAAATTTTTAGGGAACCTCCATCTCAAGTGCCTTCGTGTCCTGCCTTGAGATGAAGGCCGTGCCAAAACAACAAGGAGCTGAGACGAAGGCTAGCCAACTTGCCAAAGCTTCTTGTTACTTTGACACGTGGCAGCCTTAATCACAATATTGACGACCTTCTCTGGCAGCTCATCCGCATGCATATATCCACATAAGTGATGACAAGAATTATGTTCATATTGATGAAGTGATGGACGCGCCGCGAGCTCGAGGCACAGGCTAGAGCTTGTAGCGGCTATGGTCTTCCGCACCCTTCCGTGCGTGGTTGCTGAATAAAGCCCCCATCACAACTGCACCACATGAGATTCGAACTCAAAACCTCCTACATTGTCTCACGCGTAAGCTAACCATCTATCCTACTCAACATATTTGTCAATAGACAGGACTCTTCTCTTTTGAACTCGCCCATCGAGAGACCTTTAGTGCTGGTTCGTAACATCAACCGAGAGTAAATGAGACTTTTTAGTCTCGGTTGATGTTACCAACCGGGACTAAAGATCTATTAGTCCCGAACACAAAATTTTCCGAGACTAAAGCTCATTTTAAAAACATCGACCAAAGGTCTGTTCTCTAGTATATGTTGTGTTAGTTTCCAAACAAAAGAGCGCAAAGTTTGGTGCATTGTTGGCAGAATGCAGTACTTGGATAATCAGCGGATTTTAAAAGCGAATGATCGACTAATGATGGGCCAAAGTTTGGTGCATTGGATCGTACTAGAAGAATAGTATCTGGATGATGAATGCTGATGATTTATTAGATTTCATACTGGGATGGGATGACATGCATGTCTAAACTGAGAGCCATGATATACCATTGTCGACTACTAAACTAGTGCCTTTATTTAAGATGAATGATGATTGAGTGATGGGCTAAGTAAAGCTGGTGCTGAATTATAAACAAAAAAAATTATGTTCTTGGAGAAAATATTAAGTATTCCGTTCAAAATGAAACACATTTTCTTTCTTCCATTCTATAGTGAATTGACAAAATTGTGGTGATATATATGAATGGCAAGGAGACGCAAAGTAGGAATATCAACCCTGCCGGGGAATCTGCGTCTCTAGTGAGCTGTTTAAATAAGTTGATGAATATGAAACTGCAAATTAATAGCTTGTGAAACTGACATCCCTGGATCAGTTATAGGACTCGCCGCTCCATTTTAGATTCATTTTCTAATTTGTTTGTTTTGAGCAAAATCAAATTTCCCTTTTCTTTTTTCTTTTTGAGCAACATTCAAATTTCTTCTCTACTAGGGACAGGATGGGATCAATGAAGCTGTGGCCCATTATAGGAAGGCCTTTTTTAGGGAAATACTAGGAAGGAACGCATCAAAGCAGGCTCAAATCTACAAAAGAACACTCTACCACAGTTATGGGCCCAAAACTAACAGTGGGCCTCCTCCCCACATACGAAACGAGCTGGAGACAGAGGCCCACACCGAATCGCCACGGCCTGTCCTGCCAAGTTCCCTCTCCTCGTCCACTCTTCATCTTCCACACCGGCAGCCCACGCCCCACGCACGCGCAGCGGCGCAGGCAGCCACCATCACCGAGAGTGATCTGTAGCGGCAGCTCCTTTCTGTTGGCTCTTGGCAAGTGGCAACTGGCATCGTGTTCGCAGCGAGAGGTGATCTCCAGTGCAGGCCGCGAGGTTAGGGTTCAGTCGTTCCTTCAGCGACTGGATGCGCGAAGAGGCGAGGCGGCGACCCCCTTCTCATCCTCACTGGCCCCTCCCGCCGGAGCACATTGGAATGGCTTCTTCTCCGTTCGGACTTCGGACTTCGGAGGGGGCACAGGGGTGAGCACGAGATAACTCCCCTGCATAGGTACTAGCGCAAAAGGCCATCATCACAGTCACAGATGATGAAGGCAGGAGGTCATCCCTGCTCTCTTGATACTCCTGGCGAGCAAAATCTTATTCATAGCTATGTTTTCTGCCCAATTCATCATGACGCTAGTGCTGCGTGCAGATATGCGCTTTGATATATTCTCGCTGCTGCATGTTCAGAGTACCGTAATTTTGATGAGGATCGTTTGAATTGTTGCTCAACTGCTCCATTATGCTACCAATGTAGCGTTACCTGCATTATCATTTCTGACCGTGCCTGTATCAATACGCCAGTCAGTGCCACTATGCTACTGATATACTATCATTACCTTGCCATTCACAGTCATTCGGTATTAACTCCTTATTTGCCCCCTGTTGACAGTTTCATGGGCGCTCTTTGTCATCCCTAAGATTTTTATCTTGGCTGTTCGTGATGTCAATTACCTTTGTTGCCACCGCTATGACTCTTCTCGATGCCAGCCAGAATACTATGATCACACAGTGCTCGACACCAATGTAAGTTCTTTTTTTGAGGGGTTTTCCTCAAAATTTAGTTGTGTAGAATTTTTGCAGTACTTATTGCTACCAGTTTAGCTCACTTCAGTTAAGAGAATGAACAAAAACATGCTGCTCTAGAAGCATCTATTGGGTGAAACTTTGCTTCAAATATAGGCTCCAATTCACTTGTTATTCTGCTGTGGTCAAGCAATTGAGTCCTATAGGATAGCTGCAGTGCTTAAGCTCTGTAGTACATGTTCAAACCTAACAAAGCACACTTTTAACTTCACTTACAAATATTTAATGCAAGTTTTTTTCTGATAAGAAATGGAGATACAATAGTCGCATTCCAACCATATACTGATAATATAGTAAATGCCTATTGTCAACAGATTGTTTAAAATCGTTGAGTTTTGTGTATCTATAGTTTGTGTCTTGTTATTATCTATTTTTATTGGGTTAGGGCATCTCCAAGAGTTCTTTTAATTTTTAAACATGATTCCCCTAAATCATCACATAGGGTAAATTCTAACAAAAAAATCCTCTCTAAATATTTTTATTCTCCAACAGTTACCCTATCTCAAACTGTATATAGGGCGGACAACATTTTTTTTAACGGACATATGGTGGACAACTTGGCATCTCAAATTTGAGAGGAAAAGATGATAATTCAGGATACCACTAAATATGGGATGTTGAATTAGGGGGGGGGGGGGGGGGGGCTGTTGGAGGGTGATTTTTGTCACATAAACCTTAATTTTAGCTCTAGGGAGATGAATAGGGGGACTCTTGGAGATGTTCTTAGTATTTTACAATTTTTTGCTTGTTCAAGACAGCGCATCGCTGTTACTTCTACTTTACACAAATTATATATTCAGTGTCTAGTATTTCCTCTCTTGAAGCTGGTACATAATCAATACATATAGAGTTTTTCTTATTGGATAAAACTAGAATCTGTACAGCCTGAGCCGATATACTCTCTTGAACTAGGGAAACAACAGTTCCCCCGCTTGCCTGAAATGACTTGCTGAACAGGAGCACACTTGCATTTGCATCAATTTTTTGTTCGGAATGTCAACTTGGTTTTGTTTAGAGGATCGCCAACTTGGTTTGGAATGCATAACGAAGATTGTATACAGTATACTTTAGAAAGCATGCCAGGCTGGAGGTGCTCAACTCCTTGCTGATTGAGGCTGATCATCGTCATCTCTTTGCTCCACTGCCGGGGTCCACGATCGCGCATCGGGCGTCTATGTATGCCGACGACGTCGTCGTTTTCCTTGCACCCACTGCAAGTGATTTCAGTTGCTTAAAGGAAATCCTTCAGTGTTTCGCCGGCGCATCAGGCCTGGTAACCAACATGGCGAAGTGCACTGCTACACCGATCAGATGCTCTGAGCATGATCTTGCTCAAGTGGTCGCGGCTTTTCCATGTCAGTTCGTGTCGTTCCCCTGCAAATATCTGGGGGTGCCGCTCTCCATCAGTCGCTTGCGTCGCGTTGATGAGCAGCCCATTATTGATGCGGTCTCATCTAGGATCCCTACCTGGAAGTCTGGGTTGCTTACTGGTGCTGGTCGGGCCCTTCTGGTGAAAGTCACTCTTTCGGCAATTCCAGTGCACGTCGCTATTGCGATCGGTCTTTCACCATGGGCGATTCAGCAAATTGACAAGAGACGTCGCGCTTTCCTTTGGACTGGTACTGAGGCCGTCAGCGGGGGCAAATGCAAAGTTGCTTGGCGTACGGTGTGCAGCCCGAAAATTCATGGTGGCCTTGGTATGATGGACCTCAGACTCTTCGGTTTTGCGCTCAGATTAAGATGGGAGTGGCTCAGGCGCACGGAGCCGGGGAGAGACTGGGTTAGGCTGACACCTGTTCGGGAGCGATCGGTGACGGCAATGGCTGATGCGTCGCTAAGCGTCCGGCTGGGGGATGGGGGCTCCACCATGTTTTGGCTGGATCGCTGGCTTCCGGATGGTGCCCTTCACGCGGTCACGTCGACGCTGTTCAGGGTCATTCAGCGTTCGGGGCGCAAGCGGACTGTAAGGGAGGCTCTCCTTAACCGACGTTGGGTGCGGGACATCGCTGGTGCTCTCACCACGCAGGTACTGTGCGAATATATAAGGGTTTGGGAGCTCGTCGACAACATCACCTTGGACCCGTTGGTGTCCGATCGTTTTGTTTGGAAGTGGTCTCGGGACGGTAATTACTCCGCATCATCAGCTTATCGAGCTTTCTTCATTGGAACATCTGAACTAAGAGGAGCAAGGGAACTGTGGAAAACAAAGGCCCCGCCGAAGGTGAAGCTGTTCTTTTGGTTGGTTATTCATCAAAGGATTTGGACAGCAGCCTGGCGTAAGCGGCATGGCCTGCAAGACTCCGACGGATGTGCGCTATGCAATCAAGAACCAGAAGAGATCAATCACCTGTTCTTGCACTGTGTTTTCACTAGAGAAATCTGGTTCAGAGTCCTTCAGCCACTCGGGTTGGCAGCGCTGATGCCTACTGCAGGTGTCGATTTGGTTGATTGGTGGCTGCAACAAAGAAGCAATCTGGGGAAGAATGGTCGCCCGGGTTTCGATTCCGTCGTACTCTTGGTGGCTTGGATGACATGGTTAGAGCGGAATGCCAGGGTTTTTCGTGGGGAGTCTGCCCATGCAATTGTCGTTGCTAACAGGATCTTAGCTGAAGGTCTGCAATGGCTCGAGGCCGGGTTCAGGAGCTTTGCTAGCTTGTTGCCGCTGCATGCCGCAGCTTCCAATGTCGCGCAGGCTCTATCGTTTAGTTAAATGTAATCTCTAGGGTGTTGTAGTGTTCTTGCTCTGTCTTCTGCTATGGTCTGCAGTGTGCTTCTCGCCAACTGCCGCTGTCAGCAGGACAAACATCCTATGTGTAACAAACCTTCTCTTCGTCTTAAAGAAATACGGGTATAACCCGATCGCAGAAAAAAAAGGCTCAGCATGCACCGATTCATGTCAAAATCTTTATAAACCATTCATGTCTAGAATTTTCCTTATATTTTCAGGACCAAGTTTATATTTTAGTAATTAGATTTCCCAAAGTTTATTCTGGGCCAAAACTCTTAGATGGGCATATGCTGCTTGAATACCTACTTGGGCTTACATTGCAAACATGGACATATCAGTCCATCATCCACCAGACTGGACTTGGTCGCTGTCTTTCTTGTGTGTTAAATTTTGCGTTTTGTGTTGTGTTTGGAATTCGTTTTTTCCTTCTAGTTTTCTTATTTAAGAAAAAAATACGCAGCTCTCTGCATATTCGAGAAAAAGAAGACCAACCATGGTGGCAAGAGTCCATTCTGGGCTAATAGATTTGATCGAAGGTTATTTTATTTAACTTGATTTGCATTTTCACCCTCAAATCTACGAGAAGGGTGAGTTTGCCTATAGGACTGATATCTCAAAAGACTATTCCACTCATGTGGCTTGCGATTCTGCAGAGTATTGGTTCTCAAACCCTCTTACTGTCTATGGTAGAGGTCTTATATTTTATCATCTTGGGATCCCTTTTCCCTGTCATAACCGTGGCATCTGACCCATCTGTGCCCTTATAATCTACTTTTGTAGTTATCTAACTGAACACCTGGCCCACTTGTCCAAATAATTCTCGCATCTTATGGGTGACATGATGACAATGTCTCAAAGTTTGCCTGAAAACGAAAGATGGTACGAATGGGAAGGATGGTACAGATGGACATCAAAGTGAAGTGATAAATCTTGTCACTTTCATAAGAATAAGGATGGGAACTCCCACCAGTAGTGAATATCTTACATAATTTCCATCGCTCGTCAACTAACATGCTGTTTTGAGTTCAAGAGAAGCGAGATAGGCTATTCCATTGTGGATACAACCAATAGTTTAATCAAACTGGAACTGTCCGATCACGTCTGTAGCTACTTTCTGTTCATAGAGAAACTAGTCAGTACATACATTATAAACTTATTTATGTTATTTGGTTGTTGCTTTCTCAAGCAATCTCTTTAATTGCAGTTTCAATGTTAACTATGGGAGAAGTGAGTCTGAGATGGGGTTAGTTATGAGGCCATGTGCAAAAGATGGGCAGAACAATACAAGTGGGGAGCAACAGTTGGGTGGGGGGTAACATGGGATGGGAGCAATGTCTGTCCATGTTACTTAGTGTATATTTTATGTATAGCTTTCAATCTTGGCTGGACTCCGCTGGCAAGGGAATAGCAACCACCAACTTAATATCCCCACTTCCACTTTATCTCTTTAATTCTTTATCCTTTTTTGTTCTTCCATTTGGAAAGATAACAGTGGGGCTACAGTGATGCTTTTCTTTATTTTCATTTACGAAATTTAGAGAAACTCTAGGCATACACCAACTGTTTGCAATGTCCCTTTCATATTAAACCTAGCTGAGTCACAGTAAAGGCTTCCATGCATATGGTTGTAGGGAGATTTACATATTCACTGAGTATTGTGCACCAGTTTTAGCAGGGTAAATCTGAGAAAAAGCTTCGTGAGGGATGCATATGCATCTGCTTTAGGAATACAGATCGGAACTATAGTAAATGACCACCTAACGGTTTGTTTGTTAAGGTGAGATAAGTTCTTAGTTGGTAAGGCTACGGACTGGTCATTTGTATGTTTTTACTATAGTACCATAATAGTACTATTAAGTGGGTAGTAAGGGTTGGAACTTCATTTACATTTTGCGAAAGGATCTGGGTGCATTTAAGAAAAATCATTGCACTTTGGCCTTAGAAGAAGGAACAGGGAATAAGTGGTCACAACATGATTAGGCAGTTATTGTGGCCGGAACAAGACGACCCTTATCACTTTCTAAATGTTGTGAATAACTCTGAGCACCAGCCTATTGGTGGACTTGACTACTTGAGATATCAAGTTTCATGCATCTTAGGTATCTTCATAGAATATTGGGAGATCACAGGGTGGGCATTTCTTATTTAAGAAGTGGTATTACTTTACTAGATAAAGTGAGCTAGTGGCATTTATTTATTCTGTTGCAGTGTACGCTGCAACTTCATCTATTCCAGTTTAGACCACTATAAGCTATGCACCTAGGATGGTGTCGAAGACTTCCTTATTTTTTTTCCTTTTGCAGATCATCTTTTAGTGAAATGTTTTCTGCAGAACGTTCTTCAGCTGTATTGTCAAGCAAAAAACGAACTGCATTTATCATTGATTCTTGCAGGTGTAAATCAATGGCAGGCAGAGACCAATGGCTACATGTGAATCACTTCAAGCACTACACGTGGAGGAAAATGATAGGTTAAGGTGCGCATATTTTGAGGAACTTTGCTTCTGTCTTTTCATGGAAAGCAGTATTTTGGTATGTACATGCTAGGCATGTACTATCCACACCATCCATTAGCATGCATCGAGATGTGTGCTATTTAAACCAGGAATATGAAGCACTTGGGAGAGGGGTGTAGCACGAATCTCAAAGCACAATTCAACGGTGCAGATAGCACATGCTCAACATGTACATGCTACATTGTTTTTTCGCTTTTTATGTGGCTTATTGATTTTTTTTTGGAGTTGGGAGAGCGGTTATTACTAAAACAGTAAGATCCGCATACCCATATTGGACACTGGTCAGCAATATTCATAGCTGTTGCTTAGGTGTTGCCATCGACTATCAACATTTGGTCCTAACTCCTAACACCACTCAGCAGGTCGTGCGGTTAATATAGCTGGGGTACCTAATATCGCTTTGCAGAGGTGGAAAACGGATGTACTCTGATGCTAACTGTTTGCCATTAAAGCTTCTCTTTGGCAAAGCTTCAATGGGATTGCAAATCGAAAGCTGAAACATCTTTCTTACAGTGGAGTACATTCCAGCCAGTCTGGGGAGGGGGATTTCACTGTGATGCGTGGTAATAGAGTGGTCCGTGATGGACAACAAGGCTTTCCTTGCAAGACTGTAGACGTTTACTTGCTCACTGAAGCAGGACAAGGGGAGAAAGATATGTCCAGATCGGCGTTTATAATTTAGCGCTCCATCCAGCGTCATGGGACCATATATAATACGTAACAATAATGGGGTTCACTTGTTAGTCTGTACTGTGTCGAGGAGCACCGAAATGGACCCCCCACTGATGAGGCGTTTTATTCCGAAGTGAATGATCGCCACGGCTTATCTACAGCATGGGTGCCTGGCTTGCATTCATTCTGCTTTGTTTGGTTCAGTCGCTCTCTCTTTATTTGCATTGTGCTTGTGCCCCATCAGATGCATTATATATCCATTCTTCTTCGTTGTATTGTATCATATATGCTTGAATTCTCTATATGTACTGGATCTGAGCTTTCACTTATAATCTACTGTGATCTTTTTTCAACAAGACAAGATGACTAATAAATCTACTGTGCCTTTTTACTTGCTATACATGATTTTCCTCGTATCTCCTTTCTTTTCTTTTCTTTTCTTTTCTTTTCTTTTCTTTTCTTTTCTTTGTTGAGTAACAAACTGTGATGATGGTTAAAACATCTTCTTACCCTTTATTATTGTACTTTTGGAGGGACATGGGCAGGGGCAGGCATACATATCATTCAGGGCCGTGCAGCCTTGCAAGTCACGCGACGCATGCAGGCACAAAGGTAAGTGTTTGGATTCAACGCCCCTAGGCGGCGCCGGCGCTGCGGTTGGAGTGGAAGTGGTGAGTGAGTCCAATAATCCCGGCCCAAGGATGAAGATTATGGAGATGAAGATGAAAACGATGGCGCTACCAGCTCATGCACGCATCATTATGTCGTTGTGGTGCAGGCG
This sequence comes from Microstegium vimineum, assembly GCA_022036555.1. Lineage (NCBI taxonomy): Eukaryota > Viridiplantae > Streptophyta > Magnoliopsida > Poales > Poaceae > Microstegium > Microstegium vimineum. The sequence goes on along the minus strand of CM039139.1, from coordinate 29,988,347 downwards.
CTTCGTACAACTCTACACGCTGCCGAATCAACAAGGCGCACCCCCTTCGTCTTATCATTTGCGCTGTCTGTGACCCCCCATCGTTTTGGCATCACCCCCCACTTTTTTCCCCTCTCTCTCCCCATGACCTTTGCCTTTACCAGTTTGTCGCCTTGGCCACGCGAGGTGCCTTTCTGTCTGTGCCTTTAGTTTGTTCGATGCTTCAGCAATCAGCAGGTAAATGAAATGAAATCTGTTACTTTTTTTTCTCCTCCTGTTTCCTTCAGTTTTGTTTTTGCACGCTTTACAGTGTGACTGATTGCAAACCTGTTCCCCTTTTTTTTCCAGATCTCCTAGTATGTAGTGGTGGTGGTGGTGGTGGTGGTATCTTTCTGTGAAATTATGAGGAGCTAGGAACAATTATTAATCGGACAACAACTACTATTTGTGGCGATTTATTGAGGAAACAACCTGCCGGATGGGACATTTTGATCTTGTTGCCAGCTCCTGGCTTGCAAACAAAGCGCATCGTTTTCACTGAACCGCATGGCATTAAACTTAGACGATGCTATCAGCATTCAGCATAACCAACGACCTAGGATCTCATCTGACTGACTGGATGTTTTTTTATCCTTCTTTTTCTTTCTGAAAGATAAGTGACTGGTGGCAATAGTAGGCAACCTAATAGTACTCTACTCTGCTATGTATATTACTAGTACAGTAGTAACATAACTTTTGGAAATGAGTTTTTTTTTACTAATTACTACCTGGAAAAGTTAGCTTCAGTAATTTAATGTCGCCTGCCCTTCCAAGAAGGTAAGGGTAAGTGTAAGGACGAACAGTTGCCATGTAGCTTTCTGAACAGAGATGGGCAGTAAAGTGCTTGCATAACATGACTATAAATGGTGATCGGTGACATATATATATATATATATATATATATATATATATATATATATATATATATATATACACACACACACACAATACAATACAACAAAGTGCAATTATATATGCCTTGAACGTGTGTGACTAGCTAGCCTAAGGCCAATGACCCAACGCTCTTGCTTGTGTGATTAAAACACTGTCCGGAGTATTATGTACGTGTACTAGCTGCTCAAATGTGTATGCAAATCCCAAATACAGTGCATGTTTTTCCTCGAACGTTTTGCAATTCAATTTACTTTCTCTGAAAGAAGTGGCAGCAAATCTGCCTTTCAGTAGTTCGTGCAGAGGAAGAGAGAGTTCAATGTGCACCGAGAGAGACGTGACGCAGGCACGAATGAGACCCTGCCACGCGAGTTACGACAGGAGCACGTGTGGTGTGCGCGAGGGGCGTGGACAGGAAACGACACGACACGTGTGGGGGGTGGTAGCTCTCGTACGTGCGGGCACTTGAATTCCCTTCCCTGCCTGATATGGAGCCTCGAGGATGGAGCCAAGTAATACTACTCATCTAGTACGTACTTGTCACCGTTTTAAAAGAAGATATAGTTATATATATATATATATATATATATATATATATATATATATATATATATATATATATATATATATATCATCAATAAATATCATTATAATTTATGTTGAATTTGAGATATGTTGATTATTTAGCAGGAAGTTAGATTCTTTCAAGACAAATTGGTGTGCGTTTGGCTCTCCCAGACTACAAACCTGTATCGAAGCCATCCACCGAACCACCATCATTCATCCTAACAAAATGGCAACCCGACACAATTCATCAACACAAATTGGATGCATGTGACACTCATAGCATCTCTAGCTTACTCCTATGCTCTCTCTTGCATACTTGCTTCGCATAACGACAAAGGGTACCGAAAAAATGCAATAATTACTAGTTTAATTAGTCTTCCATATTTCAATTCAGTTCAATCCAGTCCACTAATTGCTGGTTTACCTCACTTTTCTTTCATGGAAGAAAATCAGAGCATGTACCGGCGGTACAGGTTTCCGGGGGCGGCGGCGTAGCTAGCCTGTAGCAGCACGTACAAGTTCCGATCCTGGGTGGCCTGTACATGCATATACTTATTTTTGTGCATGTTTCGTGCAAACTTGTCCAAATCCCACTGCACGGTGACGTGCAGCTGCACATAAGGGGTCTTACCGGTACTCTCGATCCAGGCCAGCCAGCAGCGAAATCCATTCAATTCAAGGCGTGTTTGAAACGCAAGGGAGGTGGTATTGTGACGTACTCAATCACACTAGTTGGGATTGATCGAGCTGGAGATTTTTGGTGAGGAATTCATTCATTGATGACGACGTACTGTGACACAGCCGGACAGTGCGAACACAGTACGCGATTAATAAGCCGGCCTGCGAAGAGTCGAGAGAGTGAGAAGAATACAAAGATCTTTGTTCGACAGGTAGAAAAGCTGACCGATTAAATAGTGTTTTTAAAGATAGAATAAGCTGAAACTAAAAGCCGTTTAAGTGGAGCTAAATTTATTAGCTAGCGTATCCAAACATCTAACTAAAATTTAGTTAAAGAATTTTTAGCTAGCTAAATTTAGTTGGGTTCTTCTAAACAACACCCGATCGTGCTTGGTTGGCATCTCACTAGCAGGCGCGGATCCCACAGCTTAGCAATTTTGTTTCACACTAAAAAAGAACAATTTTTTGGACACTATGGGACACAGCAGCAGACAGCAGTGACCTCACCTCACTTGGCCTGCAACTGCAACCGCAGCCGCTTCTACGGACGGATCCAGCACTGACTCTGAGTAGTAATTTTGTAAGGCTGCCAAATCTGGCACAAACAACGAGGTCCCCCAGCATTCCTCCTTCGCTCACATGCACGTCACACTGTGGACCATCGTCCCGGCTAATTTTATTTATTAATTTCCTGGATATAAATATTAATTCTGATTTGTAATTTCGTCGATCCAAAATAAATCAATTCTTTGATTTATTTAAAGTATTTTTAAAAAAAAAATAAGATTTATTTATAAAATATAGTGCAAAGATTCATGCCACCAAATTAATTAGTATTATTATTAGATTCACGGTAAACTACAGTTTCATTTTCATCAATTTTTGTCGTAAATATTTGTATCTTTTACAGTAGATTTGAAGCTGGTCCATTAATTATTTAGATACACATTTGTTTAATCTCTTATTCAAATAATTATGATCACAAAATGGTTTTAGATCTCCGCCTATTAGATAAATTTGTGTATTTTTATTATATACTAAAAAAGCCAAAGTTATATAAGCACCTACACATGCCCGGATTCAGTATATGCTTTGCCTAGCTATATATATATAAGCACCTACACATGCCAATCCGGCATGTTCGTATTGTAGCTTCTCTCTACCTTTACGTTTTTGTAAACTGTCGTTGACACGCACATATGTCAGGTTATGTACCAATGGTTTATATTTTAAATCAAAATCAGTTGGAACTTAGCCATATAGGATCTAAATGGGAAAGTTGGCAGTTGCGCGCAATTGACAATAATAAACTAAACCTGCTGGCTTTGGATCCCGAGAGAATAAACACAGCCCAGTCAGTATATATTTTAACGCAACCACGTGTACTGATCGATGAGCCATATGCACATCGTCCTCTGATCTGAATTTGAAATATTATAAAAAAAAGTGACAGGCAAATGCTCTCAGATAAACTAACTAGTACGTAGATAGAGTAGTATAGCTGTTACACGGAGAACCTCAAGGATTTTACAATTACCAAGTAGTATATATATAGTACACAGGAGTATAATTTATTAACAGTCATCAATATAACCACGGTATATATATATATATATATATATATATATATATATATATATATATATGTAATAACGAATTTATAATAAATTACATAATGGACAGTTCAGTAACAACTCTTGTACGTTAAAAATCTGGGGAAAAGAAAAGGTCCCAAAAGTATACCCAAAAAATAAAGAAATCCCCGCATGACATGTTTCCATCAGCTCAAGATGTCTCTTTGCTGTACCCACCATGCATAATACAACTGTAGTGTATAGCAGTAACACACGGTATTTACCCACACACAGTAGCAGTAGTGTACAGTACCCCGCCAAAGCTTCCTCCTCCAATACCACCATATATATATATATCTATACGTATATGTACTGTACGGTGAATCTCACGTGTCTATGCATGCATGCATGTGTAGTATGTGCAGGATTGGATTGGATTGGATCCAGATGGAGATGATGAAACGATGAACAAGTGAAAGAGAGCTAGCTTAAGCTTGGTGTACATGCACGCAGGATCGAGCAGGAGCAAAGCTCGCTCCATGGATCGAAAGAGAGTAAAATGCATGGTTTTGGTGCTGTTGTTGGGTGTCCATGCACGGCGGTGTGCAAGGACACGTTTGTATGCTTTGGCATGTGTATGCATGCATGCAGCTAGTGATGGACCATGGTCAAGAAAGACCCACTTGTTGTGGCTGCCGGGCCGGCGCCGGCGCCGCCGCTCGCGTTCGGACGGACGCCGCCGCCGCTCTGGTTGTTCTGCTGCTGCCGCTGGAACTGGATCTCGTACTGAATTTTGCTGTTACCACCGTTGCTCTCCTCATCGTCGTCGTCAAAGTCGTCCTCGTCATCGTCGTCCATGCTGCTGTCGCTATCCACGGCGTCGTCGTTGACGTAGCTGTCGTTCATCGACACTGGCTGCGGCCTCATCGTCTCCACCGCCGCCGCCGTCGTCTCCTTCGTCATGATGATGCCTTCTTCTTCTTGCTGTAACAATGCAAGCAGTCTATGATCAGCAAAAATGTGTGTAGATAGACGCCGATACCATATATAGTACTATACATGCATGCATGCTACTTGATCGATCGATTACCTTGTTCGTCGGAAGAACGCCATTGCCATCGACGGCGGCCGGGAACCCGGCGGCGGCAACAGCCCCGCCGTTGCTCGCCAGCTGCTGCTTCTGCATGCCCCCGCCATTGTCCCTGCTCGCGCACCCATTCCCGTTCCCGTTGCCTTGAGGGTGAGGCCCCGTCTGGGACAGCGGCACCGCGGCCAGGACGGTGACTTGCGGCGGCGCCGGAGCTGCTGCTGCTGCTGCTGCTGCACCGACGGCGGCAGCGCCGGATGACGACGAGGAGGAGGCGGCGAGCGCCTTGCTGCGGTAGAGCGCGTCGAGCTGGTGGTAGTAAGGGCAGGTCTTGGAATCCTCAGGCCTCTTTCTGTTGCTCTCCTTCACCTTCTTGAAGTACTTGTTGATGTTCTCCCACTTCTCCTTGCACCGCTTGGCGTTCCGGTTGTACCCGAGCCGCCGCATCCCCGACGAGATGTCCTCCCACAGCGGGCCCTTGGGCACCGAGTCCTGGTATCTCGTCTCCATCTCCGTCCGCAGCTGGATCAGCGCGTGCACCTCCGCCTTGGGCCACCTCGACGGCGACGGCGACGGCGCGCCTCCACCACCGCCGGACCACGCCGTGTCCTGGGACGGAGCGTGGACCACGATCTCCTTATTATAATTATTGCCCTGCTGTGGATGCTGCGCCGGCGACGGCGGCGCCTGATGTAGCTGTGCCTTCTTCATCGGCATTATTGTTGTGTGCAGTGGTTTCGGTGTGGTGGGTGACAATAGCTGATGCTGATGAGCTGCAGCCGGATGTGGTGCAGCGGAAGCGACCGGCGTTGGCTGTAGAGGCGGCGTCGTATGTGTAAGCGCGGTGACGACGAAGGCCGGGGGCGGAGGAGGAGGCTTGGCGGCGTTGGACGAGGACATCGGCATCGGGATGGTCTGGCCAGTGACACGTTGTATGAAGGAGACAACGGCGGCGTCACGGGACGCGGCCATGGCGCGTTCCTGGGCGAGCGCGTCGTGCTCGCGGGCGAGGCGCGCCACCTCCTGGCGCCGCCACGCCTCCTCGCGGATCATCCGGTCCTGCTCCCGCCGCTCGATTGCCTCGATGAACCGCCGCTGCATCTCCTCCTGCCGCTCCATCACCTGCCGCATCAGCCCCTCGAAGAACCGCATCATCTTATTGCTGCTGCTGCCGAAACCGTCGCCGTCGTCCCGCTTCCGCTTCCCGCCATCGTCGCCGCCAGGGCCGGTATCCTCCGTGTCCTCACCGTCCGAGCCCGAGGAGAAGAAGCTGACGTCACCAGTGGCGGCGACTGCAGCTGGGCCCGCGGTGGTGGTAGCAGTGACGCTGACAGTCCCCGTCGACGGAGCTGGCAGCGGCACCGGCACGGCGGCAACGACACGAGGCGGCGTCGGTGGCTCCGTGCCATGCAAGATGGCCGGTGGTGGTGGAGGCGCCATGGCGACAGGCGTCGGCGCGAGAGACACGACCACCGGCGGGTGCGACGACGAGGATCCGTGGAGCGCCTCGAGCTCGGAGAAGAAGCGGTAGGCCTTGCCGTCGCCGCGGCCGGCGCGGCCGTCCTTGGTGCGCTTGTAGTACTTGTCGACGTTCTCGAACTTCTCGCGGCACTTGTTGGCGCTGCGCTTGTCGTAGCCCATCGCCTCCAGCCTCCTGCGCAGCACAGCCAGGCACCACAATTAACCTCGTCGTCCCGGCCGGGGCCTCATGTCATGCGATGCGCCCACCACCACGTTGCCATCCATCACGATCGATGCCATGGCATCCATCCATCGCCAATATAATTCGCCATGCATGCACATGTACCTCTCCAAGGAAAAGGAGCGAGCTAGGGGCGACATGTCCATATGCATGCATCTACTCATCTACATATGTGTACTGCCTAGCTACCTACAGCACTACTACTAGTAGTAGCCAGCAGCCTCCAGCTCGATCGATCAGCACAGTTTTATCTGTTCGATCTACTTTTCCTCATCTATCTATCTGTCTAGGATATGCAATTGTTTTTTTTAAAAAAAATATTTGGTTATTACTACTAATTGGCAGAGAGGGAGAGAAAAAAAGATCTTTTTTGTTAAAAGAAAGTGCGTATAGTCAATTTGCAATAAAAATGCAGAAATTAAAATTTTGGGAATTAATTGGGATTGATGCCATCGATCTGCTGGTTCTGGCATCAGATCAGATCTGAAGTGAGTGAGCAGGAGTATTACTTTATCTATCTACTAGGAGTATGTCTACTATGGGATGGGATATGATAGACGACGATCGAGGTCAGGATGAGGTGACGACACACAACAAGTAAAGGTTTGGTTGAGATAAAAAAAAAAAGAGTACAGAGTGGAAAAGTGGAGGAAGCCGGAGAGCGATGTGTGTATGGTTTTTAATTGGGAAATTCACTGTGTTCGTCGTGGGCGGCGACGATGCCCATGCCATGATCGATCTGCGCCACACAACACAATCGAAGGTGACCAGCCAGCAGGCTGCAGGCTACTACTTCCATCTATCACATCGAAGCGAGATTTCATGCAGCAGCTAGCGGCGTCGGCGTCGCGTGCAGTAGTGTGTGTGGCCATGGAGAATTCTAGCTCGTGGAGACTTGCATGACGACCGACCGACCGACCAACAACGCAACGCAACGCAACGCACGCACCTGGAGACTTGGTCCCAGAGGGGTCCCTTGAGTGCGGCCTCCCGGAACGCGGCGTCCATCTCGGAGCGGATCTTGAGCAGCGCCAGCGTCTCCTGCCGCGGCCACCGGTTGCCGCCGCCGGACGACGGCCCGCCGGCGTCGTCGCCGCCACCCGCGACTACTACCTCGTCCACCACCTGACGCTGCTGCTGCTGTGGCTCCGGCGGCGGCGGGCGGCTGCTGATGGGCGTGGCGGGCGTCCCCGCGGCAGCAGGCGAGAATGGAGGCATGGCCGCCGGCTGCTGCATGCCGGCCGGCCCCGGCCGCTTGGAGTCGATCGATCAAAGGCGGAATCTTGCGCGTTGCCAGCGCCCGGCAGGAATTACAGCGGATCGGAGAAGATGGGCGGGAGTAGTGGAGCACTGCAGGTAGCGCGCATGCATGGAGAGCTGGTGAGTGGTGACTAGTAGCTAGCTAGCGCTAGATCGGATGAGGAGGCCGGGCAGCCGGCCGGCGAGCACAGCAGACAGCACAAACTGGAAAGATGGGTGAGAGGAAAATAAAGGGAAAAGAAGAAAAGGGCGGCGGGGGAAGAAGGGTGGGAGGGAGGAGTGGCACGGCAGTTGTGTACAAGCAGGCTGGCACAGGGAGAAGAGCGGAGATGATGCCCAGGATCGATGACGACCAGAAAGGAGATCGAGGAGAGGAGACGAGTATGTACTGTAGACGGCGCAGGGCAGTGGTAGCAGTAGGGCTAGGCTAGCAGCACTAAATAGCTAGCTAGAAGAATAGGGCGGTGAGAGGAGAGGAAGACCGGTGAGCATGGATGGATTATATATGGAGATGATAAACACATGTATATATGTACGTACGCATCTACTCCAGATAAATACTGTATTTTTTACTAATTAATATAGTAGTAGTTGTAGCTACAGTAGTACTAGTATACATCATCAGCAGCAGCAGTACAGATCGACGAGATCTACAGCTACCTGCAGGTTGGTAATCAGTGGATCGGAGGAAGTAGTTATTATATATAATCACCCACCGCCGTAATTCTCCTTACCTCATCATCAAATCCGATCCGATCTATCTATCTGGCTACACTATATATACATGCATACTGTGACAATGATCGCGCGTACACATCCAGGTGCATCATCATACCACAAAAAACCCTACATCTTTCTTTCTTCAGGTGAAAAAAAAATGTGTTTTTGTTTTGTTTTGCCAATACAGTATAATCCAGTGAAATTTAATTACTGTGCTTAGGGTATATATAGTGTACTGTACACAACTAGTCGTCACTGCTAGTGTTACTGGAAAGAGCAGGAAGAAAACAGAGGAGGCAGACTGCCACGTACGTACAGGTGGTTTGTCGCTGCCAGCCCTACTACTACCATCTACTAGTAGGCCCAAATTGCAGCTCTGACACACAAAAAAAATGTTTTGCAGAATACAGTATGCATGCCCCCCTCTCTATTTGTATACATTATTCACTGTAAATTCACAAGGCAAGAATGTACAGTAGTCGTACGTGGTAGATCGATGAACTGTAGCCTGTAGGCAAGACAACAGGTAACAACAGCACGGAAAGAGAAGAAGGGAACGGTTGAGAGAGAGCGCCTTCCCAGACAAAGGCCACGCTATAACAGCTGTGCGCTGGGCCCCGCACCCGCGCGGGCGTAGCGAGAGGAAGACGTCAGTGGGCCTGGGCCACACGCCGGCCATGCTAGCTGCATCCTCCTCGCTGGCCCCACCGCCAGCTACATACTACTTTCCACATACGGCGCACAGAGGCATCAGAAACTTAGGCAGCCGGCAGTGGATGAATCAATTATTACATTATATCATCACAACTCAGTATAATGCTTTGGAATTTTTTGATTTTTGTCTCCTATATCAATTATGTAGGAGTATGTATGTAAGCAAAAAAAGAAGAAAAATTCATATATATATATATAATATATATATATATATATATATATATATATATGGCATTGAGCGATGCGTGTACATCAACGCTTGTGTCATATATAAACCAACATATATACGCAGAGACGAGACACGTATATGGCAATATGTATGTGGGATATTTCATATTTGGATGGATATATTATAGCTTATATTATTAGTCGTCGGTGCTCCAACAAGCTACCTGTATATGTGCCTAACTACCAGTCGGATCATCACATCAATGTGCATGGTTGGCGCCTTGACGAAGCACGAGACCTTATTAATAAAATGCATTAATGTGTGCAAACTAGCTAAGACGGCCTAATAAGCATGCATAAGTAAGTTGTCAATACTGAATAATACTGACACCTGGTTATTGAATTATACTATTTTTTTAGTATAACAGCTTACGTCATGTTCGTTTTGGTGACTGATATGCCGACTGATATCGTTTTTGGCTATTTTTTTTAGGCAAAAACATTGTTTCGGTGGCTGATAAGACAAACGACCAGGAAGTGCAGTATAACTATTTTACAATTAATGTTGTGTAGAATAGTACTTTCATATAGGAGTATATATTACACTACTCTTAAGGGAGAACGAAGAAGGAAGTTAAATTAAAGATGCGTTATACTGAACCACCAATCCACCATCATGCATGTCGCTACTACATTGAGGAAATAGTGTAGTAAAGGTTACGGCAGCGAAATAAAATGCACATGCACTTGTCCACACATAGCCGTGGTCGTGGTCACACCAGCAATAAAATCCATGTACTTTTACCAGGACAACTAGCTATGTGCAACATGCATGTTCTTCTGATGATCACCTGATCATCGATTATTTTTTTCATTCCTAGCTGGATGCATCATGCATGTATATGTATATATACGTATTCATATGCATCCACGTGCTTGCTTCTTTTCTTAAATGTGGTCATATATATAAATCACCGTAGCCAAAAAATAATCATCATATCATAGATGCATGTCAAGGCGTACCTGGTATAATCTTGGTAATAATAACTCCAGGTTTATAAACTACTTATTTAAAACATGCATATGCATTACTTAGTTTAACAGAGTATCAAACAAATAGTTTGTGTGCTATATATCAAACAAATAATCTGTGTGCTATATAGAAAACATTTATAATGTCAACTAAATATCATTAATTAGATTCTTTATCAATTATATTTTTATAGTATGTATATTTAATGTCATAAATCTTTATAATATTGTCTATATTCAACTCTCTAATTTTTTTTAAATGTATTATAATATAGGATGAAAGGAGTATAATATATTGCTATATATATACACGTAGAACTGGGCACCGAGAGAGAGGATATTGCCATTCGTTCCTAGGTGGCAGCATATCGTATCCATCCAGTCAGCATTTCAGCTTCAACCATGTTCTGCATATCAGCATGCTGGATCCGCGTGCATGGCGCGACAAATGATTGGTGGTGTGTGCTATGCTAGCAGGGCTTGAGAGGGATGTAACACCACCCGTCCGGGCCGGGCCGGGATGGCCCTCACAACAAAGCACACGCACTAGGAGCATGCATGCAAGCAAGCACCAACAAAACAAATTAAAGTTGGACGTTTTAATTTCACGAAACGATGCATTTTTGCTTCATATATATGTTTTAAAAAAAGGTTAGTTAGTTAGTTAGTTAGTTAGTTAGTTAGTTAGTTGTGTGCACCGCCACGCATTATCATCAACACTTAACGACGCCGAACGAACGGAGATATCCTTATTAGGCGCGCGCATGCATTACAAATTAAGACTTTGTTTGAGTACAGCTAGTATATATGCCGCTAGCTGCTAGCTTTATTTTATCTTTTTCCACACTTTTGCGTGCGTGCACATGGGCTTGCATGGTCGCCTTTGTGTTTTCTAGCTGGATTTTTGCATCAATCTATATCTCTAATCTCTTACATGCATGCGTTATATATATTGCTAGTATCTTTACTCTGCCACTAGCTAGCTGCATGCTAGCGTGTACATATATGTAGTATGTTTTTTAAGGACCGTGTATGGGATCATGTGAGCTCTTAGGTCTAACAGTCTGGCCTCATCGATCATCATCACTGCATGCATGCAGGCACTGGAGGTGGTGGAGCTAGCAGCTGGATCTGCTAGCTAACGCCAGCTTTAACTGCCGCCGGATCAGACTGATCATACACAGAATAATATAATCTCTCTCTCACACACACGCGCGAGCTCGGCCGGCCACTTGCTATCCACCATCAGGCACACGGCAGACCTTTGGATCGAGGCCGGAGCCTGTAAGCTAGGTTGTCTAGTGCGTGAGTAGTCCGTAACGCTTAGGACCGGGGGTGCGTGTCTCGTGGTAGGCTGTAAACCCCCGGCCACGCGCGCCAGCGCTTTATAAAAATTTCTCTCTACTTAAATACAAAGATGCGTAAGTTTTTTACGTATTCGAGAAAAAATAGGAGCGCGCCTGGCTTTTTCGCTGTCGCACACAGATTACAGATAGACTACCATATCTAGCTATATACAGTGCGCAGGCAGCACCGCATGCAACAAGCAGAGTTAGCTGCAACCGCCCCGGCCACCAGGCCGGCTTGCATATCGTCAGGATCTCCCCACGCAAAGTGGCAGTGTTTAGTTTTACTTCTTCTTCGTCACACACACAATTAACTCATATACTAAGTCATAATGCATCTATATACCATCGTCGAGCTACGTATATATGTACCTCTAGCTATACATATACTGACGATGGTATACAAACTGAAATCGTACAAACGGTACCTGATCGCTCACTCTGCATGCATGGTTGCAACTAATGACTGCTGCTATATTACTATATACGGAGTATATATTACTCAAAGAGAAGCAGTAACAGTTTCATCATCTATCGCCGCCTGTGTGCTATAGGACTATTAGCCGTGGCAGCTAGCTCGATCGTCCTAGCTTTAAATGCAGTGACACACGGAGCAGAGTTAAGCATACAAGATCGAGGGGCATGTAAGTACAAGTTTACGTACGGAGAGATCGAGGGGCATGCATATGGCCCCCTTTTGGCCTCAACTGAGCTCCGCCACTGTGATCGTCGTTGGATAACGCGCGCGATAACAAGATCGAAGCCGCCATACTACGTTGCGTCGCAGCGTGTACACATGAGCTCGTTTGCTGGTGAATTAATGGTATGTTGTATCGCTCTAGCTCCTTGATCCTGAGAAAGTCGATCAACATTCAACAACCAGTGTAGTGTATAAAATAACTTATTCTATAGCTTACGATAATTACTATACAAAATTATAGTAACTCCTTATTATACGTAATTTTTATTATAATATTACGATAAATATCTTCGTGTGTTATCGTAACATAACTATCATAAATATGTATTGGCTATATTAATTATATATATAAGATAAAGTTGAGATAGAAAGACATGCACTGCTAGCTCATGAGTGGTGAGTTATTAGTCGTCGTATATATATGTAGTAATGTAGAGGGCCGGGCCGGGGGAGATAAAAAGACTAAACTTTCCGTCGTTCCTACGGCACATGTAAATGCACGCGCGCGCATGTCGTGTTGCGGATGGTGGCCATACGTACATGCATGCATATGCAGGGGACCCAAGATCCACCGCATACGGGGGCTGTACTGTACGTAGCTAGACATGCATGTGCGGCGGCCGGGTGGTCATGGTCTCATGTATGCAGCGTGCAGAGCATGCAATGCAAATTGCATGCATGCGCGGTAGAAACAGGAGAAATCCATAGCATAGCGCATGCATGGCGGCTGTAACTGCAAGAGCTAAACGCGTTTGGGTTGGCAGCGGGGGCACACTCTGGCCAGCCGTCGATATGATCATGGCCAGCGTGCGTACGTGCAGGACACGGCAGGCAGATGGGACGTACAGTTTGCTCAGAGGAAAGTACGAGAGTGCACGCCCGCACGTACACACACAGCTAGCTGCATGGACGCGTCGGCAAGCACACTATTTCGTCTTCCTGTTTCAACTTTGTGGCTTGCCGGTTTCGCTAGTTCAATTCGTCGGCCACCGCGGCGCTGGTAACGCCGAACGCGGGGGCGAGACGGATCCTACTATACCGTGCCGTGCCTCGCACAAGCCAATGCCGGGTCCGTTTTGCTCGTCTATATATAGGATCGGACTGTTACACAGATAGTAGACAGCTAGTACTCCGTGCTACTGTAGCTGTATTAGGCCGGTACCTGCTGCACAATCGCATGAACGGGCGGGCATTTATATTAACCTCATGCATGATGCGTTTACGCTGCGCTGCCAAGTTCGTTGTTGTTGCCTTGATCTAATGCATGATGCGTGCATGCGCATGTCGTTCACCACAGGCTTCAGGATAGCTGCGTGCTAATCGAACCTGTACATTCTAGAACGTATGATGTACTCCTAGCTACGTATGATTGGAGAGGAGCCTTACCTTTTTGTCATCTCAGCTCTTTTTCGCTCACGGATCGCGGTCACACCATAACACTACCGCTCAGAAGTTGACGAAACGTACTACATCATGCACCCGTTGATGTGAGAAATGACTATTTTTATGACACTTTTTTATTAGTTTTCATTATATTATTACTGATTGCAGTTATTATCATTCAAATCAAAACGCTCTTTTTGTTATCACAAATCAACTCCATCTTTGGTCAAACTAAACCGCCGCGGGAAACCATGCATCTTCCTCTTTCGCTGGGTAGCCCACGCTGATCGATCGGATTCCTGGGCCGCCATATATCCAACGAGGGCCCATCATCTCCATGGGGGATTCCAATTCTCTTATCCCTGCCAGAACCAGAATGAGTTGGCCCTTTCTTTAGGCTCCTAGCCCACTGCGGTCTGCCCGTCTGGCGCTGGGCACAAGACAAGCCAACGTGACAGTGACGCTGACACGGCACAACACAACACAGAGACACTCGTGGGGCATAGTTGTCCTCTCTGTAGACGCCAAGGCTAGTCCGATCCAGCTGCAGCCTTGACGGCTTTATTCGCCAACCCAGGTACTCCGTATGTACTTGCCTCCAAACAGACCACGACCAATCGATCATCACGCTTGCTGACGTAGCCCAACCTCGGTTTACATCCCGTCTTCTAGTTTGGGTCCCTATCAAAATAGTGGAGCTTTTTTAATACACTCAACACAACATGTAGTGAAGTATATATATTGGAGTGTATATTAGTTCAAATACACTCAACACATGTGATTTGAGGGAGATACATGCACATCCAAACAAGGCCTAAGTATAATAATAAGAACATGACCACTAGCCTTACTATATGAAAATCATCACTATGAGACATTTGATAGGGAAAAAAAAGCTTCTATACTACACTAGGCTTCTCACGTTTGGCTTGCCAGATCTATGAAAAAAAATCTTTACTTAACTTTGGCTTGCCAAATCATTGGCATGAAAATTTTTCATCGCAAACCAATCGGGCCTGTAGACATTTCATGAAGCGTACTCTATACACTCATCTATTCATATACTCCCTCCATCTCAAATTGTAAGTCATTCCAAAAATCTTGGAGAGTCAAAGCATCTCAAGTTCGATAAAAAATTATAGACAAAACTATAAAGATTTATAACATCAAATAGGTATACTATGAAAATATAATTGATAACAAATCTAATGATACTTATTTGACATCATAAATATTATTATATTGTCATATAAGTTTGGTCAAACTTGAGAAACTTTGACTCTCCAAGATTTTTGGAATGACTTACAATTTGGGATGGAGGGAGTATATGATAAAGAGTTAAATGCACCGTAGGTCCATTAACTTTTGTTGGTGTGTTATCTAGGTCCATCAACTTTTAAATTGCATTTTTTGGTCCATTAACTTTTGTGGTTTGTCATCTAGGTCCATCAACTTACAAACTGTATTTTTGGATCCATTAACTATTGCTAGTATGTCATCCAGGTCCATCAACATTCAAATTACATTTTTTATACCCTAAACTTTTTAACTGCCATACCCTGCAATTAACAAATAGATGTAACATGACATGCAAAATAAGTAGCCACAAATGTGTAAAATTCAATTCTTTCTAGTACATCGTTCCATATTATATTTCTTTTCTCCTCCACTTATCAACATTTGATTGTTATTTTTTATCTGAAGGGTTTTCCTTTTTAATGTTTTTGTGTTCCCCTTATATTTCGATTAATATTTATTAAATTACTTTCTATTTAATTTATTTATTTAGATATATTCATAGCATATTATTATTAATTTATATTTTTTCTTCTTATTTATTTTTCTATGACTATTTAATTTCTTCATATTATAGAAATGAAATATAAGGGGAACATAAAAATATTAAAAATAAAAAATCAACTAAATAAAAAAATAACAATCAAATGTTGAAGAGTGGAAGAGAAAATGAAATATAATATAGAACAATGCATAGGTAAGAACATCCATACTCCATATGTTCACTTATTTTGCAGGTCATGTCAGATCTATTCGCTAATTGCAGGGGTATGTGTTGACACCGTTTTTCGGCACGTGTCAAATGAGCTAAGACTTGTATTAATCGGCAGCCGTTTTCCATCGGCATCGGGAAGTCATAGGTCAGTATTACCGATGAGGGTAAAAGCTGTGAAAAGGATAAGTTTGTTGCCGATGGAAGCTGCATAATTCTTGCCGATAAGGGTTAATTGGTGAAGTCAAGTCACCAGAA
Source organism: Microstegium vimineum (assembly GCA_022036555.1). NCBI lineage: Eukaryota > Viridiplantae > Streptophyta > Magnoliopsida > Poales > Poaceae > Microstegium > Microstegium vimineum. The sequence goes on along the minus strand of CM039139.1, from coordinate 29,972,241 downwards.
CTGCAAAGTTGTCGATGCCGATTGCCGATGAGGAGATGATGCCGATGGGCATGGAGTGCCGATGGGTACAGGGTGATGTGGCGGTTGACGTCAGCAGAAGTTTGCCGGTGGCGAAAGAAGGAAGTCGCGGACTGAAGGAATCTGCCGATGGAAAGTTTTCATCGAAGGAAGAGCGTAAGGAAACTGGTGATTTTATACCAGTATTGTTATAGTAGTTTGAGTCTGACTCTTGCACGAGTCATTTATTTCCTTAGCAAAGGAAAAAAATATTGTTATTGGGTCCGGCTCCTGCGCGAGTCCGTTATTTCCTTAAAGTTAGGAGTTTTGTTTAGGGAAGGCACGAGTCGTGTCTCTGTACAACTCTCCTTGCGAGAGTATAAATATGTGCCCAAGGGCCACGTGAGAAAATATGAATCAATCTATAAAAATCAAATCAATTTACTCTTATTCTACTTTTATCGCAATTTACCCTTTATTGCATTAGTCTTAGTTTATCTACGAGTTCTTCAAGCTTCGACGGGCTGCATCACCTTGATCTCCGTCAAACCCTTGCAAGTTCCGCGTGGGAGTACCTCTGAGCTTTGACATCCGGGCGCATCGCTGTTGTCTCGTTCAGCTCTGCTCTAGTTATCCTGATCAAGTTTGAGTCTTGGCATCCGGGCGTATCGCCGTTGTCTTGTTCAGATCTTGTTCTAGTTATCGTCCTTGTCGATTAACTGGTCAAATCGACTGACACACCTTGGATATCGAATTTCGGGTAATAGCCCGAGGTGTTCGCAGATCCTAAAGCTTTTTGTGTCAACAATATGAACCTACGGTGAGCCCGTTTGAAACTTTAGGGACAAAAAATGCAATGTGAAAGTTGATGGACCTAGATGACACACCACTAATAGTTAATGGACGCAAAAATGCAATTTGAAAGTTGATGAACCAGGATGACACAACAACAAAAGTTAATGGACCTAAAAATGCAATTTGAAAGTTGATGGACCTAGATGACACACCAACAAATGTTAATGGATCTAAGGTGATAAATGTAGATGTAATTTTTGTTAGCTATAAATTCATAGCGCAAGTAGCTACTCCGTATAAATTTTTGTTAGCTATAAATTCATATAGGAGCTCTTGTATTTTTACCCCTGTTTTCTATTGAAATTGTGATTTTACCCCTATTTTTTGGACTTTGTGAATTTATCCATGTGATTTCAAAATGAAGCACTAGTTTTCCCCTGGTCCGTCATCCTTCCCTAACAGTGTTAAATTTTGTCCAAAAGGACATAAATACCCATGCGATTTTGCCCCTGTTTGTTATGTCTATTCTGATTTTACCCCTGATTTAGAATTACAGTTTTGTATTATATGTTGACACAATTGATTAAATTTGGTCAAATATATTTGACACAACCTGTAATTATTTCAACTCAGAACTAATATTGAAAAAATGTTCAAAATTTTGGCAGCACCTTTGCAATATTTTTCTAGCATCATGATAACAATATGAAGCACATATAAAACACATGAGAAAAATTATGGAGAACCAACAACATTTTAAAGTCTCACATACATCATATCAATATATCCGCAAAATACAGGTCTACATCATGGGCTTTCCGTGCGCACCACTGTGGCCAATAAGTCGGGCGCTAGAGGAAGAAGATGACCAGCAAACCATAGGAAGAAGATGCCCAACAGCGGGGCGTCGCGGGGACCTGCTGGCGGACGTCGTTGGTGAGCCGCGGCAGGGCGCCGTCGCCGTCGCCGCCCAGCATGTGCACGCCTCCCCGCAGTCGGCGCTGCCGCTGCCGCCCAACGCGTGCAGGCGCGTGCATGCCGCCCAGTGCGTGCGCGCCTCCCCACGGGGCCACGGGCGGGCGTTGCGGCCTTCCCGTGCCCGCACCTAGAGCCGCGGCCGTGAGGTAGCCGCGCGCCCTCCGTGAAGCCGATTCTGGAGCTGCAACCTCTTCTCTCCCCTTCGATGCTTCTCCGCCGCCTCTGAAAACCCACGCACACACCAAGCCTGGTGTCGTGCTTCAGTTTGGGATGAGAAGATAAGGATAAGGGGTACTATGGTCATTTGGCCTTTGCTTTTCAAATTTAGATTTTTTTATTTTGTTTAATCCATGTCCATCTAACGGATGTGAGAAGCAGGGGTAAACGGACAATTCAGCTTAAAATAATAGGGGTAAAAACACAAAGTTGAAAAAGAAGGGATAAAATCATAATTAGCTTATTGGACAAGGGTAAGAACACAATTATCCCATTCATATATGGTTTCAGTTGGTTGTAGCTCGTCTTTTTGGTTCAGTTTTCTGATGCTTTGGTCTCTTCTGCTCTGCTCTCTGCCGCGGCCCAACTCCACAGTTTGGCCTCCACAGTGCCGGTACGTCTCCGCTTGTCTCGTCTCGTCTCGTCCATCTGTGGCTAGGGAAGGGATGGGGGGCCATTGCCTTGCCGGTGGTGGCTCGCATCAGGAAATCTGCTGCCGTCCGCCCCATTCCCACACCACCGGCCACCAATCATCCAGCCGGCCAGACACACACCAGAGCCCTGGCCGTCCGTTTCGCCATATACCCTTGGCAGTTTCATCCTCCTCCGCGGTCGAGTCGAGCGAGCCGTGGCCAAAACCCCCACAGCCACACGACCTCACTTCTCATCTACCTACCCTGCTGCCAGTGCCAGTGCTAGGCTGCCACTCCCACGGGCCGGCGGGCTAGCTTAGGACTGAAGAAGATCGAGCACGCTTAGAGCACCAACAACGATATAAGGTAATACCTAGCTCTAAACTATAATTTCTTCAATAGCACAACAAGTATCTGGTACACATGGATAATCTCACATAACACTCTTGAGTCTTGAGCCTAGCTCTGATCAAGAACCAGTTTCTCTCTCTCTCTTCTTCTATTAAAAAAACAAGAAGAAAATACTTAGAGCTAACTAGTTTCTCTCTCTATTGTTCTATTAAAATACAAGAAAAAATACTTAAATCTAGCTTATAAGTCAATTATTGCAGGTAATAACCCTTATTATGCCTCGAGAAAGTTGTGATAATTTGGAAGCGTTTTCTTCGTGGCTGCGGTGGAAAATCTGCTCTCCTCGGCCCGGCCCACTCGTAGCTTATGCCATGAACGACAGAACGCCAGGTACGTTGCATCGCATCCAAGATGATCTAAAGAACTGGACTAAACAAAGATGTTTTGGAATGGAAGGTTCCATGGGCCACTGCTTTCACCGTCAGGCCGTCACCACAACTACCAATTCCTCATCCTAACTAATGTAGCCACGACGGCCTGTCTTCTCCTCCAGATATACTACTCTGTTTACTTTTATTTGGCTGCAGTAGTACTGACCTCAACATTTTTTTTTGCGAATCAACAAAGAAAACCTCACAACCATCCAACTAGGTGTCACCATCGTCCAACTAAGTTTGCCGCCAGTTTCCCACCTTGTTCGGTGGATCCGGTCCTGCTAGTCGATTCAAGGCGTACCATGATGTTTTTTTTCTCAAACCCACGATTTTTTTTAACAGATCTTCAACTTCCTAAAACATTGTGTAATTAGTACCATGCAAAACAGCTTAGCAGTCTCTTCATGCTGTATGTAGAGCAAGTGTAAGCTAACAAACTTAGACCACGTTTGGATTTGGAATGCAGAAAAATCCTCTCTTTTTTTCATTTTCACAAAATTATACCTTTTTTTTAACGACGAGAGAAATTAGACCATTTTGTTTCATTTCTCACAAAATTAGACCATGTTTTTATCGACGGTGCAAGCTGGCCCTGAATCCTACGTGTGCACGGGAAATGTTTTCATTTCAGTAACACTGATTACTGTAGATGATGTGGAGTAGTATGCTACAGAAAATCAGCACGGGAATCCCACTGCATCTACGTACTCCTACCTGGAGATTCCCTGGACCCATTCGTCGGGTGGGCCCTGGCGACGAGAGATGACACGTCATTGCCGTCCTTTCCGCACTCCACTCCACTTCCTCTGTCCTCTTCCAGCCCCAGCCCACCACTATATATAGGCAAGGCAAAGCAAAAACCAAAGCAGCAATCCAAACCCAACACGATCACTACTTGGGCGCAGCCGCAGCCGCCCCCACATAGCACGAGCGATCGATCGGCGCGCCCCTGAGACGAGAGGAGAGGGCCGACCTGGTCCTGATCAGATCAGCTGATTGAAGGGATCGAGCTCTCGGTCTTGGCTGCTTCCACCCGCTGCGCACCGGCGGCCAATGGCGATGCCGAGGGCTTCGGGCGCGGGGTCGCTCCGCTTCCTAGGCCTCCTAAAGCAGCCGGAGTCGTCAGCGGGGCCCGACGCCGCCGCGGCGTTCGAGCTCGACGAGCGCGACGTCGTGTGGCCGTCAGGCGGAGGGCATCACCAGCAGGACGGTTGGGCCGTTCCACCGGCGCCGGCAGCGACCGCGGCGAGGCGGCGCGCGCACGCCGTGCCGCACAGCTTCGGGCTGTCGTCCCTGCTCGTCGAAGGCAGCGGTGGAGGGGTGGCCGTGCCCGTGCCCGGTAGGGCGGTGGCGCCGAGACAATCGGCGCCGGTCCGCGTGCCGGCGCCTTGGCCGGGGAAGGCGGCGGGTGGCGGGCGCCGCGCGGGGGAGGACGGCCGCGGTGCTGTCAGTGGAAGGAAGGCTGACGACGAGGACGATGAGGACGGGGAGGAGATGGTGCCGCCGCACGTGGTCGCGGCGCGGCGGCACGCGCGGTCGTCGTCCATGCTGGAAGGCGTCGGGCGCACGCTCAAGGGCCGCGACCTCCGCCGTGTCCGTAACGCCGTGCTCCGGCAGACCGGGTTCCTGGACCTCTGAAGCAAGCGAAGCCGATCGATGGATCAGCAGATCAAGGCAGGGATCTGTTTCGTCTTGAGCCCCCTGCCATTAATTTCAGCTGCGTCTCGTCTCTCGTCTCTCGTCTCCTGTGTAACAAAACCCCAAACCTTCATTGCTCCATGCATGTTCCTCAACACCTGAAGAACTGAATTCAATACTACATTCAATCCGATTGGTCTTCTCTTCTCTTCTTCTCTCCTGCACAGAGCCTCCGACTTTTCTTTTTTCACCTGGATTCAACACGTACATTCACCTGATGACTCCAATAGGAACCAATGATCCTCAAACAAAAAATACAACACGGAATAAACGGACGAGATCAATGATCAGGACGAGGGAACGAAAAATACAGGGCGCCCACACAACAGTCGCCATCGCAATCGCAATCGAGTGGATGATATGATGGTCTGCTCTACTACTACCAACAAGTTGGGCTCATCTGGCACTAAACAAGCCATGGCTTTGACACGGACAGGCAATATAATGGTCCTGTTTGGATCAAACTAGCTCGGCTAGACCTAGTTAGAGTTAGTTTGTAAACTAGCTTAAACTAGCTCTAACCAAGGAGGTGTTTGGATTCAAGACTAATTTAGGCTAGTTTGATAATAAATTATTTTTACAAATCATCCAAATATATTCATGTGGAATCTTATTTTAAAGTATTTATTGTAACAAATTTAATGGTGTAATCGGAATTTTATTTGGATGTTTGGTTTGTGAGTTATAATATTTTTTTTAGTTACATATGAGGTGGGTCCTACTTTCCACCACAACCAGCTCAAACTAGCTCTAGCCCTGGGATCCAAACATGGCCAATATAATATGATGCGAAGCCTGAAGCCAGGCTGCCCCTGCTTGTGCCTGCCTAGTACCTGCATCAAGCATCCTAGGAGTAGAATATAGCAGCATCTTGCGGCGCTGGCCGCTGGGTGGCTGTTTCACAATCACACCAGCATCACGCAGCGTTTATTTCGTGCCCATTCGCCCAAGCCCAACCCGCCAATATTTTTCTTCTTCTGAAGCAGAAGCAGAAGCAGGCAGCCATTGTTCTTGTTGGCGGCATGGAACGTGGGTGTAACATGGACTCCAATAGGCTCGCGTCGGGTATTTCAATCATCATTCTCTTCCTCCTCCCCTCTCTCTGCTCTGCTCACGTCGGCGGCCGGCGGAGGGGTTGGTGGCTGGCGGCGTGACGGCCTATTGCGGTTTTGTCAGAGATCGGGAAAAGGCAGGTTCAGATCCCCATGCATGCCGTGCCGTGCCGTGATTGTCCGCTCCCGCTAGCTTCTACTGTTCCACAGGCAGGCGGGCTCAAGATTCGGCCGCCGCTGGCCGTCGTTTGCGCCGGGCCGTCCTTTTTGCCTCTCGTCGTTTCGTTCAGTGTGGGCTGTCCATCAACACTCATCATGGACTCGTCACACGTCAGTAGGCATGGGTACATGCCATGCTGCTGCAATGCGGTGGTTAATATATGCTGATGCCGTAAATAATACTACCTGCATCTCAAATTATAGAAATTATAAGCCACTCTAAACATTTTGGAGAAGCAAAGCATCTCGTTTAGACTATTTTTTTTAAAAAAAAACTTGTAAGAATTTATGACATTACATAGATATACTATGATTTTCATAGTTGATAAAAAATATAAGAGCAACTCCAAAAGACTTGCTAAAATTAGATGCTAAATTATAAGATTTAGCCATTATATAAAATACAAATCTCATCTAAAATGTAGAATTTTATAACATTGTAGCTAATTTAGAAAACACACATAGTAAACCAGATTCACTAGGGAAATATGGCGAGCGTGAATGGCGAATAGCCAGCTAGGTAAAATAGAAAACATTATACACAAGCTTTTGGAATTATTTTTTGGAGCACAATAGATATAAATGGCTTCACGAATACGTTTAGTCGGTCTGTTAGAGTTGCTCTAATGATATTTAGTTGGTATCATAAATATTATTATGTTATCAACTTAAATACTTTGACTCTCTGAGATTTTTGGGATGACTTATAATTTGAAATGAAGGGAATATACTTTGCGTCTAGAAAAAATAATGAATAAACTTGAAGATAAAATGTCGATGAAATATTGGTCATGCTACAATATACTCTCTCTATTCCAAATTAATTATCGCTTTTGGTTTTCATGCTGCAAGTTTTACTCGTTTGGTAAAAAATACGTACAACATTTGTATTTCTAAATAAAATTATTAAACAACTTAATTTAAATATCTTTTCAATGATATTAATTATGTACCATAAATATTAATATTTTTAATATATATTTTGTCAAAGTTATGGAAGCGAAAGTCATAGATATTTTGGGACAGAGAAAGTATTGAATAAAAATCAAATAATACTTAATTGTTACATGATACTATATTCATATATCCTTTTCTATATAAAATTTGCTAAAAAAATAGTGGTTTGGTACTATATTATAATCTTATATTTTTTGCATGTTTATCTCTTCACCATTGGTTAAAAAGAAGTGGCATGCGTGTTCATCTTCTACCAGTTGAGATTGGATTAGCATTTGTTTACCGTACGTGGTAATCCGTTTCTGTGGGCCTATGAGATGTGTAAAAAAAATAACTCTGTTGGTTGTAGATGAGTCAATGCCACGGCTGATGTACATGAAAGTGTAATATATTGTACTCTCGTTCCTACTGCGCTTGTGGCAATCAAGCATCTCCTTTTCTTTTCTTTTCTTTTTTCGTTTGGATTGGATTACGGGGTAGTATTGTATCACGCTTGGACAGCGACTTGTGTAGAAAATGACAAGAAGGTACTGCCTCTTTTACCGGAGAAGGAACAAGGAGTTTGCCAACTGCATAAAAAACAAAACGACAAATAGCAACCGCATTGAATCATCCCGATCTGACATGCCTCGCACACGATCCAAAACTCATCGGAATGTTTTCTTTTCTTTTTTGGGTTTTTTTAATCACATCATTACAATTTTCGAACTTTGGAGAAACACCATTAGAACATCTCCAAGAGACTCTCCATATCCGTCCTATATGTTAGGAATAGAGATTTTGATAAAAAATTATACTCCAACAGCTTAGCTAAATGGTCTTCTAAATATAGTCATCCTCTATATTTCGGATTTTTCGCTAGCTAAATATAAAATACGAGAATGACTCTCTAAAGTATGCATGAGATTTAGAAAAGCTGTTGGAAAATAAAAAGATATACAATATGCAAATGACTCTCCAAATAATAATTTAGAGAATGAGATTTAGAAAGACTCTTGGAGATACTCTTACTATTCGCGTATTTTGAAACATACCATTACAATTCTTCACTTCCTATAAATATACCACGAAATATGTATGAAAATAATTTGGACCCAGCTGCAGCCGTATCTGAATACGTATACTTCTATTACAGCCTCTCTCTCTATCACTGACGTGTGGGCCCCACATGTCATCTTCTTCTTCCTCCTCTTGCCATCTCCATTACCGAGCTTCCGAGCAGCATCCGCCACCGTCGAAGGCGAGCAGCAGCAGTACGCAGGCGAGCGACCGGCGATGGGGCGCACGTGGCCGGCGAAGCACGCAGATTGGGCGGCGCGCGAAGCACGCAGCTAGGGAGCTTGAGGCTTGGGCGGTACGGGGAGCATGCGGCCGGTGCGTGCACGGCCACGGAGCGGGCGGTGTGCTGCTCGCACGCGGAGCTCGCGGCCCGTGCGTGCACAGCGTGCTGCTCGCACGGACGGGGCCGTGTGCTGCCGTGCTGCTCGCACGCGTGTGGCTGCTGCGCGCCCACGCACGTGCGCCTCCTCTCCAGGCTCCAGCGGCTCGCCTGGTGGCTGGTGCTGCTGCTCGCCATCGACAGATGCAGCTCGGGCTCTCAACAATGGAGATGGCAAGAGGAGAAAGAAGAAGATGACATGTGGGGCCCACACGTCAGTGATAGAGAGAGAGAGGCTGTAATAGAAGTATATGTATTCCTATACGTCTGCAGCTGGGCCCAAATTGTTTCCATACGTATTTTGTGGTATATTTGTAGGAAGCGAAGAATTGTAATGATATGTTTTAAAATAGATGAATAGTAATGGTGTTTCTTAAAACTTCGAAAATTGTAATGGTGCGATTTCAAAAAACTCTTCTTTTTTTTTGTCAAAAGAGGTAGGTAAGTCCACCGTCTCGACTTATCCTAAATTTCGGAGTTTATTTATACGTCACGAGTAGCCAGAACCGGAATGTGCATAATAAATTTACCTACAGAGACCTTTCAGCTTTGCTCACTGTACTAAGAGTTAAACCGGGTTTTGAAATGGTAGGTCGTATTTTTCTGTTAACCTAACTACATAAGGTGGGTCAGATAGATCATGTTAGGTCTTGTTTAGTTGGCCTCTAAATTCCAAAACTTTTCAAGATTTCTTATCACATCGAATCTTTAAACACATACATGAAGTATTAAATATAAGTAAAAAATATAACTAATTACACAGTTTGTCTGTAAATTCCGAGACGAATTTTTTGAACCTAGTTGCGTCATAGTTAGACAATAATTACCAAATAAAACCGAAAGTGCTACAGTGCCCAGATTCCAAATGTTTTTGGAACTAAACAGGCCCTTAGGTACGATAATGGACAAGAGATAGGCTAGCTGCTGCTTTATTCCTCCTACGTCTAGACAGGAGTTAGCTGCGTTCTATCCGATCGACGATTAGGATTTTCTTATCGTGATTTGCATTGGTGCACTTTTTTCATACATGGTTGGTGTTGCTCAAACCGCCAATAGGCCAAGATCCAATGGCAATGACATGGATACGATGAAATCGATCGTTGAAGCTGACGATGGACACTGACGTGGATACGATGAAATCGATCGTTGAAGCTCGAGATGGATTCTCTTGGGCCGCTATCCCCTCACCTGTCTTCTCAATTTGCATAAGATGTCAGAGAGAAACTTGATCACACCCCATCAGGGACACAATTAGAGAAAATTTGAGAGGAATACACTTACCTTGTGTATGTATATTTTTTTAATAACGACACATATATTGTGAAAAATTGATCACAATCACTACTCTCTACCAACTATATAGGGTGCCTATGCAATGGTGGGATCATTAGACTGTCTCATTTTGGGTAGTGCACAATACTTTTAGGTAAAAAAATCAGCCTCCAATAACATATGCAAATGGGAGACCCATTTTGAGTGCAAGCTCAGCCAAGACCTAAAGATGCATAGTCTGTCACACGATATGCAAACCTGGTGTGCTTGTAGTGGTGGGCCCAGACATAGGTGCATGCCTTCTTTTGCATTGGCTGTTGGAGATAGGAGGGTATGGATGTGCGACCCTTTTACATGGTGTGACCCAAATGATGAAATGGATGTTGTATTTGGGTCTTCACTGCTGGAGATAGCCTTACCGTGAGAAAAAAGTGAGTAGGATGTACTCCATATAAGCATCGTGGCGAATTGAATCTATGACACATACACAAGCATCCAATTCCAATATATGAGAAAGCTTTTATCCTCCTAAATTTATGTAACAAATATTTATTTGAACTGATCCTCTTATAATTTATTAAGACAACAATTTATGTGTCCGATGCTACACATGTCCTGAATCTAGGACCATGGCAGATTCTTACAACGCTCTGGTCCCACAAGCCCACTAATGTCCTTCCGCTGGCTAGGCCTGCGACACCGATGGCCCAATAAGGAGAAGCTAGAAGCCCACCGAGATCGAAAAGAGCGATCCGGTCGGTGCGCTCGACTTCAAACGGTCAGCCGTAGTATCAGCTGTTCAAATTTCAATCGCGGGGCAAACAAGGAAAGCAACCAAAGGCATTTCGCTTCTGCCCCAAATTCATATCCAGATAGCAGCCGCACATCTCCTCCCATTCCCCCGAATCCAAGCTCGCCCAAGCTCTCGGATCCAACCCAATGGAAGGCGCGGAGCAGCTGTTCCCCGGCGACGGAGGCGGCGGCGACCCCATGGACTTCTCGTGGACCGCTGACGGGAGAGAAGCACCCGGCGGCCGGCCGCGACGACGAGGTTACCTCGGCCCCGGCCCCGCCCCCTTCGCCGCAGGAGGTGGTGGAGTCCATGATCCTCGTGCCCGGGCCGCGCGTCGTCATGTCCGGCCTCAGACTGCCTGATTGCCGTTCAGGTGGTGTTTCCAAAACCTTCCTCTTAGGTTAATTCGCCTCGGGTTGGTCTAGCTCGTCGACCTGGGTTCTTCGAGGTCGGGAGTTATTGTCCTCTGTAGGAGAGACTTGATGGAGGTTGGGGGGAAGAAACCCTAGGTACGACGCCTCACCAAATTGGTTCCTTCCCCCGAGAGATTTAGGACCTAGATCTATCCAGATTTAGCAGGTCAAACAGGTTTTGTCGCGTGCGCTTGTGTCATTCTCCAACTAGAGACGTTCCTGGGGTGTTGTGCTATACAGGGAGCTTATCAAGATCCTCCAACGGAAGAGAAAAGTCCTTAATAGTGGTGCCATTGTTGTGTACCTCATCTACTAAACATTCCCTGATACGAAACTGGTGGGCGTTGCCTTTACATCAAGAATCTAGTAATCATCTTGCGTTTTATTATTGTAATACCTGCCGACATTGCTACTTTTGATCGATTGGTGTCCTTGCCTGATTTTGGTTAATGCCAACTAAGTGACTGAAGAACAGATTTTCATTGGGAAATAGACTTCAACTGTATTGCATGCTTTGAAGTTGTACAGTCCTGTGCCATTATTGTCTATTGAACATGGAAAAAGAAGCTTTCGCAAGTAGAAGTATGCTTGTTACCATAGAACCACCCTCTTGCATATAGCCATTTACAGTTCGTAGGATTGCTACCTTTTCTGTATAAAATATATATATGTCCTTTCTGTTTAGAATAAATTATTCTGTTAGACTACAAACTACGAAATGTTACAATTTTATTAGTTTTTTGTGGCCTAGTATTTTGGGTGGCATAACTGCACGGAATTATGAATTTTCTTCATATAGTGGACTCAGAATCATCTTTTATATAAACACGAGATTGCTCCTGGTACCAAACTGCCAATGTTAGATTAGAAGTAGTTGAGACACTTTCACTTTATTATGTTTTCGTAGCTCTAGACACCTCTTACTCTCCTCTGTTGCCTGTCATGAAGCAGATGACTGTGTTCTCTTCCTTAATGCTGGTGGTGGTGCATTCGAAGGATTGGATCCCTGTGTGAAGGTTTCTGGTGATTCATTCTTTGAAGGAGGGGATGTGATAGAAACAAATGAGAGCATAGTTGAAGGTGGTGATTGTCCATTTATTTATCACTCAGCACGATACGGCAATTTCAGCTACAAGTTTTATGGTCTTGCCCCCGGAGCGTATTTTCTAGATCTGCATTTCGCTGAGATTCTCTACACACGTGGGCCAAAAGGAATTAGCATGTTTGATGTCCTTGTGCAAGACGAAAAGGCAAATATGCTAACTTGTTAAAACTTATAATTGTGTCTCATGATTTCTGTTCAGGTTCAGCTAAAAAAAAGAATCACTTTTGAATCCACAGGTATTGTCTCAACTCGATGTGTATGCTGTAGTCGGAGGAAACAGGGCCCTTCAAGTGCGTGATATTAGGGTTACTGTTGAGATGAATGGTGCTGTTATGATCAATTTCAAAGGAGTAAGAGGAAGTCCTATGGTTTGTGGGATCTGTATTCGCAAAGCACCACTTTTATCAGGTAAGGAGTTGATTTGGGGCAATTTACATATTTTTTTAGAGTGATAACCTTGGTCTTACACTCATGGCAGCAAACTCAGTTACAGATGGCAATGTCTTGTGTAAAAAATGTTCATCTGATATTGATGTCTCAACTACCCAGGTCAGAACTTTCACATGATGTTGCAGCTTCATATGAGATTTTATGATACTTATGCATGGTCTTTCTATGAGCATGCAGACTAGGACAAGTAAACTGATCTCAAAGTATGAGAAGCAGATTGAGGAGCTCACCAGCCAATGCACTATGAAGTCCAATGAGTGTTCTATGGCATGGTCTTCTGTGGACACTACCAATGTGGAGCTTAGCAGACTTAAAATAGAGCTTCACCAGAAGGGTGCTGAAATGGAGAATCTTGGTATGGATTACACCCATTCAGTGATATCCTCTTCACATCCTAATTGGTTGCATATGCTCACCATTTTTATCCATTTTCCGACAGTGCAAGCTCTTGGTAGAGAGAGTGGCCAACTAAGAAATGTTTCCCATAAATATGAAAATGACAAGAAATTGTGGGGTGCTGCTATATCTAATCTGGAAAGGAAAATCAAGGTAAAATTGATTTAATGCACGCGTTATCACAACAACTTCTGGAATAACTTGAATATGTTTTCACTCCTTAATCCACAGGCCATGAAACAAGAGCAGGCATTGTTGTCACTTGAAGCACATGATTGTGCGAATGCAGTTCCTGATTTGAGCAAGATGATTGGAGCAGTTCAGGCCCTAGGTAACATTTGAACTTGTCTAGTTTCATTTTGCAACCTTGCAGCTGTTAAATAAACAATGTATGATTTAATTATTGCAGTTGCACAGTGTGAAGATTTAAAATTGAAGTACTATGAAGAGATGGACAAGAGGAAGAAACTTCACAACATTGTTCAGGAGACAAAAGGTATCTATTATCCTTCGTTTATCCAGTTGTTTGCACTTACTCTTATCATTTACCTGAGAGAATGAATTTCATATTCCCATTCTGTCTTCTCAACTATTTCAGGAAACATCAGGGTTTTCTGTCGATGCCGGCCCTTAAGCAAAGATGAGGTGTCATTAGGTCAGAAATGTGTAGTGGATTTCGATGGATCCAGTGATGGTGACATAGTAATTGCAAATGGTGGAACAACTAAAAAGACCTTTAAGTTTGATAGAGTCTTCACACCTAAGGATGATCAAGGTATATCAGTCATAACTTTAAAGTTTGAATGAAGCTGTAGTTTATTTTACAATTGTAGTACTGTCACTGTGTTAGAAACAGTAGTCTACAAATTCAGTTATTTGAGTTTAACATTATAAAGACAAGATTGTTAGCTGGGTACTTGTACATGTTTGGCTTAAAACTGTTATTTGAGTTTGGCATTATAAGGAGAAGATCGCTAGCTGGGTACTCGTACATGTTTTGCTAAAAAGCAAAAGTGTTAAATTATTATGTTCAAACAACTTACCTTATATGACTTCTGTTGTCTAATGTGCAACTTGAATTAATGGGCAGATATAGTGTACGCCGATGCGTCTCCACTGGTCACATCTGTCTTAGATGGCTATAATGTATGCATCTTTGCCTACGGGCAGACAGGGACAGGAAAGACTTTTACCATGGAAGGAACTGAGAGTAATAGGGGTGTTAACTATAGAACTCTGGAAGAATTGTTCAATATTGCAGAGGAGAGGAAAGAAAGTGTCACATATGACTTATCTGTTAGTGTTCTTGAGGTTTACAATGAACAGATCAGAGATCTTCTTGCCACATCTCCATCTAAAAAGTATGAAAAATTATTTTCTGTTCCTGTTTTTTTTGTTTATAATAGTAGGAGCTCGTGTTAACTCAACATTCATCTTTTGCATTTAGGCTGGAGATCAAGCCAAACAGTGAAGGACAAAATCATGTCCCTGGGTTAGTGGAGGCCAAAATTGAGAACATAAATGAGGTTTGGAAAGTTTTGCAAACTGGAAGCAATGCAAGAGCTGTTGGTTCAAACAATGTTAATGAGCATAGCAGTCGCTCCCACTGGTTGGACACTGTTTTCATTATAACATCCTTTTTTATTCGTGAGCTGATTGCTTGCTGTCCAAATGGTTCTTCTTTTAATCTTTATAACTTTTCTTCAGCATGCTATGCATCATGGTGAGGGCTAAGAACCTGCTTACTGGAGAATGTACAAGTAGTAAGCTTTGGCTTGTAGATTTGGCTGGAAGTGAGCGTTTAGCCAAGACTGATGTGCAAGGCGAACGACTTAAGGAAGCACAAAATATTAACAGATCACTTTCTGCATTGGGTGATGTCATTTCATCTCTTGCTACAAAAAGCAGCCATATACCCTACAGGTTCGTGGTATTCATCTAACTGCATATGCAACTATTTAACTCCTTTGTTCTATCGCTCACTATTTTAGTGCCTTATCTGGTCAGAAATTCCAAATTAACACACTTGCTCCAAGACTCTCTAGGTAAGATGATCTGCTTGCTCAGGGAAAACTATTATCGTGATTATGTGTAACTTTTTCCTCACTTGGCCACATGATTAATTTTCTTTCTGTGGTTTTGGCATTGATAATAGGAGGAGACTCAAAAGCATTAATGTTTGTGCAAATTAGCCCATCCGATAATGATGTTTCAGAAACCTTGAGTTCATTAAACTTTGCCAGCCGTGTTCGGCGTATTGAGTTGGGACCGGCAAAGAAGCAGGTTGATACTGCTGAACTTCAAAAGACCAAACATATGGTGGGTTTTAGTTGTGCATTTTCCTAAGTTAACTTTCAGGATTGTCTTGAAGCAACTTGCTTGAAGCTGGCCTATTGATATATTTACATTTTTCCTGCTGGATGAATGTCAGCTTGAAAGAGCTAAGCAAGAACTCAGACTTAAGGATGATTCTTTAAGAAAGTTAGAGGAAAACTTACAGAACTTGGAGACCAAAGCCAAAGGGAAAGAGCAACTTTGCAAAAACTTGCAAGAAAAGGTACATATAATTGATAGTAATATTTGAAGAGTTGGTCTTTATGGTACTTCTTGGTTATTGTTTTTTCACTTGTGCCTGACAGCCTTTTCGAAAAATATGTTAGCTAAAAGAGCTTGAGGGCCAGTTAGATTCCAAGGCACATTCTCAAACTACATCAGAGAAACAGCAGCGTCAGCTTTCTGGAAAACTAAAAGAGAAAGAAGAAATGTGTACTGCACTTCAGCAGAAGGTACATTGATAGTAACTACTGTGTTTGTATGCTAGGAGCATGAATAGTTAGTGTTCTTACAGCTTCTTAATTAGGTGACTTCAAATTTTTATGCTCCCATGTTCATCCCTTTTCAGATTGTGGACTTAGAATGCAAGCTTAGACAGCCACGCCAATCAGAATCTGAGGTTGCACTTCTCAAGAAAACGGTAATCTTACAAGTAATTTTTAATGGCATTTAGCAGCATGCTCGAACTGGTTTTTATGTTTTTTTTTTCTTTTCTTTTCTCAGATCAAAGAGTTGGAGGTCCAGTTGAAGGAACAAGAACATGACCGATCAGTTGTGGAATTAAGCGTAAGTTCTACGAAGATGTTATCTTTGAATCTGATATATGAATTGGTCTTATCGTTGTTATTATTATTTGTTTTGTTAGATCAAAGAGCTGGAACTCAGTCTGAAGGAACAAGAGCACCATCGATCTGTTGCAGAACTAAAGGTGACTCGTTGAATGATATTGCGACCAATTTCCTGACTTCTATTTCAAAGGGAAATGATATTGCAATTTGTCAACAGGTTTGGGTTTGTTTTATGAAGGTTTTCTTTTCCTTTCTTAGATCAAGGAGCTGGAGCTCAAGTTGAAGGAACAAGAACACCAGCGATCAGTCGCGGAACTAAAGGTATCTCCTCTATAGATGTTGTGCTATCTATCATTGATTCCACTGCGTGTTTCCAGACAAGGTAGTTGATCTTCTTATGCCCCCAAAAATGCAGGCAAGAGAAATAGGACATGAGCTATTGCAAACACAGAGAACTGAGTCGATGCTTCAGATTAAGGTAGCCTTTCTTTCTCAGAGCTGCTACATTGTATTCAGTAGTGCATTTATTTAAGCATGTTGGGGGGGGGGGGGGGGGGGGAGTAATATAACCCGGAGCTTGGGGCGTCTCCATATTTCAGCTAAGAGATCTTGAAAGCAAGGCCAAAGAGCAGGACACAAACATGATGACAGTGGAGTCCACCGTCGTCGCCACTCCTGTAAACGCGAAGGTGCCGCTGCCGCCACTCCCTAGGGACGAAGCAATGAGCGAGAAGGAAAACCGCATCCTGAGGAGCTCAGACGCCCTGAACAAGCAGCAGCAGCAGCCTCACCCTGAGAACGCTTCACTTCCTCCTGAGGCTCCTCAAACGGGCAACGAGAAGAAGAGGAAAGGAGGGGACGCGAGGAACGCATCCATCGGCGGCGGCGGAGGCGAGCAAGAGAACAACGGCGGCCAGAATGCTGCTGGGAGGAAGAGGAGCCTGCCGGCCGAGCGTGAGGCGAGGCTGAAGCGTAAGTCGACCGAACCTCCTCCTCAGGTGAAGAACCTGGTGAGGTCGACGGCGTCGTCGAGGGCCGCTGCCGCCGCTACGCACAAGGCGTCGACTCCGAGCTCCAGAGTCACCAGGCAGCAGCAGCAACCGGGCGGGAACAAGACGACCAGAGGGTGGGTTAGGTAGATGATTGTGTTGTTGCTATGGTGGTTTGTAGATGGCTCAACTTTTGGCTGAGTCCCACCACCTAGGAGCAGTGCCTCCTTGCAGTGAATTAGCTAGCCTTTTATGAAGACGTTTGTACTGTAGTTTGCAGATCCAACACGAGCGGCAGAATTTTAGCTGCATAGGATAGGAGTATCACTTTACTGGAGCATTACTATGCTGTTGAGTTTGCCAATTTCCATTCCCTATGCACGCACGGAACAAGCAAGTCTTGGGACGACGGGAACAACAGTATTTGGCTCCATGCGGCGAGGCCGCTTCGGTAGCGACGCACGCATGGAGGCCATACGCCTACCAAAAAAGCCAAGTCGGGGCCTGGTGGTGACATGTTTCAGGCTCAGTGCACACCTGTCCCGACTCCCTTCCGTCCCGGCAGCGGCAGGCAGGCAGCCAGCCTGGATTAGGACGTCAGCTGCCCTGCCCAGCAGAAAAGGACGCGACGAGATGAAGACAAACTAGCCAACTACTCCGTAGTAGGCAAGCAAGGCGCGAGCCGCCCCGGCTGCCAGTGCCACCCCGGCAGGCAGAGAGAGACAAAAGTCGGGAAGGGAAGCAAAGCAAACCGTGTGCTTCCGTTTCGGTTTGGGCCACAAAAACCCCGGGCGCAACGCGGAAAAACCACGAGCCCACCCTCCTCGCGCGCCCACCGGACGGACGACGCGACGCCATCTCCGTCCCGCCCCCGCGCTCGGCTGCCTTTATCAACAAACCTCCCTCGCAGCACAAGCGATCATCACGACGAAGAAAACCCAACCCGCCGAGACCGAGAGAGCAGCAGGAAGACGAAGCAGCAGCACACACACGCCCAACCGACCGGGGTTAGTTTTCGCGATGTGCCGCGCCACGTCGTTAGAGGGCGGCGGCTTCATCCGCACGTCCCCGTCCCCGCGCCTCGACATCCGCGCCTTCTACCTCCGCCTCTCCTCCTCCTCCTCCTCCTCCTGCTCCCCACGGAGCTCACGCTCGTCTACCAGCCGGCCATCGGCGGCGCGGCGCTGGAGCTAAACGGCCGCGCGCTCCCACCTGCCGCGCCCGCGGAGGTGACGCTACGCCGGGTGGACGCGAACGCGTACGCGAGCGCCGACCGCGTCGCCGCCGCCGCTGATGGCGCGCGCTTCGAGGTGCTCGCCGCCGGGGACGAGGTCGCGGTGGCGGCGGAGGGCGTCTTCTTGGCGCGCGGCGAGGGGTGGCGCGTGGAGTGTCGCCGCCGGGGCCCGGCCTCAGTGTCCGTGGCGGAGGTGGTGGTGCTCGCGGAGGGCGGCGTGCTGTTGCGGGACAAGGCAAGGGCGGCCAGCCGCGGCAGGATGCGGTGCGGGGCCACGAGACTGGAGGGCATACCGGAGGAGGCCACGGACCTCCTTGGCGGCTGGGGTTGTTGCAAGTGCCGCGCCTGTGGGGACGACATCGACGACGATGACGGGTGGGAGGTGGTCGGGGACGCGTCGGACGACGACGGCGAGCCGTTGAAGCAGGAAGAGGAGGAGGTTGAGATGGAGACGGTGAGGTGGGCAATGGAGATGGGCGTCTGGGCCGTGTGCCTCGGCGTCGGCCTCCTCGCCACGGCCAGACGCTTCCGCCGGAACCGCGCCTTCTGGTGACCCCCAACGGGGCCCCAAGTCGTCTAAACACCAGATTTTAAATGCCAGTAGTAGCTTCGGAAAGTCTGTAGTACAGGTTTCGCTGAGATTTCATGATCAAATTTTGCCGTGTAGATTTCCCTCCTCTGTCTCGTTTCCATGATGATCAAATCAACGAGACTTTCTTCGTCCTTTGCGCGTACCAGTCCGACTTGATCATCGCTGGTTATGGTTAATTAAATGAAATTTGCCGTGTACTTGACCCCGACCACCGTCCACAATTTCACATTCCAAGCTGCAAAGAATCTCTGGGTTTGACCTACCTCAAAACATCCGAGTTTTCCGCGACGATCGCCGTGTCATGGTGCAAGATTTTTCAGTACATCAGCTGGCAACTATATCCAGAAGACAGCAGACAATGGCCATAAAATTCTTGCAACCACAGCAACTCATCAAAGGCTCTATTAGTAGACGCACACTGTACGCCATCACGATGACGATTCTTTTCCCACCATTCTGACTCCGTTTTTTTCCAGGTCAGCAGCCGCAGCTTCGGTGAACCCAAATGCCATAGCAGAATAAGAGCATTTTCACATACTCCGTACATGGGCATACAAATGCCATAGAGGTCCAGTCAATCCGTTCACATCACAAATATCTTCGACAGCGCAGGCAACCGAATGAACAAGAAAACACAGCAGGCGTGTGCATGTGGATGGCAACCGGACCTTAGTTGCTTTGAGAACACCCACATGATTACCTTGGTAGGAGTACTTTCCATCACAAATTACAAAACAAATGGCATGCTACAATCTAATAAACCAGTTTAAGCATCAGAACCACTGTCTGAATCAGAATACACTTCATATGGTCTATTCCTGTTCGTGTTTGCTTCAAGTGGTGGAAGGTCGTCATCTTCGTCAGAATCTGGTTCCTCATCAATCTGGGCAGAAGTTTGTGCTTGTGTTCCAGCCTCTGAAGCTTCATTCGGGGTTGAGATGAAAATAGCTG
Source organism: Microstegium vimineum (assembly GCA_022036555.1). Lineage (NCBI taxonomy): Eukaryota > Viridiplantae > Streptophyta > Magnoliopsida > Poales > Poaceae > Microstegium > Microstegium vimineum. The sequence goes on along the minus strand of CM039139.1, from coordinate 29,952,376 downwards.
GCCTGATAAAAGATGGGACGAAGACCAATTTCCGGATGTCAAGCTAAGCAAAATGCAGCAAACGCTGAGATAAAGGTACATGGACTGATATTTTGTAAGATCAATTAGTAGCTTAGGATCTCTAATCATAGTATTCTTTTTTTTCTCTCCCGTTACTACAGAATAGAAAATACAACGCAAAAAAAAAAGCTATATAAAAAATAATTCTTCTGTGGACATTTGATCAGGTAAAAGCTATATGTGTTGTTCAGATTTATTACTCAGTGGCCCTTTCTTTTATTATGACGCATGCGAATTGTATATCCAAGATGATGCAAAGAATTAGATGATTGTTGATGAGGGCCTGTTGTACAAAACAGAATTTTGGTTGAATGCCAATGACATGACACCAAACCTAATGCACGTAGTACAGAAGTAATTAAACCTGTCACTTTGTAAATCGCCGGTGCAATGCCATTTAGATATAGTTACATATGAGATATACCATCAGCAGCTTCAGCCACAAAAATGTTTTTTTTTATCTCAACCTAGATGGGCCTTCCACTGTTTTTGCTTATCGTTAGCCACTCAACAAACCCCTTCAAAACAGGAGGCAACCAAAGCAATGGGTGCAAATTATTCCATGTTGATTCTTCTTTTGATTTTCCATGTACGCTCGATCAATTAACACGAAGGAAACCATACATCATGTGCATAAAAAGAAATGCATTTTGTTACCCTTTCTTCTGTGGCGCATTGCACCAAAGAAGAGCAAGAACAACGATATTTACTGCCAGCTAACTTCAATGCACTGACCCGGTGATCCCTCTCCAGTACTCCTACCAACGTATCCTAATTTTCGATTGAACTGTTTAAGCCGGAGCTCGGAGTACTTGCCATCATCCAGCATCATTGCATCAAAGAACCCGGAAACTTACCAGTTACCAGACTTGTGCAGAGCCCGAACTTGTTCGTGGAAGAGGACTTGCGAGACAACACACGCAATCTTGCTCCCCGATTCCAGAGCCTGATCCCTCCCGCTGGCATCCACAACCACAAAGCTCCCTACAGATTCAGAGCGGACACAAATAAAGACTCAGAATAGTCGTAAAACCAGTTCCTTCATAATCAGGGGAGCTAACCAACTGTCCAACTCCTCACGAATCACTCACCGTTCTTGATCCAGAAGCTCTTCTGGAACTTGGCAGGGAACAAGGCCAGGGACTTGACGCCCTCGCCGTCCATCACCTAGCAACAAAGCACGCCACGCCGGTTAGGAGACTAAACCGAGGATCCCGGGGAAGCATCGATAAGCGGCCTCACCTCGATGACGTTGGAGCCGCGCAGCGTGAGGACCTGCATGATGCTCTCGCCCTCGGCGAGCGTGACGGCGGCGCCCTCGTCGCACGCCCGCCGCAGGTTCTTCCTCCCGGCCTTCATCTGCTCCTCTCCCTTCTTCGGCGGGTACAAGGGAGGCGGAGCCTTGCTTCCTGCGGACCGAAGGACAGGGAGAGAAGCGACGACGAGCAGCGGCGGCGGCGGGGGAGCAAAATTGGCACGGGTCAGGTAAGGCTTTGGCGAACAGCCTTCCCCTGTGGTTGGATGCACGTTGGGCTCGTGGCCTTTTTTATCGGATGTCTCCGAAGAGACGGCGCGTGGCCTTTTTAGTTGTTGGGCCCGAATACACAATTGGCCCGTATATACACACATAAAAAGGAACAGAAGCCCGCTCTTGCTTCTGTGTCTCCGTGATTAGCGGATTTGACATTTTTCGTTCTTTTATTTTCCTACTAGATTAATTGATTAATAATTAATTAATTAATAAAAAATAGCTAAAATTTATTTGAGGTATTTACCTCCGGCCTATATCAAGTAAAGGAGTGCCGTAGCATCGCCGGAAAATCACCTTGAGCTCATGATCGAGTGCCGTGTTGAATACACTCGAATCCAGTTCGCCGAAACGGATGGATCGGATGGGACGTCGGCCAGCACTAGCTAGACCATGACAGAGACGCGACGGACGGCGTCGTCTCTTGTCACAACCGTCAAAAGCATTGTCGGCCACCGTACGTACGTGCCGATATAAGTACTGTTGGCACGTCCTTTGTTTTCATCAATGAAACCTTGCTTCTCGGCTCTAGGATGCCTGTCCGTTTCGCTAAATTTTAGAATACACTGATTACTTATGTTGAGAGGAAAAATACTTACTATTTATATTCGCTAAAAAGTGTTGCTTATACTGATTTGATTGTCCGTGGCTTGACGGTGTCTATCTTCCTGGCGCGCCGTTGCATTGGTATCGCTGTCCACGTAGTACGTACGTACAGAACGATACATCAATGGGCTGTGGGTAGTGGCCAATGGCCAATGCACACACAACTGTACTGTGCACGGACCGTACTTTCACGCCGACAATCCGACGGACCCCGTACACCAACACGTTTAGGTCCTGTTTGGAACACGGAAATTTTTTCTTGTTATAGCGTTTTTCCTATAAAAATGAACTGATTCCTATAAAATTCTTACGTTTTTTTTATGAAAATGAACTGATTCCTATAAAATTCCTATATAATTACTGTGAAAATAAAAGGCCCTTATTAGTTTCGTCATGCATGAGACATGCATCACGGGCTCCAGCGACCACGAACAACGACAAAAGAAGGCCACTGGCGGGCGGATGCGCGCGCGGAGCCGCGGAGCTACTCCTCGTCAGTCGTGACGCCGCTCCGGCCTGCGCGCTTGCACGTGGACGTGGACGCGGTCCCGGTCACGGGCACGGGCACCGGCAGGCCCCCCCATGCGCTCCAGTCCCGCCGGCCAGGCCAGCCATGGGGCGCGCACCGCACGCGACGACAGGCCGGCGCGGCGTTGATCCCTTGTGCGTTGTGCCAGACTGCCAGGTCGCGGGCATGCAGGCCGGGCTCGCTGGCTCGCTGGACGTCGCCAAGCCCAACCACTCCAGTCGGCGGGTCGTACGGAGCCGCTGCTGTAGCCGGAGGTGAGAGAGCCCGCCCGTTTCGTACGTACCCGACCGTGGTACTTGGGTCCGGCTCGCTCCCAGCCAGCCAGCCAGGCGCAGCGCCGGTCCTCTCTGGATCCCGTCTGCACGGCGCGACCTGGTGCCCGCTCTGTGTCCCAGGCTCCCAGCCGGCAGCCACGTGCTACTCGTGCTCGTGGGATCATTTTTTCACCTTGATTGCTGTCTCGGTCTTAGGGATCTTAGCAGCTAGTAGTGGTGGACAACAAGCCATTCGTAGTCGTACCACTCCATATGTGTTTTTATTTGGTGAATTGAGGTAGGCAGCCACAACATAAATGAGTGCAAAGCTATTGTAAAACACTCGTTTTAAGCGTCTTAGGTACACTTTCAAGGCATGGCACATCATGTCTACAACCAAATAACCTTTTGTTTTTTTCAATATAAGTGAAACATACTCAAATTTGATCAATCAGTATAAGAAAATACTAATATTTGTGCTACAACATTGAATTTATTTTTACATTTAGAGATATAAAGTTGTCAAAGCTTTTGACCAGCCGTTTCTTATAGCGACGTATAAAAGGGAAAAGAGGAAGTATAATCAAACATGGTCAATGTCTGTGTAGTATAATTCAAAAAACAAAGGTTTACATCATGGAACATGTTAACGTCTAAAAAAATGAAATCATGTGATGTTTTGCCAACTACTTTTAAGTTTACCTCTCAACATTATCATATATAATCTCCTAGTATACTTTTTGACTTGGTATTCCCTTTTTGAATTTGCACTTAGTCTATGATAATAACACTTTCAATACTTTCCCTTGGTATTCGGTAGCTTGATTTCTATCCCTATGCATCTTTGCTAGATATTTCATCTATCAGATATCTCATCTATATCCTCTTGCTATTACTCCTACTAGCTAATGTGGATGCTATCGCAATTGCAACCATAGAGACTTTGGCCAAATTTCACGTGCTATTGTTTTTTTTTGGAAACACAAGTACATGTTTTTTTAAAGAAATAGTATATAGGTATAATCTTGTAGAGACGATCATGGGTATAAAATGTGTATCAGTGTATGTGTGGATTTACATGGATGGACACATGAGCATATATAAATATATATATATCCACCAGTTTTATTATATGCGTCTGAAAAACCATAAATTTAGGTGTATTTTTTAGCTCGGCGTCCTTTACTTTTGTTGCCAGGGACAATAATGGAAAGAAAACATTTGCTGCCACAGAAAGGCACCCCGCACACGATCCTGATCACATACCAATATCGGGAGGCGGAGATCTCTCAGACAGTCGGCTGCATCTGCCGCTCCGAGCCACTCCAATCTCTCGCAGCCACCACCCACCGCCTACACTGCCAAAATGGGCCCTACCATTCCGGACCCACAAGTCATTAGCGGTACCGCATGTAAGCAACCAATTACACCCCGCCTCTCGGGTCCCACGCCGGCCACGTCACGCCCCCACCCCCTGTCTTTCCCAAAATCCCCACTCCTTTTTCTCCTCTCAACTCGTCTCCCCCAGTCTCCCCCTCCCTCGCTTCTCTCTCCAGTCCCCAGCGCGCGACACGACACGGGTCAAGCTCCCAGCCGCCGGCGATCGCCGGAGCTCGGAGCCGCGGTGCTGCCGAGCACGCTCCGCGCGGAACCATGGCGAGGAGCGGGAGCATGCGGCGGTCCTCGGCGCCCACGCCCACGCAGGCGCCGGCGCCGGCGTTCACCGTGTCTCCCACCGACTACCGCCTGCTGGAGGAAGTGGGCTACGGCGCTAACGCCGTCGTCTACCGCGCGGAGTTCATTCCCACCGGCCGGACGGTCGCTGTGAAGTGCCTGGATCTCGATCGGGTCAACAGCAACCTCGTGAGCTCCTCTGGAACTTCATTCCTTCGTCGCTCGATTCCTAGGGTTCGATAGTGATTGTTGGTTTTTGTTGATGATGGATGTAGAGGTGGGATAGAAGCAGCTGATGTTGATGCGCTTAGTTGAATGATCGATCTAATTGTAGAATTGTTTTGTTTTGCCGAAGCGCGCGATTAGCTCAGCAGTCGGGCTCTTCACTAGTTCACTGTCGTTAGTTTAGATGAGCTGGGGATAATCAGGAAACTTGACCGCCTCAATTCTAGTTTTGCTATCAGTTTCAGTTGGCTCGCTTGTACAGTTGATGCTGGCCATTTGCAATTACGCCCGCAGCTACCCGGGGGTTTCTAGGATGGGATGCAGTTACTTTCTTAGTGATCTCGATTAGTTGCGCTACAAATATGCTATAACCTTTTTTAATGTAGCTTTTATTACAAAAAAAAACTGTATCCCCATTGGCGTGATCGATGCAGCATCTTGTGTTAGCTAGCTTAACATCACCAGAACCTGTACATGACAACGGTTTTCAGAACTAATAACTAAGCACATGTACTGTTTCAAGCCAATTTTGGTTATCTTTCTCTGTCCCTAAAATTAACACTATAATCAATGTCTCACTGTAGTATATATATCTATTGTATGCAGGATGATGTGAGAAAGGAGACTCAAACTATGAGCTTGATAGATCACTCTAATGTCATCAGGTCTTACTGCTCATTTGTTGTGGGTCATAATCTTTGGGTGATAATGCCATTCATGTCAGAGGGTTCATGTTTGCACCTAATGAAGGTTGCATATCCCGATGGTTTTGATGAGCCAGTTATCGCCTCTATGCTAAAGGAAACACTCAAAGCTCTAGACTACCTCCATAGGCAAGGTCATATTCATCGTGATGTGAAGGTTAGTTCTGTAGGATTCGTTTGAGATTAGTTTTGGCAGTGCTTTTTCTCAACATATCATTGTTGCAGGCAGGCAATATCCTTATTGATAATCCCGGTGTAGTCAAGCTTGGGGACTTTGGTGTCTCTGCTTGCATGTTTGATAGAGGTGATAGGCAAAGGGCTAGGAATACATTTGTAGGAACACCATGCTGGTAACTATGTTTATTTTCTATAAATTTCTTCTGCTAGTGGTTGAATAAAAATTAATTATTTTATGGATAATTTGACATGTTTTTTCTTATTTTACTTGGTGTTTAGGATGGCTCCAGAAGTTCTCCAGCCTGGAACTGGATATAATTTCAAGTACGCGCTGAATGTCAATACCTATCTTATGTTTTCTACCCTCACATGTTTAGTTCTGCTTGACAATTAGCATTGCTGAATAAACCTGAGACCGAGTAAATACTATATTGGAATTCAGTTTTACTTGTCGTGTTTAAATATGAGTGCAGCACATCATCAAGTTGGAACTCTTCCTAGAAACTAGGTGGTCACTAGGTTCTGGTTGGTTCTAGTTTGAGGTTTCTGGGAAAAGTTCCCTATTATCGCTTTTTACTCATATACTGCTTTTATTGATGTAATAATCATGTTTGTTTAATGCATTGTAGCTTTCTTATATGTACTTTTACTTTTCTTGGTTGCTATTGTAAGCTACATCTTCTAACAGCTATCAACTCTTTGTACAGAGCTGATATATGGTCATTTGGAATAACTGCGCTGGAGCTGGCACATGGACATGCTCCCTTTTCGAAGTACCCTCCCATGAAGGTAACGAGTCATTTTCTCTTTGCAAATTTGTTAAATCTTTTTTTGCTTTTTGCTCTTACAGAACAGAGCAATGTACTCCCTCTGTCCAAGAAAGATTGCAATTCTAACACAGTATCACATTTTAGTATCTTAAGTAGTTAAGTTTGATCAATTATAGATTAAAAGTAATAATATTTATGATATCAAATAAACACCATTTGATTAATTACGAAATTTATTTTCATAGTATATTGATTTGGAGTCATAAATATGAATATCATTCACTAGAAACTTGGTCAAACATGGACCACTTTAATCGGCATGCAACCCATAGTTGCTTTCTTTCCTGGACAGAAAGGAAGTAATATTAGTTCCCAGGGAGCATGAAAACTTGATGATTGATTGCATGGGTTTTCTTTTATATGAAATTTCATGATTTTGAAAGTTACAGTGCAAGTATATGTGGTATTGATCATTTTGCTATCCAATCTTAGTATTACTAATTAGAGACTCTTTTTGTAGCCTCCACATTAATCCTCACAGGAGACACTAGAAAAAGAGAGATCCTACAAATTGTCCCCATGGGCACACTTTCTTTCATGAATACTTATTTAGACTTGCTGATTGTAACCAGCTTGTAAAACTATGATGGACGTCAGATCTATGCAGTTAGCTATCTGAGTCTGACTTTACAAACTTTCTGGCTCAATAACCATTTCCATGAATTCACCTCACGTGTGTAAATTCAGTATTAAACTGTGGATTTCCTTGGTGGCTAAGGTTCTTCTCATGACGCTCCAAAATGCTCCTCCAGGACTTGACTATGACCGTGATAAAAAATTCTCAAAGGTAGTACTAGTCCTTTTGGTTAATTCTTGGGCAGTGTCACAATCTTTCTGTTCTAGAATGCTGTTTCAATCATTATTTATAGAGTCTGGGCATTAGGTTAGATTATTGTGGTTGCTCTTCTAATGAAAGTTTTTCAGTTGTAATCAGTCCTTCAAGGAAATGGTTGCGATGTGCTTGGTGAAAGATCAAACGAAGAGGCCAACAGCCGAAAAATTGCTTAAGCATTCTTTTTTCAAGAATGCAAAACCTCCGGAGCTAACTGTTAAGAGCATTTTAACAGATTTGCCCCCTCTTTGGGACCGTGTAAAGGCACTCCAGGTTTGTTTCTTTGATTTTTTTTTCTTATTTCTCTTTTAGACAATGCTTGTGACAGTGTTTCTTAGTCAATGATTCTGTATTTGCAGCTAAAGGATGCAGCACAGCTAGCTTTGAAGAGAATGCCTTCTTCAGAACAAGAAGCACTTTCTATGGTTCGTGAAAGTGTACTTGCCTATTTTTCTCAACATGAACTTTTTTTTTTCTGAAGCAGGCTAGATGTATCCTTCATATTGGTGAATCTTATGGTTCATTTTATTTGGACCATGTTAACATTAGAGATGTGTCTTCAAAACAAATTCCATAGAAGATGGTAGGAATATATATGAGCAAAATGATTTTTTTTATATATAAAAAAATAGATTGTGATAGTATTATACTATTATGTCAATGCCCGAGTATGCTAGTATTTCCTAATGTTTATTGGTTGAACAAGGACTAGGGGAGAGTAATTAGGAGTCACGCTAATAAGACTCATTTCACAACTGATACAATGTTAGTTTCTTAGGGATCAAATTGATGCTATAAACGATTGCTGGTAAGCTATATGACGATGTTTTAGCAGAAGCAATGGTTCATATGAAATATCTATTTAGCTCGTCAGAAAGTTGCAAACTTTTGTTCTAGGGAGGCGCTTCTATTCCCTACCGTGTACCATCTCAGAGCTGCAGAAATTTGAAAGCATACAAACCAAGGGTGGATTCTGAAAGCTAAGCCCTTGAACACCCCAAGATCTGTGCGACTCCAGTATATGGATATGACACTCACATGACTATAATTTTATTTTGCGAGGAATCTAAAAGTGAACGAAGATGGCTTCCGCTTCCTCTTCCGCTAGCTCTCCCCCTCCACCTCCACCTCCACCTCCCGGCGCCCACCCCCTCCCGCCCTCCCACTCCACCAGCCACTCGACGCTGCCTATTCCGGGCGCGCCGACCACCCAATCCTATCCCTCTTCGGTGCCTGAGGGTTCCCCCATTGCCACGGCTGGACGTTCTAAGGATCAGCGTTGGAGGGACGTCTCCCCTGCCCCTGACGACGGTCCACCTTCGTTCAAGGACGTTCTTCTGGGCTGTGGCCGCTTATCCGCACGCGCTACTCCACCCGCAGCGGCCGCTGTCCGTGCGTCTGCCCCGTCTGTGGTTAGCGCCTCGTCGGCTCGAGCTCACGCGCCGGCTCGGATTGTCCTCTGGCCGAGTGAGCGCCGTGCTCGCCCTGCTCGGAAGGCCGTCCCTGATCGTGATGGGTGGGTAGCCTCAGAGAGTCGAAGTGACCGTCTTGAACGCCGTCGACGGGAGCTTCCTCCTCGGCGGCCTGTCCCGGAGGACCTTCGTGGACTCTGCTTCAACTGCTTGTCCCCTGCCCACAAGGCTACGTGCTGCCGTTCCCGCCCAAGGTGCTTCGTCTGCCGAGCTCTGGGGCATCTGTCCGGTGCTTGCCCTTCCCGGCGTTCCTGGGCATCGGATATTCTCGGCGCTAGCTGGCGGCTGTGTTGGCGGCCGAAGCTCCCGGTGACGACGCGTTCCCCGGTCATGCTTTCTCTGGAGGCCACGGGCGGCGGGACTGCGCATAGGCGCAAGCGACGGCGCCGACAGTGTCGGTCAGGCCCGACGAAGGGGGTGGCGAAGGCGGACGGCTTGTCTGGCGAGGAGGGGGATTCCGGCCTTCCGTCCCTGGAGTCTCCCGTCATGGATGCTTGCCTTGGTGCTGCTGGGCCCCTGGCCATCCCACGACGTGTTCTCGGCCGGTCGGAACGCCTCTCCCGCAGCGAGGACTCCCTGAGATGTGCTCTAGTCATCACCTCGCTGATGGGATCAAGAGACGGCGAGGAAGTTTTCATCCGTGCCACGATTGCTCACAGGTTTGAGATCGACGAGGCTCGACTAACCCTGTATCCTTGGGGTCCGTCTAGCTTCCTCTTGATCTTGCCTAATGAGCAATTGGCCGACAATGTCTATAATGAAGGCCGCCCCATCATTACCAGCACAGGCCGGCTTCATGTCAGAAGATGGACAAGGATTCTCCAGGCAACGGCGGCAAGTTCGTCGGTGGCTGTGGAGATAGAGATCAAGGGGATCCCTGCCCATGCTTGGGACTTGGCCACCGCTGAAGTTCTTTTGGATGAGTTCTGCTGGATTGAGGGTGCTCATCATAACAATGCCAACCGGCGTGACGTGTTCGGGGTGAAGGCCTGGTGTTCTGATCCGGCTCTTCTTCCATCCAAGATGCAGTTGGAGATTGTGGAACCACTTTCTGAGGGCGGACTTGGAGTGCGGCTGCTGGCCTATTCAATTGAAGTTGTTGTTCGCCTCCTCGATTGCCCTGGCTCAAGCCAGGATGGCCCTCCCCCTCCCCCACCTCCCCCTGAAGACGATGACCGGGAACCCCGTCGCCGGCGGCGAGTTCTCACGCTGTCCGCGTCTCCTCCTATGGCGCAGACGGCGGCGCCCGATGTACCCTCGGCCGCCGGCAAGGCTGGCCGGACTTCGGTCCACAGCAGGCTGGGCCCACGTGTCCAAGAGGCGCTGGTTCTTTTCCCCACCTCGACAACATTGGTTCCCGGTGCCTCTTCGGGCGGCTGCGGCATTGAAGGCGGGGCAGCTGCTGTCGACTGCTGCGCGATCGAGGCAATTGATGCCTCGCCACAGGAGGCGGAAGCGCCGAGTCCCGAGATAATCCCAGCTGTGACTGAAGAGACCGAAGAGACGGATCCTGCGGCGTGTGGGGAAGTTATTGCGGCTGCAGTTTTCGCGGGTTCAGATACCGGCGGCAGCAGGAGACGAGGATACTGTGGTCCGGCAAGGAATGGTCGTTGCTGGGCTGCAAGATGTATGCTTGACTGAGAACGATGTTGGGCCACCCCTGGGTAACCTGGACTTGGTTGATGGGCCTGACTGTGAGGCCTTCCTAGATGATGGGTTTCAAAATGCCAAAGACTTGGCCACACCACACGATAGTCTGATGGATGCTCTGGGGACTGATCAGAACACACATCAGGAATCACGAACTCTGCGTGGCAATGTTGCTGTAATGAGATCGTCGGGTTTCTTCTCCAAGGTTTACTTCCGAAGGCAAAGACGTCGGCACGCCAGTTCCTCCAGCAACTTGGACGCCTCTCCAGCTGCTGCATCCTCTCCATCAAACTGCCCTTCTGGGAAAGCAGGCAAGGAGTTCATCAGGCGTTTCAGCAAAAATACATGCAGAATCCTAACGACCCCTTGTGCCTCTAGAAGGAAACAACAACTCATTCCAACAGGAGCTCCTCGCCGTAGTCGTCGGCTTGCGGGCATAAGAGCTGAAGCACTGAAGCAGCCAGCCCCCTCTCGTTTCAAGAAGCGAGTCATGTCATCTCTGGACATTATTGATGATCAGGCAGTGGAAGAATATGGAAAACTCTTTACCCAGCCTCTATCGGCTTCCCATATTCAGGCGCTGGCAGCTCTATTTGGATGGAGTTCTCCAGATACGGAGGATGGGATGATCTGAATGTGCTCTAGTTAGTCTTTTGGTCGTCAACCTCTATAAACTATTTAAATGAATCCCTCAAAAATTGTAACTTGGAATGTTCGTGGCCTCAACTCTGTTGCTCGCCAAAACTCTGTTCGTACTTTTGTTAATGAGGTTAGAGCAGACATTGTTTGTATCCAGGAAACTAAAATGGAGCAAATATCGCGGAGATCACTCCTTTCCTCACTTGGGTCTGACTTTGTCAATTTTGTTGTGCTACCGTCTGTTGGCGTGAGTGGGGGTATTATGGTAGCATGGCGCCACGCCCTTGGAGCCGCCATTGCGACTAGAGTTGATGCACACTGTGTCTCAATTCAGTTTGGCTCCTCCAGTGGTGAGGCATGGTGGCTCACATGTGTATACGGACCGCAAGGCAACGACAACAAAATCATCTTTCTTCAGGAGCTAAGAAATATTCGGGATGCCTGTCAAGGACCGTGGGTGGTGCTGGGAGATTTCAATCTCATTTACAGAGATGCGGATAAGAACAATAGCAACCTTAACCGTGCCATGATGGGAAGATTTAGAAGGCTGATAAATGATCTGTCTTTGAAGGAAATATCACTTCATGGACGCAAGTTTACATGGTCTAATTTACAAGATTCACCAACACTGGTTAAGCTTGACAGAGTCCTATGTTCTGTTGATTGGGAACAGCTCTTCTCAGATTGCCTCCTGCAGAGTGCTGCAATGGATGACTCTGATCACTGTCCTTTGATTCTTGGCTTAACTGACCAAAGAGCAAGGAAACCCAGATTTCATTTTGAACCTTTCTGGCCTAAGCAGGATGATTTTCAGGGAGTAGTTGAGACGGCTTGGAACTCTGTTCCTGCTGTCTCCTGTCCCTTTGAGACCCTGTCAAGGAAATTCAAAACAACTGCCAAGAGTTTGCATAGTTGGAGTCAAAAAAAGATTGGACATGCTAACAGTCAGCTTGGAATAGCAAGAGAAATTTTACATATGCTAGAGATTGCCCAAGACAACAGAGCTCTGTCAGCTGGTGAAAAATGGTTGTATAACCGGTTAAAAAAACACTCCTTGGCTCTATCCTCTTTACAGCGAACAATTGCAAGATGTCGCTCTCGGATTAACTGGCTTAGTGATGGTGATGCCAACACTGCCTTTTTCCACCTGCATGCAAAGCACCGTAAGAACAAGAATTTCATTGCCCAACTAGTTCATGAGGAACAAGTGATTACTGACCATGATGGCAAAGCAGCAGCAATTCATAATTTCTACAATGCTCTAATTGGGACAAATGTGGATAGGGATCAGACAATTAACCTGGATGAATTGAACATCACAGCCCATGAGCTTGAACAACTTGATGCACCCTTCTCTGAAGATGAAGTGTGGAGAACTATTAGACAATTACCGAGCAGCAAAGCCCCAGGACCTGATGGTTTCACTGGTCAGTTCTACCAAACTTGCTGGTCAATCATAAAGCATGACATTATGATTGCAGTCTCAGCCATTGGCAGCAGAAAATTCAGAAATCTGGACATTCTCAACACAGCTTACATTACCTTGATACCTAAAAGAGATGATGCAAGGAATGTTAAGGATTTCCGACCTATAAGCCTAGTGCACAGTTTTGCTAAATTGATCACAAAAATCCTTGCAAATAGGCTGGCTCCTCATCTGGATCGGATGATTTCAGTTAACCAAAGTGCCTTTATAAAAAAGAGATTCATTCAGGACAATTTCATGCTTGTCCAACAAATGACACGTTTTCTCCACCAGCAAAAACAGCCCCGATTTCTTCTTAAACTGGATATTATGAAATCCTTTGATTCGGTGTCCTGGCCATTCCTGATTGAAGTCATGAGGAAGAGGGGTTTTGGTGGCATTTGGTGTGATATAATTTGTGGACTTCTAGCATCTTCATCAACACAGATCCTACTGAATGGTATCCCCGGAGAGGCTATTTCTCACAGACGAGGACTTCGACAAGGTGATCCGTTATCTCCCATGCTCTTTATATTGGTCATGGATGTGCTTGCCCTTTTGGTGGCAAAGGCTTCGGCTGAGGGACTTTTGCAGCCCCTTGCAACTCGGAATTTATCTCATCGGATCTCCTTGTATGCGGATGATGTGGTTCTATTCCTTCAACCTACCTCTAGTGACATCGAGTTGACCTTGGATATACTGCAGCTCTTTGGGGAGGCTTCTGGTCTGAAAACCAATCTGCAGAAGAGTAATGCTTTCCCCATCCAATGCTCAGAAACTGATATTATGGTGCTGCAGAATAGCCTGCCGTGTGAAATTCTTGAATTCCCATGCAAATATCTTGGTATACCCTTGTCTATACATAAATTAACTAAAACGCAAATCCAGCCTATAATTGATAGAATTGCAGACATGCTCCCTGGTTGGAAAGCAGATTTACTATCTCGAGCAGGAAGGAGAATTCTGGTCCAATTCGTCCTCACATCAACTTTGGTTTATTTGACAATGGCCCTAGACCTTCCAGCATGGGCTCTCAAGGCAATTGATAAGATAAGAAGGGGTTTCCTATGGAAAGGACGCAAGGATGTGAAGGGCGGGCATTGCCTTGTGTCATGGTCCAAGGTGTGCCGGCCGCTGGAGCTCGGAGGACTTGGAATTTCTGATTTGCAAAGGATGGGATGGGCACTCAGAATGAGATGGCTATGGTTACAAAAAACCGAGCCAAATAAACCATGGTCGACCCTTCCTATAAAGATTCATCCGTCAGTAAGAGCTCTCTTTGATGTGGCAATTATTTCAGAAGTGGGTGATGGTACTAACACATTATTCTGGAAAGATAGATGGATTCATGGACAACGTGTGGCTGACCTTGCTCCACAAATTTATGCCTTGGTTAGCAAGAGGCGAGCGAATAAAAGGACGGTGCTTGAAGCCCTTACTCATCATGGCTGGATTGTGGATGTTCAAGGAGCCCTCCCTGTTGGAGTCATAATTGAATTCCTTGCACTTTGGGATACCCTCTCGGAGATGGTTCTGCAGCCTGGTGTGGATGATGCCCATATTTGGCGCCTCTCAACATCAGGTAAATACACAGCAAAATCTGCATATGAGAGCCTATTCATTGGCTCTACTGAATTCAGACCTTGGAAACGCATTTGGAAAACTTGGGCACCGGGAAAATGCCGTTTCTTTATGTGGTTGGTGTCACATAACAAATGTTGGACATCGGATAGACTGGCTCGCCGTGGGCTCCCACATCCTGCCTGCTGCCCACATTGTGATCAAGAGGAGACTATTAATCATCTTCTGGTCTCATGTGTGTTTGCAAAGGAATTCTGGTTTGTGATCCTGAAGAGAGGGGGTTTGCAGGTCCTTGCGCCGCAGAATGATGACCTCTCCTTTGATGAGTGGTGGGCCAAAGCAGAATCAAGAATGGATGGTTCACACAAGAAGGGACTCAGCTCGCTTATCATCCTTGGGGCTTGGACAATTTGGAATCACCGTAACCGGTGTGTTTTCGATGGCTCTCCTCCTAGCTTGGCTGGAGCCTTGCTGTTTGCGAGTGAGGAGCAGTGCCACTGGACTCTTGCAAAAGCTCAGTAGGTTCCTTTGTGGTTGGGAACTGATTCCCCCCTGTTTAGCGCGTGTGTTTATCCTTTAAGCTGAAAAGCTTGCGAGGATGGGTGTGTTTTGGTGTTGTACGGGCTCTCGCCCTTTTTTCTTCTTAATACAAAGATACGCAGCTCTCCTGCGTGTTCGATAAAAAAAACTCACATGACTATAAACTATTCATTTTATATATAAACACTCAACTAACATTATGTTTAGTTGCTTAGATCAGAAGACGTATTTTGCTTACTGTATTGTTTCATTAACACACCATCATGTATTTTGATAGGCATAGACGCAATATCTGCATCTATCCTTATCCATCTATGGGACTATTTCTGAAGGTTCGATGGTTTATGTGACAGAGTGAGTACCAACGAGGTGTCAGTGCATGGAACTTCGATATTGAGGATCTAAAGGCTCAAGCATCACTGGTAAAGCAATAGGTTTTCTCATATTTTAACGTTGTGACACCTTGTATGTTCTAAAGTTGGCAGTGTTTTTGCCTTACAAGTAAGCTATATAACTTTGCAGATTTGTGATGATGATCCACCTGAAATAAAAGAAGACGATGACACTGGTAGAATAACTGACATTGATAAGGTTTGCTTGACTCCTTTTTCTTGATGTTAAGAAATACCTTAGCTCTGTCTACTAGGAATGATGGCATAAATTTGATGTATGCCTCACAAGAAAGCTATACAGAATGATTGAACAAATGGTACATAATAGTATCATCTATCATGTTTATATTTACTATAGAAAATGTTACCATGTGGCTTTCAAAAAAAGAAGAGAAAATTGATCAAAATATGTTGGATTCAGACAGTAAGACATGTTTAAGTGGGGTCGAAATGCTCTGTGTAGATCTATGGATGCATTTCTGGATTCACTCCACTGAATATTTGAAAAAAAAAGATGTGCAATCCTTTTGTTTTATATTTC
Organism: Microstegium vimineum; assembly: GCA_022036555.1. Classification (NCBI taxonomy): domain Eukaryota; kingdom Viridiplantae; phylum Streptophyta; class Magnoliopsida; order Poales; family Poaceae; genus Microstegium; species Microstegium vimineum. Next base: position 29,936,677 of record CM039139.1, on the reverse strand, counting down.
ACAGTTTCACTATTTGAATTTTGAAATAGCAAAAGACATCTGCGTACTCTGTGTGTTTAGCAAGACAAAAGTAAATGGTTAATGTGCAAGCCATTTCTGAATGTGCTATTACCAGGATACATCTTCTGACGGTTATTTTGGAAAGCCAAGGCCACCGAATGGAAATAACTGCAGGTCAAGTGAATCTATAACGTTTTAGCATCCTTCAGTTTTCCATATTAACTTTGTCCCCAATAGTTTTCTGTTTTTTTCATTTTCCATATTGATTTATCTTGAATACAGAGGGACCATTGGGCCTCCATGCATATTTCGGTTGCTGTAGAGTACAATTGGTAGAGTAATTCATTTATAGTTTTCTGTTATGTTTCAGTGAGCGTTCTTCTCCGGCAGCAAATCCAGGTCAAATTGACCCAGAAACAAGTGAAGTATTGTCTTCCAACAATGGGAGTGCCTATAGTGAAAGGAAGGCTGATGGACCTAAAAACCCAGGATCAGAAAATGATTCATTGCCCTCTACATCGAAGCATGATCCTGATGGAAAAGACCGTAGAAGTGAAATAGGACAAAAACTGAGGACATACTCAGGTCCAGTTTTGCAATCTGGTCTGCATAATAATTCGGTGACTGAAAGGGGCCACATTATTGAAAGGTGTGCCTAACAAAAATTACTGAACGTGGTTTCATTTTAATTATTTTATTTACTTTTAATCTGACTTACCTTCTGTTAATAAAACCCTTCAATAATTCTTGGCTTCTGAAGAGACATCGCTGAATTTTGATACACGTGTCCAAGGGCACTAAAATCATTTTGATTTCTGTGCTCTTGAAAAATACAAGTTGACATTAGCTTATGAATTGTATATTCCAAGGTTCTTTATCATCACTATTACTCATGGCAGGGATGCAGGAGTTCAATCTGTATCTGATAAAAAAAATAATGGTACAAGAAGAGCCAATAATCTTAGTGGTCCTTTGCCACTTCTAACTCGTGCTTCTTCAAATAGTCTTTCAAGAGCCAATAATCTTAGTGGTCCTCTGTCACTTCCAACTCGTGCTTCTGCAAATAGTCTTTCTGCTCCTATTCGATCATCTGCAGGTAGGATAACCTTCAATTGCTGTTTCCTTTTATCTATGCATAGACTTGCCTGTACATTGTTGTTAATGTAGCATTGCAGGTTATAGTTGTGCTTGACTTTTGGAATGTAAATCTAGCCCTTTATTTATTATGCCAATTGCTCAATTTATTTTCGGGTTGAGAAGGCCTGATATCCTGTTGGCTATTACAGGTTATGTAGGCTCTTTAGGTGATAAGCCTAAGCGCACTATGGTGGCAATTAAAGGCCGCTTCTCAGTGACATCTGAGAATGTGGATCTTGCCAAGGTGGGTAGCCCTCCCTTAACTGAACAAGATCAGTAGATCACTTCAGTTAAATAATCTAAAGTCTACCTCACAGGTTCAAGAAATTGCAGGGAGCAGTGCCTCACCTAAATTGCAAGAGGTAAGAATTTTTCCCTGGCTAGAAGCCTTTGTGTATTTTTGTTCATTTGTTTCTGCACCTTTTTTTGTTTCCTGTACTGTTTGGTTTTGTTTTCAATAAAATTTCAGTAGGGGCTCATACCCCTCCTGTTCCATAAAAAAAATCATAACCATTACTGGGGCTTTTCAGGGGCCTTCACTGAGAAAATCAGCCAGTGTTGGTGATTGGTCAGTGAATGATAAGACAATGGTACGCCATCTTCTTGAATTTTGCTTATCACAAACTAAAACTTCTAAATATCTTTTGTGCTAACAGATTTAAATGCCAAATTTTGAGTTTTTATCTCAGAAACAATGTTGTTGGAATTTTTTTTTAATTTCTAGAAGCAAAACTGCTTCCTTGCTCTTCAAGAAACAGCACACAGTTTTGTCACTGGGAATTTTGTTATTTGCAGTCTACTAATCATCAACGGAAGGAACTCTGCAATAGCTCTGTATCTACATCAATTCTGATTCCCCATCTTCAAAACCTTGTGAAGCAGACTGCATTCCAGCAAGTATGCAACAAACTGAATATATTTTGAACATGTCCATTTATTTATAGCCTTGTAACGGTTTCAAATTTGATGGCTACAGGATCTGATTACGAACCTACTAAGTAGCTTGCAGCAAAATGAGAGAGTCGATGGTACAAATTTTTCTGTGTCCTGCTGAATGCACTTTTGTTTTTTCAACTATTATTAAAACCATTGATTTTATCCAGCAGCTCAGTCAAGAGTTCAGAGCACGGGGAGTGATACAGTGGTAAGTACAAGCTCAGCTTAATATCAGAATTTGCCCCCATGGAAGAAATTTGATGACAATCTTATAAATCTATTCATGAATGTTATGGCAGGTTGAAGCTGCTACTGCTGAGAGAGAGCACTCGTTGCTTGTTAAAATTTTTGAGTTACAATCTAGGTAGGTCTGTTCTGTTTATAAGGTGGCAATTGCATCTTCAAGAATTCAAATTTTGAATACTTCCCTCATGTTTGGAAGAATAATTTTCCGCTTCGTTCAATATTTCTCTCTGTTGTTACTGTCTCATGACATCTTAAAACGGATCAAGTTGACTGAAAAGATTTGTCATCAAAGACTTTGATAGTGACGAGTATCATACTCTACAAATAGTAGGACCATGATTTTTCTTGTTTTTGAGTTTGTTATGCTCTAGAAGCTCTAATATTTTTATTTATATGTTTTTTCTTAACCAACCCTGTGCCGTTTCATTGTTTTTACTATATAGTACTCTCTCCAGATACACACCTTTTCCTATAAACTTTGTCTAGATACATAATAAAAGTAATGTATCTAGAAAAGCCAAATTGTCTTATATTTGGAACGGGGGAGTAGTGATTATTTGTGGTCAAAGATGGTAATGTTTTCTCCCCTTGCAGGATGATTTCTTTAACTGACGAATTAATTGCGACAAAGCTGAAACATGTTCAGGTCTGTATCTCATCATTTCTAGCTACCCTTCTTCACTGTGTTGGCACTCGGAAACACATAGAGTAGGTTCTTATTATTTTATTTGCATTATTTAATAGCCCCCTCAAGAAAAAATAGTGATAGTAACTAGTAACACTATAACTCTTAGAGCCTTGGGTTTTTTTTACTGTATTATGTTGCTGTGGACTGCAGTTGCTTATAGAGAATCTGTTCCCATACTAGTAAGGCATTGCATCCTTGCGATGGCTCACAAAACATGCTTTCAACACCATAATAAGTGATTAATTTAGGCAATTGTGTACTTGACTCACTTATGATCCCCTGTGTTGCTATCAGCTCCAAGAAGAACTAAATGCACTGTACTGCCAAGAAGAAATCGTCGACATGAGAGAGGACGAAAACGAAGAAACCTGAAGTGGTGAAGCCTTCATTTTTCTTACTACTAGGAGGGGGCCTAAAAGCCACATTGTCCCGGGCCCATGAACTGGCTGCGTACAAGGACTTGAAGGATCATTTGGTGCTCTGCTGAGCCAGCCAACTCCGAGGGCAATCGAAGAACCTGCAGTGAGTTTGAAGGAGCGGGGAGACTGCCTCGACGGGGTTTATGATCGTTGGCCTCGGATTGAACTATTATGTATATTCGGTCGACCCGTTGCGTTCAGTGAGTTTTTAAGCGTCTTTGGTATGTGTATTCGTTTTGATCGCATTCGCACCTATCATTAAGATGGCTATGACGCCAGTCTCTAATATAGGAGTATAGTCGTATAGTACCATTGTACTTGTACCTCAGAAGTCAGAAAGATTGCAACAATAATTGCATCGCGTCTATATAGACAGCGGAATGCATGCGTAGCTACTGTATACGGAGTACAAAGGACTGTCCCAGCATCGAGCCTTTCGGCTGGGACCCTGAGCTATATGGATCTCGATAGGACACTCACAGACGTTGGATTTGTGTACCAGACGCTCCACTCATCGGATTAGCTCTAGGCACACTGGAAACAGGCGTCTCCATTGAGCTGAATCGATGAATAGGATGTGTCCAGGACTAAACCAGGCTTATTAAGAGCGTCCGCAATGACAATAGCTAATACTAACTACATAGTTAGTTGATGTGGAGGTGAAAGATAATAAAAGAGACTAATATATAGTACTGAACCCACATACTCTTCTCATATAGTCTTGGGTTACATGAAATAGATAGACTATTTGCTCATAGCTAGTGATTACTCTATCTCCTACTTTTTTCTTGTCACATCATATCTAGCTAGACAAATAGTTAACCATGGCAGACGCTCTAAATGTCATGCACACAAATTTCTCTTTTAAGTAACCTTTTTAATCTCGTTTAAACATCCAGCCTTGGTTTGACCGAAGTCAGCCCAACAAATTTGTGTCAGCAGTAGTAAACCATTGCCATGGGCATTGATTAGGAGGGGGTACGGTACGGACGCTATAGTAATTAGTGGACTAACCTATTCCTCCAAGGCTTCAATGTGCAGCTAGGGCGTGGAGCACGCGGGAGAGAGGTCAGCCGACAATTTTCAACACCTAACCCCGGTCCAAACCCATCCATGGCATTGAATTGAGTTTGAAAAAAAAAAATGGTCGTCATGGTCCGGCTCCCTGACCCGGTCTGATTTCTGAATCCAGGACAGCACCCTACGAGTAATGTACAGTACTGTAGCTAGGAATAGGCATGCAGTGCAGGGATGAGGGATCCAGTAGCGGCAATCATCATCGAGTACAGAAGGCTTGTGAAAAGCTGTGAAAGAAGACGAGGAGGATAGGATTGGTGTGCCTGCCATGCCAAGCAATCCTCCAACGTTCGCGCCTTTTCAGGTTTCAGTACAGTAGATTTCAGAGATCAGAAATTCAGAAATCCAGAAGAGGATCGTAGTAGCAGGACTCGTAGGCAGTAGCAGTAGCACGACGCAAAAAAGGTCACCGCGTGGCTTCCTCCGGTGAAAAAGGATGCCTCAAATTTCGTGACCCATGTCTGATCAGTGGTCACCCACGGTGATTTCTGTTTCCCAAAAGGTCTACCTTGGATGGTTATGTGGGCTACAGCCTACGGAACTGTATGCTTTGCTTTTGGCTCACGTTCTATTGGCAGCACTTCAATAACCTTCGTTCTGGTAATTCCATATTTAGATCTGACTGTTGATTGGATCTGCTATTGTTAACACTTCGTAGTCAGAAGCAATTAATTTTGTAATTAGTTTATATCTAATAATTCTAATTAGTGTTAAACATCCAATGTCACAGGACTAAACTTTAGAAGGATAGATCTGCTATTGTTAATGTCAATATACTTACTAATAGATCAACTAACTAGCTAGAGGTTACTTCCAACCATTAGTATTAGCAACATACTCCCTCTGTCCCTAAATGTCTGTCTCTAGAAAACCATGTTTCCCTCACAAACACGTTTCTCGGATGACAGACATAAAGGGACAAAGGGAGTACTAGTATATGAATTTAAATAATTTTCCGCTAAAATATAAGTGAATTTAAACGGGCCCTTCGATTTTTTTTTTAATTTTTGTTTCAACATATCGTGTCATCGTAGCTGTGTTCACTTAAGCTTATCAACCAGAATCAGTCCTAATTTTCAACCATAGAATAATATATTTCTTAATAATAAATCAGTCTTATAAAATCAACGACAGCAAAATTAAGTCCTGCCAATTTTTTCTACGTACTACATCCATCCCAAAAAAAGAATTGTTCTCGCATCTAAAAAAATCAACAATTTTTAACTTTGACCAACTATATTTAACAAAATATTAATATTTATGGTACGTAATTAGTATTATTAGATAGATCTTTGAATATACTTTAATAAAAAACTTATTTAGAGATATAAATGTTGCACATATTTTCTATATACTTAGTTGAAGTTAAGAAAGTTTTGACCAATGCGTTTCCTATAACGACTCTTTTTTTTTTGAACGGAGGGAGTAAGTGCAGCTCGCTGACAAAAAATTTAAGACTTCCGTTTCATGCCATCACGTGTCAACGTGACATAGTACAGATCATGCTCTTCATCGCTTTCTTGAGCTGGTGCAAGCACACCGAGCTTTTTCCAGATTCAAGACCTGCTGGACACAGCTAAACTGCCGCGCCCATACATGCACAATCATAAACAATCGACTTGCTAAATACACGGAGGGAAACGGAATCCTTAATGTACAGATGGCTGCCCAATCATGCGTTCAGCAATGCAGATGCAGGTCAGGTTCAGCGTGAGCGCGCGCGGTGCCGCTGGGCAGGGAGCGGCCAGCGTGATGCGCGCGTGACGATTGTGTCCATTCTGGGCGTTTATTTGTTATTATCATGGATGGTCCCTGCAGCAAATACAACGCATGCACTGAAGTGAACGGCGCTGGACGCCGCGGAGTCGGATCGGCGGGCAAGTTGCGGCCGCTCTGACCGGGCCAGTAACTGCCTTCCGGCGATTGCGATCGAGTCAATTCCCCAACTGATATTTGGGACCGGGTGTTGGGAGTTGCAGCTGCAGCTGCACTGATATTTCTTCATGATTCAGGATCTTTGATGTAGATGGTAAATTTCCAGGCACAAATTCTGTGCGAATTTCTTCATCGACTCTATACCGTCTTGTTTAATTTTCGAGTCTTTCACTATCACGCTGTGCAATTGGTTGGTTGCTTTCTAGAGATTGAGACCACACAAGAATGCCTCTCATGTAGGAGTACATCACTCACAACACAATCCCCGGCCCATTGTTGTTATCTTCCTTCTCCAATTCTAGTTCTTCCATCCACTCACTAACACCTATACTACGTACTTAGTAGAGTATAGTGTAATAACAAGCTGTAATAATAATGACAAGAAAGAAAGAAAGAAAGAAAAAGGAAATAAAAATGCTTTCTTTTTGCTGGCCACTACAATTCTACCTCGATCCACAACGATCACCGCTCCCTGTCGTGGTTGCCCGGCGTCGGGGGTCCGTGCGCGTCGCCTTCCAGTAGTGGCAAGACGCCGGAGCCCTCCCTCCGGCTCCTGATCTTGATGAGCCCGTACAGCTTCTTGAACTCCCTCATCGGCGCCTCCTTGCCGAACACCCCGCACGTCGCCGGGGCCCCGGTGCTCGCCTCGTCGGCCTCCGCGGAGGAGTCCGCGCTGGCGCGCGCCGACTGGGAGGCCGCCTGGTCCTCCCACCCGGCGCCGCCGCCGGACCAACTCGTGTTCCGCCTGTGCGCCGCCGGGTTCCGCGCGCCGCCTCCTCCGGACGACGCGACGTGCTGGAGCTTGGTGATCACGCTGCGGAGCGCGCGGCTCGGGGACGCGCGGTTGGCCAGCATGATCTCGCCGAGCTCGGCGGGGCTGAGACGGGCACCGGCGGCGTGGAACCCTTCCTCCACCTGCGGGTACAGCTTGTGGTCCTTGAGCCCCAGGTAGTTGCTTGCCAGCGCCTTGAACGCCTCGAAGTCGCAGAGCGTGAAGTGGATGTGCACGTCCAGCCGGCCAGGCCGCAGCACCGCCGCGTCGACGGCGTCCTTGCCCCCGCGCATGGTGAACACCATGACGCGCTCCTCGCCGCAGCAAGACGCGACGCCGTCCATGAAGCTCAGCACCCTGGCCGCGCGTCCGTCGCCGTCCCCCTGCAGGTACCGGTCCAGGTCCTCGACGAGGACGAGCGAGCGCGGAGTGGTGTGCATGAGCAGCGAGCGGAGGTCGTCGCCGGTGGCTGCGGCAAGGGACAGGTCGACGTCGTAGACGTCGTAGCCCAGGAACCTAGCCATCGCCGCGGCGAACGTGGACTTCCCGGTGCCGGGTGGGCCGTAGAGGAGGTAGCTCCGACGCCAGACGCGGCCGAGGCGGTGGTAGTATGCGCGGCCCTTGAGGAAGCTCTCGAGGTCGGCGCGGATGCGGGCCTTGAGGTCCGGGTCCATGGTCACCGCGTCGAGCGTGGCCGGGTGGGTGAAGGGCGCCGACGCCCAGCGCGGCGCGCCCGTGGCCGCGTCGGTGCCGGTGTTGACGAAGAGCCGTAGCTCGCGGCGGCGCTGCTCCATCTCGTCGGCCACCGACTCCACGTGCTGTAGGTAAGGTCGCAGCACGCGGGAGCGGTCGTGGCGGCGCACGCGCAGCACCAGGCGCTGCTCGGCGGGTCCGCCACTGGTCGTGCTCGTCCACGCGAGGCGCGCGCCGAGGAACGCGTCTCGCGCGGTGTGGCCCGGGCCGAGCTGCAGGGACAGCCCACCGTTGGTCCGGGACGCCGACGACACCACGCACGCCGCGTCCGCGTCCTCCAGCGACGGCAGCGCCGCCACGTACGCGGCGGCCTTGCGGAACAGCGGGTTCTCGGCGCCGGCGAAGCGCGGCACCTCGTGGTACTGGTACGCCTGCGCCCACTCGTCGGCGCACCGCCACAGGCGCCGCAGCGCGTACAGCGCCGACTTGTAGGACAGCAGCAGCCGCAGCGCCGCGAGCGCGAGGGCGGCGTAGGCCAGCACGGCGCCGGCGTCCAGCGGTGGCATGGCAGCTTTCTTTCTCTGTGTGTGACAGCGCTGTGGCCAGGGATGCACTGCTGCTGCCTGCTGCCCTCGTCCTGTTGCCGATTTAAGAGGCTGGGCTTTTCAAGAGAAGAGATGAGGGTGGAAATGCTGCGGTTTGACGAGAGGAATGGCGGTCAAAGAAGGTGGATAGAAAAGGCGCGCGGCAAAGCTTGGCAGGCAGCCGCAGCCTGCGTATCACTTCACTTGGCAGACCATTGCTTGGGGCCGGCGTTTCAGACTTTCAGCTTCAGTTCCATGAATGATGAATGAAACCGGTCCAAATTGTAGCAACTGAAAACTGATTCATTTTTTTTTTCAAAAGACGGCAAAGCCTTTTGCCGTATTTTTGTTAGATAGAAAAAAGAAAAAAACAGGAACGAGATTACTCCCCAATACAACAACACTGACTCTACGCTCGCCTACAACCTCTTGCTACCAGAGAACGCCTTGGCAGGATAAGAGCAATCAGAAAACCTGAAAGACGAGCTAAACACGTACACCTTGATATACAACACACACACTCTACTGCAAATAATTCTACAGTTGTGACTGAATTTTTTTGTGCATTAGTTCTTGTTGCCAGCTCATACTGCTCAATCTCTTCCTTGCATAGAAACACCACTTGTGTCAGTTGCAGCGATGTTCTTGAAAGTTTTATGATTTTGTTCCTTCCATATGTTCCGCAAGTAGGAGTAATAGATAAATATGTCATCAAAAGCTTTTGGGTAACAAAAAAAGACGCAAATTTTTTATCAGTCATTGACAAAGTCACGCTGTAGGGAATGAAATGGTTTTGGGTTGGTGATGGGTCTACCTATGTGGTGTATACTTCTACTAGTAGTTAACAAAGAAATATAATTTCAGAAGACTATTTGGATCCGTTTATTTGAAAGAATTAGAATCTATTAAATGGATTATGGTATTTGACTTGGAATTTCGCATTTCACAACTTTCTCAAACTCAGAAATATGCATATATCAAATTCATAGTTAGGGTGGAAGATAAAATTGATTCTATAGATAATCATCCTAGCTATATTTCTACTCTGTAATTTAAAACATGCTCTTCAACTCGCTTCTCTCTACCTAGAAATGTAACATATAAGTATTTTCCTTGTACAACTAATCATAAATTTTATTTTATATATAACTATATTAACTTAATTAATTCATGCTTTTATAATTATTAAAATAAATTCAATTTCAAAGATTGCGTCGAGCGTCTTTTTTTTTCTAAAAAAAACTGGATAGAAACACGGAGAGAGCACGTGCTAAGACATTCCCTAAAATAGTTGAAACCTTCAAGGACTTTAAACATGATGAGTAAGAGACTAACTGAAGGTGTGGAGAAGACAGTTGGGCGGAAACGGTCCCTTGACATCAACAACTCCAAAACATTTTGGCCTCTCGCCCTCTCCTCTTGCCAGCAAAGCGACCACTTGTAACAGCTGCCAGTACTAGCTAGGCAAGAAGTTCATTCAAATGAGACACCGTGGTAGTACACTAGTACGTGATAGGTGTGTTTAGTCAGTGGACGGCGCCACGTGGTCCGAACTTTAACTCATACGTGTATTTGAACCCATGAATTTTGCTTCAAACCACACAATTTTCTTGTTACCCATTTCCTATCCCCCTTCCATGTTGTGTGATAATAATAACCTAGCTACCTCCCATTTGAAAATGGAAAAGTATACATTGTTAGTCAATACAAGACTCATGTTGTGTTCCAATCTAATTATTTGTCCGTCCTTCCCTACACCTTTCACCATTTACTTTGCGTGCTTAGTTACATGCATGCGACAAATATAACCTTTTATATAGGTACTACTCTCTCCGTTCTAAAATATAATACACTTTGACTTTTTTAGCACAACAAAATTGATACGTAAAAAGAAAAAAAATCAAAACATCTTATTATCATTTAATTAAGAACGGAAAGAGTAATAATTATGTAGGCATACTCTATGTTTTTCCGTCCCTCCAATCATGAATCAGGATGTTTTTGTTTTTGTTCTATATATGAAGGCAACAGTGGTAAAATTGTGCCGTAAAAACTAATTCGCTTAGTACTTATATAATAGGATAATATTTATAGTGAACTCAAAGTTCCTCTTGGTGTTGTGGTGGGTAAAATATATATCCTGTTTCCTCCCCTCCAATCACGAAATATTATGATGTTTTATTTCTTGTATGAATGTAACCATGCGTGAAAACTACATAGTAAATTAACCTCAAAAAGTAGTTCCATATAGGGAAAAGCTAAACAACACTCGGTTGTTTTGTTGCATGTGAACACATGTTTTTCTGTGCGTTGGATCAAATCGCGCGTTGCTTCCTGGTTGTTCGATCGGTCTCCAGAGCTTCCATTTTGTTTGGGTCTCTGTGTTTTGTGGCCCACATGTCGGGGTGACTTTTCAAATTTTGGGAACCGTGCTTGATTTTCCGAGGGCCGTTCCGCTTCCTTCCCCCCCCCCTCATTTTCATTCGCCTTCGTCTCCCTCTCGCCGCTGTGACTTTTTCGGTCACAGACGATTGCAATTTTCTAGGGTTTGGCGAAGGTATGTTTCACTTCCGCTACCCCTGGGCTACTAGCTATTCTTCACACCCGTTGTTGGTATTTTGTATGGTTCGTTGATTATTTTGCTTTTTCAGTTTTCGTTTTGTGTAGTTGAAGGACACTAAATCCATGGCGGCATGTTGACCCTTGTTGAATGTTTTGTTTTTTTTTTGTTTCCTGCCCCATGGATCCATGGATCCGGCACCACTACGGCAGCATTCGTCACTTTTTTCTCGTTTCTCCAATGTCTTCTCTATTTCTGGCCCGTCACAGCTCCACCCCTCCAACTCCCAGGCGGCCACCACGGCCACCTCCATGACTTGCGCGCCGCATGCCCGCCTGTGCGTGCTTATCCTGCCGTCAAATGCCACATGCTTTTTTTTGCAGCTGCGCATCTGCTCTGCTCGCACATCTACCCTCTGTTCGCAATCCGATCCACAAATTGTACTGTACCCTGTAGTTGGTGATAGTAGTAATCAGGGGTTGTGGTGGCTGGCCGAGTGTGTGTGATTCGAGTAGATCCCTTTTTCCGTTCCCCTATTTCGATCTCATTTGGCAGAGCTCATCACTCGAGGTCGACGGGCACATGCATCCATCTGCTCGCCTGGCCACCTTGTTGTTTTACTCCATGAATCTGATGGCTTTGCTTCTCCCTCTTCACTCACTCACTCGCTCTAGTAATAGTACTAGCATTTCCTCCTTTGTTGTAGCGGTTCATACTTGGAGTACTAGTACTAGTACTATTTTTACTGTGTTTGATTCTGTAAATTTGCTTGTTTATACTAGAGGTAGTGTATAGTCAGTCCAGTGATATTGTATTATAATTTCCTCTCATATCTAATGAGTCATTTGAAGTGTGCTTAGTAGATTCAGTTAGCTTTTTAGATTCTCCCTGTGATTACTGCTATTTTTGTGTTTTATTTTTCCTGTGACTATTGTATCTGTTTATGCTTCTATGATTTTTTTTTCCTAATGTAAATTATTTTTTTTAACTAATATGCAGATGGCTTCCTCAAGGAAGAAGCCTTTACCCAATTCTTTTGTTCAGGTTTTTGTTGATCCATTTTTTCCTGATAAATCATTTCAGATGTTTCCAAAAGATGTAAAGCAAGTAATAGTATTTTGACTGTTTTTATTGTATTTTGTAGGATGTTAGTTTTGCAGATGTTACGTTGGGGGAGATTAAATTGATGGAAGAGTTTGTTTTGTTCTGTAGGGCTAAGGTTATTTTTCTAAACTTTTGTTTTCAGTATTCTTATTGCGACATTGTGACTTATTTCTAATGTTGTGCATGTGGATTTGTTTTTTATGAACTCTGTATGATCACCTATTTAGCAAGTGTTTCTTACTATGAAGTGTGAAGTTGTAGACCTTTGTATATTTTGGTTCCATTTGTTGTTGCCACTGTAACACCCCAGAGTCCAAACGGCTCAGATCCACTCTGCACGCTGAGCGAACCACACCCACCACCATCCCACTTAAGCTTTCGTCCTCGCTTCGCTTAAAAGGATTAACCCGGGGATGGTGGGATGGACTCTAGAAGCCTTATATGTTGGTCTATCCCACCCTAAACAACCAAGGTGGGACTAAACCCTCCACAATATCTCACTAACACACATGGGCCACTATGGGCCAAACGGGCCAGATGTGACAGCCACAAGGAAAGGATAATCATTAGTTAGGACATGCTCTTCTCAAAGTCTTTTAGAAATACTAGGTCCTTTTTTAGTTTTTTCTTTAGTCTATTTATATATTCTTTTCAGTCCCAGGAACAAGTTTTTGTGTATCATTTGGTTGATATTTTTCTTTTGTTGTAGAGGACTGGATCTGAAACCATAACTGATGCATCTGTTGATTTTCTTGAGTTCAAGAAGAAAATTCTTGAATCGTTTGGCCATTTATTTCGTCCTGAGGTTAGTTCTTCTTTTCTGTTTTCTTATGTTGTATGATTCTATAATTATAATGATTTGTCTTTTTACTTGTTATTGCTGCTATTATCAGGTAATTGATGATATTTGTGGTGCGACTCTTGACAACACCAAAATATGTTGTAATTTTAGCAAGTCATCTGCTTACGAATTGATTTATTATGTGCTCAAGATTATTGAACAATCTTGTTTAGGTATTTTCTATTTCAATAAGTCACTTTTTATTTTTGTTCTTATGTTATATAAGTAATTTTTTTGGTTGTTTAGATGATAGACAGATCCCCAATCCAACAATGTTGGTGTTGTTCGTAAAGATGAGGAACCACTAAAGGATAGAAACTATCATTCTTCAGTTGATCAAGAATTATCCAAGGTTAAATTTTTTGTTTCTGTCCATATGTTTGTTCTTCATGTTTTGGTCATATTTTTCTTCTCTAGGTAATCATTATCGATGATGTTCCTTTTCTGGAGACTCCATACATGAAGCAGTGTGTTCCTGTTTTGAAATCTTGTATGAAGTCTAAATCAGGTGAGTTCATATTGTTTTTACTTTATAGATTATTTTAGTTTTATTATATTTTTGATATACTAAAATTTTCTATTGCAGCTCCTGTTGAGCCTATGAAGAAACGGGCACGTGTTGCTGGTAGAGAGATTAAAATCGATGCCCCTCGCTCCAAGTTGTTTGTGAAAGATGCAAATGACGAGTTTTTAGTGGGTTCCAAAGTTGATGACCTTGTACATGACAAGTCTTCTGATCCCGGTATTACACTTATCCAATCTTTTTTAGTTGAATGATTATTTTTCTGAACTTTTTCATTGGCTCATGACAAAGTTCATACTTTGTGATGATCTTGCAGTTGTTCTAAATGTCGCTGGCCCTAGTGCAAAAGATCATTGTGTTCCCAAATTTGATTGTGCTCATGACAAGTTTGTTGATCGAATGTTGCATTGTCTGATGTCAAAGATCATTCTATTACCATTAAATGTGTTAAAACAAGCATTGTTGCTACTACTGTACAAAGTCTTCCACTGAACAAAGTTGAGTTTTTCCCTATATATTTAGTGCACTGATTCTACAGTTTTGAAAGTATTTTTATGTTTTCGTAATCTACAGTTTTTACCTTTTTTTTGTTTAGGATTTTCCTCCCTCTAAAGCCAAGATTTCTAGTGCTATTGACAGATTTTATAATACTAAGAATGCCTATATGTCTAAAGTTTGTCAAGAGAGTCAGAGTAAGCTCTTACCTTTTTTGTTGTGTTTTTAAATTTGTTTGAACTTATATTAATTTCTTTTCTTAGATCATATTTTATTTCCATCTATAAACACGGAGCCCTTCCATGTCAGTTCTGTTCAAACTTCTTTCTACCCTATCTATGTGGCCTTGCTTACAATCAATGGAAGAGGTTTGTATTATTTTTTGCAACAAACTTTCATTTGGTTTTCTCTGATTTTAACTCTTTGTATGTGGTTTTTGAACTTTTTGGTTTTGGTTTTTTGTCATTGTAGCTATGTTGCTGTTGAGTTTGGGAAGATCACACTGACTTATGAGTCCCTTGGACAATCCATTGAGCCTGCTGATCTTTGTGACAACTTTTTCATTGCTGGTTTTTGTAGAAAATTCTTTGAAGATACTCATCCTCGCATATCAAGAAAACATTTCTTCTATCCAAAAGTTGGGGTATTTATCAATTTCTTGTTTTTTTATTTATTTTGATGTTTGGTTAATTTTTTTGTTTTGTTTTGTAGTATTCAATGTTGAGTAATAATTCTGAGTTTGCAAACAATGTTGTACGCCTGTCCTTTGTCCGTGCTAATTCGGCACTTAAAATCCACCTTGCTGATAAGGTATATATCTATATCAATATATTTTTTTTATATTTTTTCTTTTTGTTTGATTACACTATTATCATTCTCTTTTTCAGCTTTTCTGTCATGTTTGTCATCTTAAGCACCGGTTCCTATTCATTGTTGATTTGAAGAACAACTTTTTTGTTTTCCTGGATTCATTCTATGATGAAACTCATTCATATCAAATTGATGTTAGGGAAAGGTTGGTATGTATTTGTTAGTAATGTTTTTATATTTCATTTATGTTTATGCAATTGTTTATTTATGTTTTTTGTATGTGTACAGATGAAGTCCTTCAAGCTTTTTTTCTTGATGCATGCTGATCGTCAAATTGATTTTTCAAGATTTTCTATTTCGTATCCTTTTGTACCTAAGCAATCCAATTGGTTAGTTTCATATGTCATCATTTTGGTTGTATTTCTTTTTTTTGAAATACATTTGATAGATTTTTACTTGGATGTATTCTTTCTCTGTAGTTACGACTGCGACATTTTTGTAGTCAAGTTCATGGAGTTATGGGATAATAGTGTTGACTTGAGGCTTATGTTTACACAATTGAACATTCCAAATATCAGGATACTTCTTGGGCATGATTTATTTTTCAGCGAGAAAAATACTGTTGATAAATCTTTTGTTCAACATCTGCACAAGGAGGTTATTGTTCTATCCTTCTTTTCTTTTTGTTGTTCATGTTTTTTTATCTTTTATGCAGGGCTTTAATCCATGTGTTTTGAATTAGGTAAGTTTTCTTTTCCTAATCAACTCATACTGCATTTCTATATTGTATTTGTACTGTTTTGTTTGTTGTTTTAAATTTAGATTCAATGCCTTTTTGTTATAAATTTATTAGTTTAATGGTCATGTTCAGAGTTTATTTTTATTTTTCTAAGAATATGTTCTTCATGTTTTGTTTGCAGTCAGTGTATTGTTGAAGAATCATGGTCCTACTTGATTTCGGTGATTAACGACAATTAGCGATTATTATGGCTAACGTGTGTTTTGCAGAGGCTATGCGTAGCTTAGCCATAGTGATCAACACGAATGGGCATTAATGGTCATCACCTAGCCCCCAAGATGGATATCGTTTCGGATTTCAAAGAGACATGATAAAGACCCTAGAATGATAGACTAAGTGCCATAAGGTGATGAAGGGCACTTAAAAATAGATAGGGCTTTTATTTGATCTTTGATCGTACTATTAAGAGGGGTTGAGACTAATAGCTTGACTTAGGAAAGCTTCATGAACTAGGTGTGGTGCACACTTGTATTCCTTAGCTCTAAGCAAGCCTATGGTGACCGTAAGATAGCCTAGAACAACTTCCATATTCATCGCGGCGAAAAACGAAGTTGAGAGGCCTGTTTTCTGGGCGACGGACGCTCCTGACGGAGGCATCGGACGCTGTCCGTCACGTCGGACAAAGGCGTCGGACGCTAGGTGGTTGAGTCCACAGTGTCCGTCGGCCTACCAGTGGCCTTGTGTTTCTGGCTAAGTTTTTCAGGGTCCGACGGACGCTGTCCGTCGGCCAGGCATCAGACGCTTGGAGAACGTCCGTTGGCCTTCCAGTGAGGGTGTTTTTCAGCCCGAGCCAGAGTATAGCGTCAGACGCTGGGAAGAGCGTCCGTCGCCCCTGTGACGGAGAATCCGTCGTTGGGAAATCCTGTCAGAGTTAGCCGTTGGGCAGGGCGTCGGAGCGTCCGTCGCCCAAACTTTGTGCAGAACTAGTCGTTGGGGCATGCGACGGAGCGTCCGTCGCCTAGTCGACGGAGCGTCCGTCGTCAACTTAAGTTGCCAGCCCGAGTTAGTTTTCTAAGGGGCTATTTATAGCTCCCCACACTTCTCTCCCACCTTGCCTTTGCTCATTTCATTTGCTGAGTTTGTTGAGAAGGATGGGAAGAGAGCAAGAGCCCTAGAGAGAGAGAGAGTGATTCGCGAATCCATCCATCCTCTCCTCTAGTTCATCCAAGAGTTCAAGTGTGCATCCTCTAGTTATGAAGCTTGAGTGAGTCAAGCGAAGATCGAGGCTTGTTACTCTTGGTGATCGATATCACCTAGACGGTCCGGTGGTGCTTGGAGGAAGGTGATCGCCGGAGGATTGTCGGCGGCCCTTCTTCATTGACGTTGTGATCGGTTGTGGGCGATTCACCGAGCCGGAGTGGCGAAGAATCAGCCCGTAGAGAGCACTCATCCCTTGCGCGAGATTGAGGGGGAGATATACCTTGCGAGGTGCTCCAACGAGGACTAGGGGAGTGTCGACTCCTCGATACCTCGGCAAAACATCGTCGTGTCAAGCATCTCTTTCCCTAGCTCTTTCTTACCGCATTAATTTCCGCACTTATCTTTCAATTCATACTAGAATTGTGTAGGAAGTTTTCGCTTTCTATTGACTTGCTACCGCTTTCTAGCTAGGACACACAAGCGGTAGGCACTAGGGGTTAATTGGCTCTTTATAGGTTTAATTCTTGTCTAGAAATTAAAAAGATCCCAATTCACCCCCCTCTTGGGCATCTTGATCATTTCAATTGGTATCAGAGCAAGGTTTGCTCTAAATTAGGCTTCACCGCCTAGAGCAAGATGTCCCACGGGGATGGACCACCTCCCATGTTCGATGGAGACGACTTTCCTTATTGGAAAGTTCGTATGGAGGCCTATCTAGAGGCCGTTGACGTGGGCATGCTCAATGCCACCACAAAGGGAGACACTCTCTTAGCGGAGGACCTCAACTTTGATAAGCACAATGCCAAGGCAAAGAACATTCTTTTTCGTGGAATTTGCAAGGATGTCTTCAACCGAGTGCGTAATGCCAAAGACGCATTTGAGTTGTGGATCACTATTTGTGCTCTTCACGAAGGCACGAAGTGTGAGCGTGAGGAACGCTATCACTTGGTCATGGCTAAGCTCAATTCTTTTTCTATGCATGGAAATGAAAATGCAAATGAAATGTACTCACGTCTTAACATTCTTGTAGAAGAATTGAATAGGCTCGGTCTCAACCAAATGGCACTGGCCGATGTGGTGCGCAAGATTCTTTGTGTCTTGCCCATTGAGAAGTATGGCCACATCATCACGGTTCTTCACCAAGGAGACCTCTCCGTCGCTACACCAACACAAATCTTGGGCAAGATCAATGCCCATGAGATGTACATGAAGATTGGTGATGGTAGCTCTTCTTCCTCCTCCAAGAAGAAAGAAAAAGAGAAGGAGGAAAAGAAGGACTTGGCTCTCAAGGCATCCTCTTCAGAGAAGTGCAAGATACAATATGTGTATGAGAGTGCAAGTGATGGAGAGGATGATAATGACTTAGCTCTCATGGTGAAGAAGACAACAAAGATGTTGAAGAGGCTAAACAAGAATGGAGTCAAGTTTGACTCAAAGAAGAAGAAATTCTTCACAAGCTCTTCAAGAAAGCCTCTCTCCAAGATGGATTGCTACAATTGTGGCAAACTTGGACACTTGGCTCATGCTTGCCCCGAAGAGAAGAAAGACAAGTACAAGAACAAGAAATTCAACAACAAGTTCAAGTACAA
Organism: Microstegium vimineum; assembly: GCA_022036555.1. Taxonomy (NCBI): domain Eukaryota; kingdom Viridiplantae; phylum Streptophyta; class Magnoliopsida; order Poales; family Poaceae; genus Microstegium; species Microstegium vimineum. The sequence continues at coordinate 29,918,329 of CM039139.1, read as the reverse complement.
CAAGGGCAACAAAGATGAGTCAAGTGATGAGGAGAAGAAGGATGACAAGCCATTCAAGAAGAAGAAGAACTTCAACTTCCACAAGAAGAAGAATGATGGCAAAGCCTATATTGTTGGTGATTGGCTCACCGACATTGAAGACACAAGTGACTCATCCGGAGATGAGAGTGAAGATGAGAAGGTGCCCGCCTTGGTGATTGGGTCATCTACTCCACCGCCACCTCCTCCATCATCTCCGGGCTCATCCTCTACACACCTATGCCTCATGGCTAAAGGTGACAAGAAGGTACAAAAAGAGGATAATGATGATGAGGCTAGCTCTAGTGATGATAGTGATGATGAGTTTGAGGCACCTTCCTATGATGAGCTAATTGTGATTTGCAACAAATACACTAAGCTCATTAGGAAGTATAAAGCTAAAAGTGAATCACTAGAGAAAGCCAACGATAACTTACATGCTAAACTTGATGACTTGTCTAGTGCTAATGATGATTTGAAGCTTGAGAACAAATCTCTCTCATCTAGCACTAGGGAGCTCAAAGCCTCACTCAAGCAAGCTAATGAGAAACATGATAAGCTTGAGAGGTCAACACAAGAGCTCCATACAAGATACAACTTGCTAAAAGATGACTACAACCAAGTTAGAAATGAACATGGCACACTTGTGATAGCTAACGAATTGCTTACAAATGATCTTGCTACGCATGTTGCTATTAACCCGGTTGTTAAGTGTCATATAGCTACTTCTTGTGAGGACTTGCTTGATGAAGTTGCTAGTGAGAAAAATTCTAAGTACAAGGGCAAGAAGGTAGTTGAGGCCGAAAAGTATGATGACTATGTGAAGATGAGGCAAGAAAACTCCAAGCTCAAGGAAGAGCTAACCAACCTCAAGGCAAGCAAGCCATTCACTATCAAGTCAGCCAAGCAAGATGACAATGATGCAATGACCTTGATCAACTCTCTCAAAGAGGAAAATGCAAAGCTCAAGGTTGAGAAGATCAAGCTTGCAAGTGGAATGGATAAGTTCACCAAGGGCCACAACCTCCAAACTGAGCTCTTGATGAACACTATCATGAATACCAACAAGTCCGGCATTGGGTTCAAGGAGAACCAAATTATGAAGGCCAAGGTCAAGATAGAAGCTAAGAACTACTACAAGAACAAGGCCATGAGGAACAACTATGACACACCAAAGCCCAAGCCCAAGAAGTGCTTTGGATGTGGTCAAGAGGGTCACTTTGAATTCCAATGCAAGAATCCACCTCCCAAGACCTTGCCCAAGAACACAAGGCCTTTCGCTCATGATGCACACTTCATCATCAACAAGGACTCCAAGGGCAGACCCCAAATTGTGTTTCTCGGTCCTAAGATGAAGAACAAGCCCAAAGTGCTATGGGTTGCTAAGGAGTTGGTAGACAAGGCTATGGGACCTCGCCAAGTGTGGGTTCCCAAACAACAAGCTTAACTTCAAGTTGCTTATGTGTAGGTGAACTACAAGACCGGTGGAAGTCATTGGGTGATTGATAGTGGATGCAATCAACATATGACCGGTGACTCCCAGATGTTCACCACACTTGAGAAAGATTGTGAAGGGCAAGACAAGATTACCTTTGGGGACAACTCAAAAGGCAAAGTGCAAGGCCTAGGCAAAGTGTCAATCTTCAATGATCAATCAATATCAAATGTCTTGCTAGTGCAATCTTTAAGCTTCAACTTGCTTTCGGTTGGCCAACTTTGTGATCTCGGGTTCCAATGTCTCTTCACCCCAAATGAGGTAGTTGTGACCAAGATTGAAGATTCATCTTTGATATTCAAAGGGTTTAGGCACAACAATCTCTATTTAGTGAACTTCACCTCAAATTAAGCTAGTTTGCAAACATGTCTATTCTCCAAGAGTTCTTTGGGTTGGCTATGGCATAAAAGATTAGCACATGTGGGAATGTCAACCTTGAAGAAGCTTGTCAAGAAGGAGATGGTTAGAGGTGTGAAGGATGTTGTGTTTGAGAAGGACAAACTTTGTAGTGCATGTCAAGCGGGCAAGCAAGTAGCAAACACTCATCCAACCAAAGCTTTCATGTCAACCTCAAGAGTCCTAGAGCTACTTCACATGGATCTATTTGGACCTACCACCTATGCTAGCCTTGGTGGAAATCTCTTTTGCTTGGTGGTAGTTGATGACTACTCTAGGTACACTTGGGTGTTCTTCCTTCAAGACAAGGGAGAGACTCAATCAATATTCAAGAAGTTTGCAACTAGAGCCCAAAATGAGTTTGATGTGAAGATCAAGAAGATAAGAAGTGACAATGGGACCGAGTTTGTGAACACTAAGATTGAAGACTATTGTGATGAAGTTGGGATCAAGCATGAGGTGTCCGCTACCTATACCCCACAACAAAATGGTGTAGTAGAGAGGAAGAACCGGACACTTATTACTCTTGCAAGATCAATGCTTGATGAATACAACACTCCCGAGAAGTTTTGGGCCGAAGCAATCAACACCGCATTCTATGCGGCCAACCGGCTATTTGTCCAAAGGCTTCTCAAGAAGACCCCCTATGAGCTTGTGAATGGGAGGAAACCGGATATATCCTTTTTCCGAGTGTTTGGATGCAAAGTGTATATCTACAAGAAGCGCCAACACTTGGGCAAGTTCCAAAGGAGATGTGACATTGGTTTCTTACTTGGTTATTCTCTTAAATCCAAGGCATATCGAGTATTTAACAAAGCCTCCGGCTTAGTTGAAGAAACATACGACTTGGAGTTTGATGAAACTAATGGCTCTCAAGAAGAGCATGAAAATCTTGATTATGTAGGTGATGAACCCTTGAGGGAGGCTATGAAGAATATGCCTGTTGGTGCAATCAACCCACAAGAGGTGGAAGAAGTTGAAGATGATGCAAATCAAGTACCCTCTCCACCTCACATGCCTCAAGTTGATGAAGAACAAGTGAGGGAAGCACAAGAAGATACCTTCATCCCTCAAGATCAAGCCGAGGCTCAAGCTAGTGATATTGATGCACCACAACCTCCTCCCCAAGTGATTGATAGAAGATCTACACCTATGCTCAAGCTCATCCACAAGACCTCATCATAGGGAGTCCATCAAGGGGGGTAACAACTCGATCTAAACTTGCTTCTTATGTTGAACATCACTCCTTTGTTTCCTTTGTTGAGCCTTCTAGTGTGGAGGATGCACTTGCGAATCCGGATTGGGTGAATGCCATGCATGAAGAGTTGAACAACTTCACCCGGAATGAAGTGTGGACACTAGTAGAAAAGCCCAAAGGAGCAAGAATCATTGGCACCAAGTGGGTGTTTAGGAACAAGCAAGATGATCAAGGCGTGGTTGTGAGAAACAAGGCAAGATTGGTGGCAAAAGGGTTCTCCCAAGTTGAAGGCTTGGATTTTGGGGAGACCTTTGCACCAGTTGCAAGATTAGAAGCCATTCGTATCCTTTTGGTATATGCTTCACTTCATAAAATGAAACTTTTTCAAATGGATGTGAAGAGTGCCTTTCTAAATGGTTTCATCAATGAACTTGTTTTTGTCTCACAACCTCCCGGGTTTGAAGACCCAAATTGTCCTAATCATGTGTATAGGTTGTCCAAGGCACTCTATGGATTGAAGCAAGCTCCAAGAGCTTGGTATGAGAGGCTAAGGGATTTCCTACTCAAGAAGGGCTTCAAGATCGGGAAAGTGGATACCACACTCTTCACCAAGGTGCTAGATGGAGAGATCTTTGTTTGCCAAGTGTATGTCGATGACATTATATTTGGGTCAACAAACCAAGATCATAGCAAGGAATTTGGTGCATTGATGTCCAAGGAGTTCGAGATGTCGATGATTGGCGAGCTAACCTTCTTCCTTGGCTTCCAAGTGAAGCAATTGAGGGAGGGCACCTTCATATCTCAAGAGAAGTACACTTATGATGTGCTCAAGAAATTCAAGATGGAGGATTGCAAGCCAATCAAGACCCCAATGCCTACTAATGGGCATCTCGATCTCGATGAGGGAGGTAAATCAATTGATCAAACTCTCTATCGTTCTATGATCGGTAGTTTACTTTACCTCACCGCATCTAGGCCGGATATCATGTTTAGTGTGTGTATGTGTGCTAAGTTTCAAGCAAGCCCTAAGGAGTCGCATCTTTGTGCGGTTAAAAGAATCCTTAGGTACATAAGGCAGACCCCTAGCATGGGCCTTTGGTATCCCAAAGGAGCTCTCTTCCAACTAGTTGGCTATTCCGATTCGGATTATGCCGGGTGTAAGGTTGATAGGAAGAGTACCTCCGGCGAGTGCCACATGCTAGGAAGATCACTTGTTTCTTGGTCCTCAAAGAAGCAAAACAATGTGGCATTGTCAACCGCCAAGGCAGAATACATTGCCATGGGAGTAAGTTGTGCACAAATCTTATACATGTGTTGACACAAAAAGCGTCAGGATCTGCGAACACCTCGGGCTTATACCCGAATTCGATATCCAAAGGTGTGCCAGTCGATTTGACCAGTTAATCGACAAGGACGATAACTAGAACAAGATATGAACGAGATAACGGTGATGCGCCCGGATGTCAAGGCTCAAACTTGATCAGGATAACTAGAGTAGAGCTGAACGAGACGACAGCGATGCGCCCGAACGTCAAGGCTCAGGTTGCTCAAACGCGGAACTTGCAAGGGTTGACGGAGATCGAAGAGATGCAGCCCATAGAGACTTGAAGAACTCGTAGGTAAACTAGATCTAATACGATAAAAGTAGAATTGCTGAAAAGTAGATAAAAAGTAATAGATTTGTTTGATATATGATTGATTTATTCCTCATGACCCCTAGGTACATATTTATACTCCAGCAAAAGGAGTTGTAGACAGACACGACTCGTACCTTTCCTAAACAAAACTCTATTTTTAAGGAAACAACTGACCCGCGCAGGAGTCGGACCCAAATAACAATAATATTTTCCTAAACAAACATCTCTATTTTTAAGGAAAATAAATGACTCATGCAAGAGTCGGACTCAAACTTCTATAATAATACTGGTATAAGATCACCAGTTTCCTTATGTCTTTTCTTCGATGAAACTTTCCATCGGCAGACTCTTCAATCCGCAACTTCCTTCTATTGCTATCGGCAATCCTTGCTGACGTCAACCGTCATGTCATCGTGTGCTCATCGGCATCATCTATTTATCGGTAATATCCCCAATCGGCCATTCTTCACTCCCATCGGCAACATCCTTATCGGCAATATCCTTATCGGCAACCATTCTGCTGTTGTTCCGCTTCCATCGGCAACAAACTTCATTTGCAGAATTCATTCTCATTGGTAACGTTAACCGATAACCTGCCGATGTCGATAGAAAACAGCTACCGATCAATACAAGTCTTAGCTCATTTGACACATGCCGAAAAACGGTGTCAACACATGCCCCCAATTTCGGAGTGTAGAATATTTTACGCGCCGAAATTTTCTCTACTGTAACCTTTCCCTCCAAGATACTTGCACAACCTCCTCGATTACCGCGCGTAAAAATCGCAATTTATTAACAAAATTCCGCGACTACAGTGCGAACAGTTGTAAGCCCAATCATATCTCCTTGATTACCACACATTCCTATTGTATACCCTTCCATATTCCTGTTCAGTGCGAAGAAAACTCCAAAAATACCCCTGACCAGGCTTATAAAGTTACCACCATCCAATCTGTTTTTCATCCTGAGCCCATTTTCATTTCCACCTGCCCTCATCTTCAACCTTGGCGGCGGCTCTGAAGAACACCTCCGGCAACCCAAGCAACAGCGACAGAGCACGAATCGCAAAGACTCCTCCAGCTTCAATGACGATCCACTTCGATGTTCCCAAGGTAAATCTGCTCCCTACTCGCTTCATCTCCTGCAAGTTTCTTTTTCCTCATCAATTTTGTAATCTTTTTCTCCTTTCTTTCTCTGATTTTTTTTGAAACCTAGGAAATGTACAACAAGGTAGTAATCCCCATTGAGCAATCCAACTTCAACTGCCTAGGTCCAATGGGAAACCCTGATCCCATCAATCTGATTAATGTGGAGACCAACCGCATCCCTTTCAGATCCGAGTGCTTTAGTCTAGGGTTATGGAAAGATGCTTTCCGTTCATGGCCTAAACCCACCAAGGGATGGAAGAACTGGTATCTCAGGATAATCAGAACACAACAGGTTTACTGGGCAGAACGTAACCTAGACCAGTGCATAAGACTTTCTATTGCCGATATGACAAAGAATGAAAATATGATGATGGCTGCTGCTTATTTCTGGTCCAATACAATGAATGCCTTCTTGTTTAGACACGGACCAGCTACCCCCACCCTTGCCGACGTGCATATGCTTACCGGCCTTAATGTCTCTTCTGCCGATCCCTCCAACCTTTTCAGTAGGAAAGCTGAACATAAAGTGAATACACGCAATATCGGCGGTTGGACCGGATACATCTGAGAGAATCAGAAGACTGGATCGGTAGGTCAGAGAGAGCACGCCACCTTACTGAATATGTGGTTGGAAAAATTTATCTTTTGTGGTAGAACAGTCGGACCTACCACCATGTACCTTCCTGCAGCAGAGCTTCTGGCCGATGGAACAAGACTTCCTCTCGGCCGATACCTTCTTGGATCGGTATACCACCTCCTACACCAAGTATCTAGGAAGCTACTGCTAGGCGAGTCCATCGGCAACCTTGGAGGTCCTTGGTGGTTTGTAAATATGTGGTTGAACGCACACATGTACAAGGTCCTCCAATTTGACTTATTCAGTCAATAGTTTCCAAGGGATATATCGGAAGACTATGTATTTGATGATGATGAATCGGCAACCCGTCCCCCACTCAATTTTGGGAAGGCTATCATAGTACTACCAGGAACCGATGCCAATACAGATCAATTTGGTAGGTTCTTCCAAAAGCTTTATAATGGAATCCTCGTCGCAGAACGACTTTGGTGGCCTTATGTTGACGAGAACAACCAATTCCCATTGTTATTCAACCTTACCGATTGGAATGTGCCACAGAATGAAACAATCATGAAGGCCAGCATTGTTCCCCGAGCCATTCCAGTCAACATCTTTGGAACCGGGAAGAACTCTCCTCCATCTTATGAGTTCTATTATCCATCGGCATCAGCAAGGGAGCTGGCATTCGGCCAATTACCGATCAAACTCAACTTCGCCAATGTGATAAAGCCAAGAGAAATTATCTTCAGTGCCATGGATTGGAATAGGATTGTCAACCTTTCTCCCCATGCCGATACATCGAACATCAACCTATCCTCCTGGGCACCAACATCTTTGATGACAGAGTTATACAAATCTTGGTGGCAAGAATGGAGAAGCCAACTGTTCGCCAAATCATCGCACTACTATCGACATTTGATCGACGCCGATCACATCATTCCCGATGATGCAGTAAGTTCTTCACTCGAATGCATTTCTCATTATTTTCTCCTATCGGCATCTGACCTTTTTTCTTAATAGGTTGATGATCCAATCCCTCAAATGAGCAAGAGCGGCAAGCACTTCCATCTTCGAATAATGAGCCCCACATCAGTCATCGGCAACAAGGCTCCTACATTGGCTACCTTCACAGCTCAAAGGGTGCCTAAAGTTACTCTCAAGCCTAAACCAACACCTGCTAAGACCATTGCTTCTCCATCGGCTGCTGCTGCCATCTTGGCGCGAGCTTTTGCAGTAAGTTTTTTATTTTACTTATACCGATTACAAACTCTTATCGGCAACATTTACTTCATTTAACTTGCACCAAATATTTTTACAGGCAACGAGGTCATCGGCAGCTGCTCCGAATGTACAAGCTTCTCCAACTCATGCTGTCGATGCCCCCCAAGCTTCGCAACCGAAACGCACTGGCTCACCAACTGCTGCCCCAAAGAAGAAACGCTTGAGGCGCGCCACCCCATCTGTGCCATCAACCCCAGTTGCATCACCAATCCTTGTTGATGCACCAACTCCAGAGCCGGCATCGGCGTTTATCCCCGAGCAACCCTTGGAAGAAACTCCGACCAGGCAACTATACCAACTCCGCAGGAACCAGCTGCAGCAACGGAGACAACATCGGCATCGGTACCAGTACCTACACCTGATGAAATTCCTGATCAAAGGACAGCATCATCGCCGCAAAGGTCAACCACCACAGCAGAAGCAGCACCAGCAACAACACCACCAGCACCAACCGCTCCTCCCACGGAGGCAAATTTATCGGCAACCACTGCCGATCTTCAAGATGACACCATGCCATCTTCCTTCCTGAGTCCCAGGCAAGAGATCTGTTTCAAGATGGTAAGCCAACTATCATAGAACTCAACAACATAAACTTGTGATCGGCACACTCTAATTTCCTTATTTTTCAGGCCCAAGACTCTCCTGACAGCTTATTTTCCTTCGCTGTCAACCTTCCCGATGAAAACGAAGACGAAGAAGGCTCTGCTCCAGCGAATAGCTTGTTTTCCTTCGCCGTCAACCTCCCTGATGAAGACGAAGACGAAGAAAGCTCTGCTCCAGCTCTATCGGCAGAAGTTAAACTCAAGCTCGAAGCATTGCTATCTTTATTGCAACAAGACACATCTCTCCTCGTCCAAGACTCCACTGCAGTAAAGATAGCTTTCAAAGACATTCAAGGCCATCTATCTGCCGATATAGAAGAAACACTCTTCCAGGCAGCGTTTCTTGAGAGTAAGCAACTCCAATATCAAATGTTCTCTCGTCGTATAGCCGATAGAACTGCTCAATCAGAACTTAAAGAGAGAATGCTTCAATTCAAGCGATCTGCCGATGAAAAACACAAGGACATAGGTCGCCTAGAACCTTCTAGCGCAGAGCTTGATAAAGACATTGCCCATTTATCAGCAAGGAAGGAACAACTATTAGCAGAGCTAAAACAGGTTGACGAAGCCTTGATCGCAGCCAACCAACAGAAGACTGAACTTCCAGGCGCCATCCAAACTTTACAACAAGAAAGAGATGCCGACACGCGTCAAGCCCTCCGGACGAAGAAAAAGATCAAACCAATAGAAGGATCTGCCGATGACGATGTCAAAGAGATGGAAGAAATAGAGCAAATTCGCCTGCGTGCGATATCAGCTATTCAATCTTTGTTGTAATTCGTCACAATCCATCATATCGGCAAGTGTAACAGTGATACTTGATTTTGCTTTATAATATAACGCCAGTACGCTTTTTATCGATGTTATATATAACTTCTTCTCTCATGAGCACTCAAACGGGTACTTTATGCATCTACCCAAATACTAGGGCAATATTTCTTCAAGTATTTACCGTTGATTGCTCTAGAAAACTCAACCCCTTCTAGGGTTTCTAAAATATAAGCATTGCGAGGAGCAGACTGTTTTATCCGATAAGGACCCTCCCAATTAGGAGACCATTTCCCAATCGGTAAAATCAATTTCCACACTAGATCCGCATCGGCAAATTTTTTCACCTTTACCTTCTTGTCATACTGTCGGTGTTATGACCCGGGGGTCAAGGCCACCAACGAGTAAATTTGTATATCGCGTGCTCCCTCTCTCAGACGTGATGCAAGATGGACACAAGATTTATCCTGGTTTCGGCAAGAAGGCCCTACGTCCAGCGGGGGAGGATGACTTGTATTATCTCGCACCCAAAGCGTGCTCGTTCAGGGGGGGTACAAGCAGTGTTACACGGAGTCGGCCACCCGAGGGGTCGATCGAGCGGCGCGGTGTGTGTGCGAGGCGTGGTCTAGGGTCCCTGAGAACCAAAGTCGGATCAGAGTCCTAGATGAAGTGGGAGCCGACTGAGAGAGACTCCAACCTCCCCATATTCTACCTCGGCATCCCCTTTTATAAACCAAGGGGAGACCCGAGGGTACAGGGTCCTAACAGTAGGAGTATGGGCGGCGCATCCACGGCACAGTGTTGGTGAAGAGACATTGAACACTGTGGTGGCGTGGTCTTCCCATCCTTCAGGCGTCCCCGGTCGTGGCATCAGTAGAAGTCGTCGTAGTGCAGTGTCCGCAGCGGGCGCGAGTCCCACGGCCGAAGCGGGACGGAGCGGATGGGACGGCTTCCGTACTGGAGTTGTTGAAGAGAAGGGGGTCGAGCCCCCGGTCGAGGGAGGGGGTCGAGCCTTGTGTGACTTCGTCGCGTTCCCGAAGTCGTCGTCGAGGGTTGCACTGTTCGCTTTCCGAGGGGTACTGTTGAAGTCCGTACTCGAGTAGTGGCGGTAGTGGTGGCACAGTCGATGGGAATCGGGGACTAGACGGGGAGTTGGCGGATTTGACAGCGGACGCGGGCGCCCATGTCGTTAGGTGGGTTCACTTTTACCCATGCCGGAGCAGTTGGGTTAATCGAGCCCTTTGCCCGAGGGTCTTCTGCTTGACCCTTGGTCGAGGGGGAGGTCGAGGCGTCACCGGGGTTCGAGAGGTCGAAGTCGAGGTAGAGGTCGGGGGGTCGTTCGTTCGACCCCTCGTCCGTCGTCGAGGTGGAGCCGGGGGTCGTTCGTTCGACCCCTCGTCCGTCGTCGAGGTGGAGCCGGCCCGTGGCTTGTTGCCGTAGTCGGCGTGGAGGGGGGCCCTCGATTGATGGGCCGCGTCTCACCGAACAGTAGGCTGATCCTTGCCTTAAAAATGGTTGCTATGTTTAGCGTTAATTTATCGAAGGGTTTAGGGTACCCCTTACCTTCGTACCCGACAGTAGCCCCCGAGGCCTCAGAGGAGTGATTTAGAACTCCTCTGGGGGCTATGATACGCGTTTCTCGGGGGAAGTAAGAATTGCCCGGAGGTTTTATCCTCGGCCTGTAGGTTAGTGAGAAATCCGATTCTCCGTGGGGTGCGCGCGAGCGCACCCCGCGGGGGTAGCCCCCGAGGCCCCAGAGGAGTGATTTAAAACTCCTCTGGGGGCTAAAATACGCTGTGTAGTGGGGTTTTTTTAAGGATACTTGGAGACGCGGCACCCTGTCGAGGGGTCGATCCTGTTCCTTTTCCTGCAAAGAGAAGTGTTCGAGGGCGGCTGTCGAACCCTACCGAGGGCCAGCCTTCGCTCCCTTGATCACCACTGGAGTCAGAGCGCCCCGCCCGAGAGGTCGACTCTGTCTGCCAGGTTACGAGTTTTCGACCGTCTTTCGTCGAGGGGTGCCGTGCGTAGTCAGGCCCTCGAGCCCTCGAATGGCTAGGCCTTCACTACCTCGTAGCGTCCTTCCCACGGATCCTTTCGCTCGGATCATGGGGTGAAGAGCATCGAGCTATCCTCGTTAGGACGACGAGCCCGAAGTCCTCGGTGAGCTGTTCTCGGGCATGAGTCCATTAGAAATGGTGCCCTGTACGGGTAAAAATCCGAGTGAGAACTCGACCCCCGTTCGATAGGGATCGACTAGCGGCCCGGAGGCATTCTCATTGTTAAGCAAGCCGTACGGCTCGCTAAGCACGACCATGTGGACCACCAAGGTGCCAACCGCGTTCGATAGGAGTTGGTGGCTCGATGCCTCCCAGCGTAGGGATCCTTAGGTGTTCCTAGGTATGCCTCGGATATGTCCCAGGGAGCTTCGAGAGTTCGTTCTCGAGGCTCCGGGGACATCCCTGACTCGTGTACTCGAGGGCGGCTGTCGAACTCCGTTCGTGGAGCCAGCCTTCGCTCCCTCAAGATTTGGGGGTGGACCGGAGTCCGATAACCATGGGTCCTTCCTGACCTCAGGTACTCGAGGGCGGCTGTCGAACCCTATGTAAGGGCCAGCCTTCGCTCCCTCAAGATTTGACGGATGGTTCGTCATCCGACGCTATCCTCAGGAGGAGGAGTCCGACCTTGTGGACCGCCGAGGGGAAAAGCAGGTGTTTGTTGTATTGAACTTGGGGACATACCTGAGCCGGAGCTCTCGAGGGAGGGTGTCGAACCCCCGGACGGGCCAGCCTTTATCCCTTCGAGGCCATGTACGATCTGCAGTTGACGACCCGAGGCCCTGTCAGGCCTCGAGTACTCGAGGGGGGCTATCGAGCCCGTTCGTAGGCCGGCCTTTATCCCCTCGAGATTTTGGGGGTGGACCGAGGTCCTAACCCGAGGTCATATCTGGCCTCGGGCACTCGAGGGTAGCTGTCGAACCCTCTTTCGAGGGCCAGCTCTCGCTGCCTCAAGATTCCTTACCCTCGAAGACGACGTTTCCGGCCGCGCGCCTTTTTAGGCGGCGTCCGTTCGGCGCAACAGTGCGGTTACAGCGCGGAGTGCGGCGCGGAACCCGATGATGGGACGTTACGCCTTATCCTGGAGGGAATACGAAGAAGGAAGTACAGGCGAATTAAATGCGGAGATTCTCTTGCCTGTTGCCGGATCCGTCTGTTGGCCTCCCGCGTATAAATAGTGAGGGCAAGGCGTCCGGTGCCCTTTACGCGCACTTGCCTTCCCCGCCTCCTTGCCTTCGTCTTCCTCGCCTTCCTTTCTCTGCCTCTGCCTTAGGCGTCCCGCGAGCAAGAAATCTGCGCGAGTGAGAGAGAAAGAGAAAGATAGGGAACGTACCCTCCGCCTCCAAGCCCGAGCAAACTACCGTTCCCATGGCCACTTTCCAGCTCTTCGGCGCCGATGCCTGGCCTGCTTCCTTGGTCCGTCAGTCGTATCTGGAGGGGTTGGTGGAGAGCAGGCTTCTCCGACCCGTTACCTCGACGGAGAGGCCGGAGTGGATAGCTCCGCCGCCGGACCACGCCGAGCCCAACCCGCCGGAGGGGTACGTGGTGTCGCTCGAGGCCTTCCACCGGGCGGGACTGGGGGTCCCACCCAGCCGCTTCCTGCGTGCGCTCCTCTACCACTATGAAGTGGAGCTCCAGCACCTCACTCCCAACGGCGTCAGCCAGGCGGCGGTCTTCGCCGCGGTGTGCGAGGGCTACCTGGGGATCGAGCCCCATTGGGATCTGTGGATCCACATCTTCAAGGCCAACATCTTCACTGCCTCGGTCAGCAAGGGCGTCCGTCGGGAGGTCAGGGCCGGAGGCTGCAGCATCTACGCCAGGCGGCCTGAGCTTTGGCTTCCTGCGAACCCATCCTCGAGCCACTCCAGGTGGCATTCAGGGTGGTTCTACCTGAGGAACGACGACGGTCTGCTCCCGGCGTACACCGGGAGGACACTCAACGCCGAGCCTGAGCGCTGGAGGTACGGCGTCCCGACGGACAAGCAAAAACACCTCAAGGGCTTGCTGGACGCGCTCAGGCGTCTGAAGGAGAGGGGCCTTACCGCGGAGATTGCTGCGTCAGCGTTCCACCGACGGGGGGTTCTACCGCTGATGGCTTGACCCCTCCGCCTCGATGAGATGGGTCTGGGGGTTGATCTATCGAGGTGCCGCCTCGTCGAGGAGGAGTTGACCCCAGACCGTGTGGTCAGCCGCATCTGCCGCTTTTTCGCGGGGGGGGGGGGGGGGGGGGGGGTTCGCCCCCAAGGATATCGCGAAGGTCCCCATGAAGCCGGACGAGGGCTTCTATGAGCTGGTAAGATCCTTTCCTTCAGTTTAAGTCCTCGCGCCCGCCCCTTCCGTCCTTTCTGCTTGTTCTCTAACGCCCTTGCGTCCCGCAGGGGAACGTGTCCTACAAGCGCTCACGTCCACCGGTGCCGGAGGACCGGGCCACGAGGGAGGTGAACCGCCTCCGCGCGGAGAAGCAAAAGTCCGACAAGGACAAGAAAAAGAAGAAGACGGCCAAGAAGGCTCTAGAGAAAGAGCAGAGAAAGCAGCGCCGGGCCCAACAGAGGCGGTTGGGCCTCGATGAGGAGCTGTCACCCTCAGAAGAGGAGGACGAGGAGGAGGATGAGGAGGACGAGGAGGAAGATGAGACGGCGCCTGAGCAGGCGGCCGTTGCTACTGGTGGAGAGGGGGGGTCGACCTCGAAGTTGGCCCCTTCTGTTGAAGTTGGACCACGGGCGGAGCGCCCCGTGGCCTCGCAAGAAGTCACGCCGCGGCAGACGCGGTCGCAGACGCCGCGGCCCTCGTCGGGGGGTCGATCGAGCGAGCCCCCGACGCCCGCTGCGTCGAGCGCCCGGGTGCCGGGCCCGCCGGCGCAGGTGGAGACGGGCAAGAGGGCGAAGGTGGTGCCGCCGTCGAAGAGTCGATCGAGCGAGCCCCCGAAGCCTGCCGCGTCGAGCGCGCGGGCGCCGGGCCTGTCGGCGCAGTGGGGGCCGGCAAGAAGTCGACCGTGGCGCCGCCGGCCCCTGCTCGGGAGAAGGTGGCGAGTGCCGCCTCGACCGCCACCCCCCGGGCAGTGGCGCCCCAGAGCTCGACCAGCCCGACGGGCGCCGAGCTGAAGCGTCGGGCTCCGAGGGGGTAAGTCGAGTTCATAGTTATTGTGCGTTTTTCCCTTTTTTCGTCGGTGAGGACTCGTGCTTATTGTCGCGCATGTGTTCCTTTTTTAGGTCGAAGCGCCGGCTGGGAGCTGCGTCCCCGCCCCCGCCAAAAAGCTGAAGACGGGGGCCGCAGTGCAAGCAGGCGTCGAGGCTGGTCCGGCAGCCCCGCCCCCTTCGACGGTCGCCCCCGAGGCGGCACAGGCAGCCACGGCCCCGGAGGTGGTGGCGCGGGGGGAGGCACAGGGTGCCTCGGCGTCTACCCGGACGGCGGAGGAGGCGAACCCGCCGGCGGTGGTGGTCGTCGAAGCGACGGTCGCGGTGCCTGCGCGGCCGTTAGAAGAGGTCGCGTCCGGCGCCCCGGGGGGCGTGGAGCTCCCGCCGATGGCGGCCACGGCCCAGGAGGTGGAGGTGGTCGAGCCCCTAGGCCCCGCGAACGAGCGAGAGGCCCCAGCTCACCCGACGCCGGGGCGCTGGCCCGAGGGTCTGGCGGCGCTGGAGGCTCGACTCCAGCTCGAGCGCGTCGAGGGACCGTCCGCGCCGACACAGGGCGGGATGCTGATGGAGTCCACCCCCGCCCAGGTGGACGAGATGGTGGCCGAGTTGGTGGACCCGGCGGAACTGGCCGTTATCGCGGCCCCTCGGGTGGAGCCAGAGGTGGCTCGACCTCCCCTCGAGGTTGGGGGGCCGACGTCTCAAGGTAATTCGCACTTTGATTCGCTTGAGACGCGGTGGGTTTATCGTGCAGGGCCATCCTATCGGCTGGGATCTTCCTCCACCGGAGGCGACGGCTTGGTGGGGTCGTCGACGTCCTCGCGAGGTGGCGCCGAGGAGGGAGCCTCGCCCCTCTCTGATTATCGAGGAGGGGGGGGACCTGCGCATTGGCGTCACCGGGCTGATGGAGCAGAGGATTGCCGCCCGCAGCGCGGCGTGGGGCCAGGAGATTCTCGAGGTGGCGGACCCTCGAGACCCCGAGCGGGTCTTCCTCACGCTCGACGACCAGTTCGAGTTTCGACGGTGGGAGAACGTCGAGGAGCTCCGGGGCTGGTTTGAACACTCGGTACGTCGCGCTGCGGAGGTCGCCGCTACGGACATACGCGAGGGGATGGAGGTAGGTTCTATTCCACCTTAGATTGTACTTTGCACTGCCTGGTTGCCGTTTGTTGACGATTTTTGTCTTTACCCTTGTCAGTCGTTGCGGGTGAGGTCGTACGAGAAGTCCCAGTACATTCTCCGGGTACAGGGGCAGCTCTCGACCCTCCACGCCTCTCTAGAGAAGGCGAGGGATGAGGCCGCTCGTGCGAAGGCGGAGGCGGCGACTATCAAGAAGGATGCTGAGTCGAGGGTCGCTCACGGGAAGGCCAGCTACGAGGCTGTCCAAAAGGAAGCCCGGGATGCCTTGTCGTCGGCGCAGGCGAAGCTCGACGATGCCCTTCGGTCGACCGTCACCGTCGGGCAGGAGCGGGATGCCGCCCTCGAGGCCCGGCGCAAGGCCGAGGAGGAGGCCGCCCGGCTGAGGGGAGACCTCGACGCCGTCTCCCGCGAGCGCGACGCTCTGGCCACCTCGGAGGAGAAGGCTCGGACCCGCGCGACCTCCTTGGGCATGGTGGCGATGAAGCAGAGGACGGCCCTCGAGGACGCATACAAGACCATCAAGGGCCTCGAGGCCAAAGTTAATGACCGGTCCTCCGAGGTTGAAGACTTCCGCCGCCAGCTCGAGGAGACCGAGCAGGCCTACTCCACCTTGGATGTGCAGGCGCAAGGTGAGTGTTTCGGGTGTTTGCGGGGTCTGTCCTGCCTCGACCCTTTTTCTGCTTTCGGGTTTTGACCGTTATGTGCTTGTTTCGGCAGAGCTTGCGGAGGAGAATGCCCGCGTCCACAAGGACCTGGACAATCTTCAGGGCCTACTGAGCACCGAGGTGAACCTCAACGCGACGCTCTTGGCCGCCATCAACACCTTCTGCGATGACCTCTCGGTCGAGCCGGAGCCGGAGCTCGAGGGGGACGCTCGGGGGGAATCCTTGCTGCGCCGCTTCTACGCCATGACGCGGGGGGTGACGGAGAACGTCCGAGCCGCCCTGCATGTGGGGGTGAAGCGGGCCCTCGCGGTCGTCAACTCCTACGGCGTGGATCTCAACCTCGTTGTCGACGGGTTCGCCATCGACCCGGATCTGACCGAGGAGCAGAACGACGCGAAGTGTCAGGAGCTGATGGATCACGCAAAGGTGCCCGGAGGCCAGCTGGCGAAACTCTTCGAGCCCGACGTGATCCCCTCGGCGGATGAGTAGCCCTCTGGAGATGTCGACGGGTAGTCGCGGGCCTGCGAGCCATATCTGGACAAAAATGTCCATGTAATAGTTAGGCCACTGTACCGATACAACGCCAAGCCCCCGAGGGCTTTTTGTATATAATGCATTTTGATCGATGTGCACAGAGTTAATTTCATTTTTTCGAGCTTTCCCTGCTTTTCTTTGCCTGAGTCGACGTCTGTGAACTAAGTGTTCGACGCACGCTCTTATCCTTGGAAGGGGGGTGGCGAGTAGGGATACCGTAGCCCTGGGGCGTAGGTGAGTCCCTGACTCGACGGCACCCTCGACCCTTAGGGAACTCAAGGCGTCTTTACTTAGTTCAGAAGCGTACTCGAGGGAAAGAACGAGAGGGAGAGTCGAGTTTCGAAAAAACGTTTGAGTTTTTCGGAGACCTAGGAGGGGGGTGCCCCCTGTTAGCCCCCGAGGGAGGCTCGACTTTGCTGAGGCAAAGTCGAGGCTACCTTAGTGCTGTGGATGGGTTCGTCTCGTTACTTCTACTTCTCGGGCTCTCTCTGCTTTTCTTTGCCTAAGTTGGCGCTTGTGAACTTAAGTACTCGACGCACGCTCGTATCCCTGGAAGGGGGGTGGCGAGTAGGGATACCGTAGCCCTGGGGCGTAGGTGGGTCCCTGGCTCGACGGCACCCTCGACCCTTAGGGAGCTCGAGGCGCCTTTACTTAGTTGAGAAGCGTACTTGAGGCGAAGATCGAGAGGGAGGGTCGAGTTTCGAAAGAAAGCATACGGGTTTTTCGGGGACTTAGGAGGGGGGTGCCCCTTGTCAGCCCCCGAGGGGAGCTCGACTTTGTCTGGGCAAAGTCGAGGCTACCTTCGAGCTACGAACGAACGTGAAATGTGTTTCGAGAACATTTTATTCATTCGAGAATTTGTACATAAATGCGGAAATGTACAAGGCCCTGGGGCCTCAGGGATAGAAGCGACATAGCTGTTCGATGTTCCACGCGTTGGTGAAGAGCTCGCCCTTCTCGTTCTTCAGTTTGTAAGTGCCGGGCTTCAGCACCTCTGCCACGATGAAGGGTCCCTCCCAAGGTGGTGTCAGCTTGTGACGCCCCTTGCTGCTCTGTCGACGGCGCATAACGAGGTCGCCGACGTTGAGGTCCCTTTTGCGCACGTTCTTGTCGTGGTAGCGTCGTAGCGTCTGCTGGTACTGGGCCGACTTGAAGAGGGCCATGTCACGAGCTTCCTCGAGCTGGTCGAGGGAGTCCTCTCGGGCTACTGTGTTGGCTTGCTCGTTGTAGGCTTTCAGTCGAGGGGACCCGTACTCGAGGTCGGTGGGGAGGACGACCTCGGACCCATAGACCAAGAAGAACGGGGAGAACCCAGTAGCTCGACTCGGTGTCGTTCGGAGACTCCATAGCACAGCGGGCAGCTCTTCGACCCATCTCTTTCCATGTCTGTTCAGCCGGTCGAAGATCCTTGGCTTGAGGCCCTGTAAAACCATACCATTGGCACGCTCGACCTGATCGTTAGTTCGAGGGTGGGCAACTGCAGACCAATTCACCCTGATGTGGTAATCGTCATAGAAGTCCAGGAACTTTTGGCTGGTGAACTGCGTGCCATTGTCGGTGATGATGACGTTGGGGACCCCGAAGCGATGGATGATGTCGGTGAAGAATAGCACGGCTTGTCGAGACTGGATGTTGGCGATGGGCCGAGCCTCGATCCACTTCGAGAACTTGTCGATAGCCACGAGAAGGTGAGTGTGCCCACCCTTGGTTCTTTTCAGGGGACCGACCATGTCGAGCCCCCATACTACGAACGGCCAAGTTATGGGTATCATCTGAAGAGCTTGGGCGGGTAGGTGGGTCTGCCTAGCGTAGAATTGGCATCCCTGGCATGATCGAACGAGTTTGGTGGCGTCGTTGATGGCTGTCGGCCAGTAGAAGCCTTGTCGAAAGGCGCTTCCTACCAGCGTTCTCGGCGCCGCGTGGTGGCCGCAAGCCCCCGAGTGTAGGTCCTTCAGCAGTGCCCTCCCCTCCTCGAGGGTGAGGCAGCGTTGAAGTACACCCGACGGGCTACGTCGATATAGCTCGCGGCCGTCCCCGTACAAGACGTAGGTTTTGGCACGTCGAGCTACTCGACGGGCTTCCGTGCGGTCTTCTGGTAGTTCGCCTCGCGTCAGGTACTCGAGGTAAGGAGCGCGCCAATCCATCGGAGGGGTTGGCGTCGAGGCGGCCCCGTCGATCTCCATGACCTCTCCCCCGGTCGAGGGGGGTGAGTCGACCCCTTGCTCGGGGGCGGGAGCCCCCGAGCCTAGGTCAACGGACGGTGTGTGCAGATCCCTCGAGAAAATGTCAGGGGGGACCGTCCCTCGAGTAGACGCGATTTTGGCCAATTCGTCGGCAGCTTCGTTGTACCGACGGGCCACGTGGTTGAGCTCGAGGCCGTAGAACTTGTCCTCGAGCTTTCGGACCTCCTTGTAGTAGGCTTCCATCTTGGGGTTGTGGCAGCTCGAGTCTTTCATCACTTGGTCGATCACCAACTGAGAGTCCCCTCGCACATCGAGGCGTCGAACGCCGAGCTCGGTGGCGATGCGCAGGCCGTTGACGAGGGCCTCGTACTCGGCGACGTTGTTGGAGGCGGGGAAGTGGAGGCGGATGACATATCGCATATGGACCCCTGAGGGTGATACGAATAGCAATCCTGCGCCTGCTCCCGTCTTCATCAGCGATCCGTCGAAGTACATGGCCCAGAGCTCGCTCTGAACCTGCGCTGGGGGTAGTTGGGTGTCGGTTCATTCTGCAATGAAATCTGCCAGTACCTGAGACCTGATAGCCTTCCGAGGGGCGCAGGAGAGGGTCTCCCCCATGAGCTCGGTGGACCACTTGGCGATCCTTCCCGATGCCTCCCGGTTCTGGATTATCTCTCCGAGGGGGAACGAAGAAACCACAGTGACCGGATGGCCCAGGAAATAGTGTTTGAGCTTCCGCCGAGTGAGGACGACCGCGTACAGCAGCTTCTGGATGTGGGGATACCTTGTCTTGGTTTCGGAAAGGACCTCGCTCACGAAGTAGACATGTCTCTGAACCGGCAGGGCGTGTCCCTCTTCCTCCCTCTCGACTACTATGACCGCGCTGACTACCTGCGTAGTCGCCGCGACATAGAGCAGGAGGGGCTCGCCCGGGCTTGGGGGGACCAAGACCGGGGGCGAGGTGAGCAAAGCCTTAAGCCTCGAGAGGGATTCCTCGGCTTTGGCGGTCCACGCGAAGTGTTCCATTTTCTTCAGGAGTCGATAAAGGGGTAGGGCCTTTTCTCCGAGCCTCGAGATGAAGCAACTGAGGGAGGCAAGGCACCTAGCAACCCTTTGCACGCTCTTGAGGTCTTTGATCGGGCCCATCCTCATGATGGCGGTTACCTTCTCGGGATTGGCCTCGATGCCGCCCTGGGAAACTATGTATCCTAAGAGCATGCCTCGAGGGACCCCGAAGACACACTTCTCAGGATTTAGTTTTATGCGGTTAGCCCTGAGGCACCCAAACGCAATCTCGAGGTCTCCGACTAGGTTTTCGATGGTTCTGGACTTGACCACGATGTCATCGACATAGGCCTCGACGGTCGGCCCTATGTGTTTCCCGAAGACATGGAGCATGCATCGCTGGTAGGTGGCCCCGGCGTTTCGCAAGCCGAAGGGCATTGTGAGGTAGCAAAACATGCCGAAAGGAGTGATGAAGGAGGTCGCGAGCTGATCGGACTCCTTCATCTTTATTTGGTGGTAGCCGGAATACGCATCGAGGAAGCAAAGGGTTTCACATCCCGAAGTGGAATCTACTATTTGGTCGATGCGAGGTAAAGGAAAAGGAACTTTAGGACATGCTTTATTTAAACTGGTGTAGTCTACACACATCCTATCTTTCCCATTCTTTTTCTTTACAAGCACGGGATTAGCTAACCACTCGGGATGATGTACCTCCTTGATGAATCTGGCCTTCAAAAGCTTGTCGACCTCCTCCCCGATGATCCTACGCTTCTCCTCGTCGAAGCGGCGTAGGCGTTGCTTCACCGGTTTGGACCCGACTCGGATGTCCAAGGAGTGCTCGGCGACTTCCCTCGGGATGCCCGGCATGTCCGAGGGACTCCATGCGAACACGCCGGCGTTCGCTCGGAGAAAGTCGACGAGCACGGCTTCCTATTTGGGCTCGAGGGTGGCACTGATCGTCAGCACCTTCCCATCCTCGAGGCCGGGGTCGAGCGGGACGGTCTTCGTGTCTTCCGCCGGCTTGAAGTTGCCAGCGTGGCGCTTGGGGTCGGGGATCTCTCCGAACAAGTCGTCGAAGGCCACGAGGATAGCCGAATCCTCATGGGCTTCGGCTTTTTCCACGCACTCGATGTCGCAGTCGTATGCGTGCTCATAGGAGGTGTCGATGGTGATGACCCCCGAGGGCCCCGGCATCTTGAGCTTGAGGTAGGTGTAGTTCGGGACCGCCATGAACTTGGCGTACCCCGGTCTACCGATGATGGCGTGGTAGGTGCCTCGCCACGCGACCACCTCGAAGGTCAGCTCTTCCTTTCGGAAGTTCGAGGGGACGCCGAAGCAGACCGGCAGCTTGACGCGGCCGATCGGGAGTGCCTTCTTCCCCGGGACGATTCCGTGGAACCCCCCCGCACTGGGCAGGAGCATGGTCCTCGGGATCCCCAGGAGGTCGAGGGTCTCGGCGTAGATGATGTTGAGGCTGCTCCCCCCGTCCATGAGCACCTTGCTGAGGCGGGTGTTGAGAATGACCGGGTCGACGATGAGCGGGTAAGCCCCTGCGTTGGGGATGTGCTCGGGGTGGTCGTCCTGATCGAAGGTGATCGGCGTGTGGGACCAGTCGAGGTACCGTGGGGCCTGGGCCCAAAGGGAAAAACTTCTCGACGCTCCCTCTTGCGTTGGCGCGTGGTGAGGCGGGTCGAGGGTCCCCCGTAGATCATGTAGCAATCGTGGATCTCGGGGAAGCCTCCCTTTTGAACATCGCCCCTGACGTGGACGTCACAGGGCGGGTCTTCCTTGTCGTCGTCTCTCCTGGGACCAGGAGGGACGAAGTGCCTACGAAGCATGCGGCAATCCTCGAGGCGGTGGTTGGCCGACCCCATATGGTAGGGGCAAGGCTCTTTCAGCATCTTGTCGAAGACACCCCCGTCGGGAGGGGGCCCTCAAGGCTTCTACTTGTCCGTTGCAGCGACAAGATTGTCGGGGTCGTCGTTGTGCTCGACGTTGGGCTCGACGTTGTGCCGGCCCGGTTGGTTCTTCTTCTTCTTCTTCTTCTTCCGGCCGCCGTTGCCGTCGTTGTTCCTCCTGGGCCCCTTGTTTCTCGTGGGCCTATCGTCCGAGCCCCCGGGTTCGTCCGTGTTGCCCTCCCCCTTCCCTGGGGGAATCTGGAAGAATGCGCCAACGGCCTCCTCGCCAGCCACGTAGTTGGCGATGACGTCCATGAGCTCGTTGGCGGTATTGGGGATGTTTCGCCCCAGCTCCCGCACCAACTCTTTGCAGGTTGTCCGGCGATGAACGCCGTGATGACCTCGTGGTCGGAAATGTGAGTCAGTGCGGTACGCTGCTTCGAGAATCGACGGGTGAAGGCGCGGAGGGTCTCTCCTGGTTTCTGCTTGCAGCTGCGAAGGTCCCAGGAGTTGCCCGGGCGCTCGTAGGTGCCCTTGAAGTTGCCCTCGAAGATCCGGACCAGGTCGGACCAGTCCTGGATCAAGTCCGGGGGTAGCTCCTCGAGCCACCTTCGAGCGGTGTCGGAGAGGAACAATGGGAGTTGCCGGATGATGACGAGGTCATCTTTGGCTCCCCCCAGCTGGCATGCCAGTCTGAAATCGGCAAGCCAGAGCTCTGGCTTGGTTTCGCCGTTGTACTTGATCAGGCTGGTGGGCGGACGAAAACGCACGGGCAGGGAAGCCCGTCGGATGGTTCTTCCGAAGACTCGAGGCCCCGGCGGCTCCGAAGACCGACATCGGTCTTCGTCGCTGTCGTAGCGCCCGCCTCGGTGAGCGCTGTAGCCTCGAGCCTCGGTGTTGCCGTATCGGCGTCGATTGTTCACTCGAGGGGGGAGGTCGTCGATGAGGCGTTCCTGAACCGGTCGTGGCTCGACCCTGCCCTGGGGCGCCTTGTTCTGGTGGACAGAGGCCTCCCGATTTTGTCGAGGGGGCGCTGCTTGCCGCTCAGAGGCAGCCCCTCGACGCCTCGAGGCCGAGCTCTCCGCCTGCTGCACGGCCGCAGTTTGGAGCAGCCCCTGGATTTCTTCCCTGATACGTTGTGCCTGGGGGGTCGATGGCGCCGGCATGTCACGGAGCAGCATCGCGGCCGCTACGACATTCTGGCTGGCGCGGTTGAAGACTCGGGGTTCGGCGTTCCCCTCCTCGACGATCTGCCGGTGGACTTCCCGGGCCCGCCCGCGAGCTCCTCCACCCTGAGGACGCCCTCGATCCCGCTCGAGGGCTGTTTCGAGCTGCTGAAGACGCGGGCGCTCCTCCTCGAGCTTGCTAAGAAGCTCTCGGACCTGCGTGATCTGGACATCGGGGGGTGGATCGACTCTACGGGGACTTGGGGGAATGGCATCTCGAGGTGGTGTGGCGTTGGCCCCTCCCCCTTCTTCGGTGGCCGCGGTGTCGTCGACGTCGTCCTGGAGGACGGTTTGCTCGTCAAGATGGAAGCACTCCCGGGTGGAGTCGTAACTCTCGTCGGGAGAGTCCGAGTCGAAGTCGGCGTGGTAGAAGTGGGGGAAGAGCCTGCCCCTTTCTTCCTCCTCCAGGCGCCGCCGTAACGTGCCCCACGTACGGGGCAGCTCTGGCTCGCCCGGTGAAGGGGTGGTGACGGGATCGGCCGTCGCCCACGACGGCGTCCATGGAGACTCGTCGTATGTATGTACTCGCGTCCCTGCGAAAGCAGAGTAGAGTCCGACATCGTTGCGGAGCCCGTACGGGAATGGGTCACGCGGTGATGACGGGATCGAGGGTGTCAGAGAAGCCACGAGAGCCTCCGGGGACGATGACGTGGAAGAGTCGAAGTCCCACTCGGGGAGACGCCCGCCCTCGGCCCCCATGCGTAAGTCAAGCGGACCCCTAGGGGACGGGGCTGTGTCGCCAGCTGGGACCGAGGGAACGGCATCCGGCGCCCCAGAGCTCGCTCGACGGCGAGCGCGTTGAAGCCGCTCGCGCCTCCTCCTGATCGCAGGCCAGAGTCGCAAGCGGAGGGACCGTCGTCTGATCCTGGCTGGCTCCGGCGAAGCGGAATTGCTGACGTCTAGGCCACGGGCGGAGGGGAAGACTATGAAGTCGCCTTGGTCCGTGGAAACGAACCCTAGACTGCCGAACCAGATGACGGTGTTGAACGGGAACGGTGGGATGGTGGGATCCATCTGAGAGAGTAGTTCGGAGTCGATCGACACGCGAATCTCCCTATCTGGCGCGCCAACTGTCGGTGTTATGACCCGGGGGTCAAGGCCACCAACGAGTAAATTTGTATATCGCGTGCTCCCTCTCTCAGACGTGATGCAAGATGGACACAAGATTTATCCTGGTTCGGGAAAGAAGGCCCTACGTCCAGCGGGGGGAGGATGACTTGTATTATCTCACACCCAAAGCGTGCTCGTACAGGGGGGTACAAGCAGTGTTACACGGAGTCGGCCACCCGAGGGGTCGATCGAGCGGCGCGGTGGTGTGTGCGAGGCGTGGTCTAGGGTCCCTGAGAACCAAAGTCGGATCAGAGTCCTAGATGAAGTGGGAGCCGACCGAGAGAGACTCCAACCTCCCCATATTCTACCTCGGCATCCCCTTTTATAGACCAAGGGGAGACCCGAGGGTACAGGGTCCTAACAATAGGAGTATGGGCGGCGCATCCACGGCACAGTGTTGGCGAAGAGACATTGAACACTGTGGCGGCGTGGTCTTCCCGTCCTTCAGGCATCCCCGGTCGTGGCATCAGTAGAAGTCGTCGCAGTGCAGTGTCCGCAGGCGGGCGCGAGTCCCACGGCCGAAGCGGGACGGAGCGGATGGGACGGCTTCCGTACTGGAGTTGTTGAAGAGAAGGGGGTCGAGCCCCTGGTCGAGGGAGGGGGTCGAGCCTTGTGTGACTTCGTCGCGTTCCCGAAGTCGTCGTCGAGGGTTGCACTGTTCACTTTCCGAGGGGTACTGTTGAAGTCCGTACTCGAGTAGTGGCGGTAGTGGTGGCACAGTTGACGGGAATCGGGGACTAGACGGGGAGTTGGCGGATTTGACAGTGGACGCGGGCGCCCATGTCGTTAGGTGGGTTCACTTTTACCCATGCCAGAACAGTTGGGTTAATCGAGCCCTTTGCCCGAGGGTCTTCTGCTTGACCCTTGGTCGAGGGGGAGGTCGAGGCGTCGCCGGGGTTCGAGAGGTCGAAGTCGAGGTAGAGGTCGGGGGGTCGTTCGTTCGACCCCTCGTCCGTCGTCGAGGTGGAGCCGGGGGTCGTTCGTTCGACCCCTCGTCCGTCGTCGAGGTGGAGCCGGCCCGTGGCTTGTTGCCGTAGTCGGCGTGGAGGGGGGCCCTCGATTGATGGGCCGCGTCTCACCGAACAGTAGGCTGATCCTTGCCTTAAAAATGGTTGCTATGTTTAGCGTTAATTTATCGAAGGGTTTAGGGTACCCCTTACCTTCGTACCCGACACATACCATCTGGCAACCCTTTTCTTATTTTCTTCAATGTTGATCAAAGCCCTCAACTGATGATTTGCTAAGTCTTCCAACTCATCCTTCATAAGAGTATCATACTCATCGGTTGTTAATTGATCTTGAAAAAACAATCGCCTAGAACTAGTTTTAACCTCCCAAGGCAGGACAACATCGTGTACATAGACTAACTGATACGGCAAAACTTTGGTTGCACCATGACACGTCATCCGATACGACCATAGGGCTTCATTTAACACTATATGCCACCTTCTAGGGTTTTCTTAAATCTTGCGTTTGATAAGCTTAATAACTCCTTTATTAGTTGCCTCAGCCTGACCGTTAGCTTGGGCATAATAAGGAGAAGAATTCAATACCTTGAACCCCATACCAGCAGCAAACTCATCAAACTCCCCCGATGTGAACATGGTCCCTTGATCGGTAGTAATAGTTTGAGGAATACCGAATCAGTAAACAATATGTTCTTTTACAAAATCTACCATGTTTGCCGATGTTACCTTCTTCAAAGGAATCGCCTCAACCCATTTTATGAAGTAATCGGTAGCAACAAGTATAAACTTATGCCCCTTACTTGACGACGGATAAATCTGGCCGATGAGATCAATAGCCCATCCCCTAAACGGCCAATGCTTGATTATAGGATTCATCACCGATGCAGGTGCCCTCTGGACATTACCAAACTTCTGACAATCCTGGCACCCTTTAAAATAGTTGAAGCAATCTTCAAGAATTGTCGGTCAATAATATCCATTCCGCCTAATCATCCACTTCATCTTGAATGCCGATTGATGCGCTCCACACACACCCTCATGGATCTCGCCCATCAACTCTTTCGACTCTTCTCTATTAAGGCATCTGAGCAAAACTCCATCAATTGTCCGATAATACAATTCGTCGTCAAGGAGTACATACTTGGTAGCTTGGACCTTAGACGCCTTTCAACTTGTTTAGACGAATCTCTTAAGTAATCGGCAATTTCTTTTCTCCAGTCATCGGCAACCATCACCGATGTCATGACTTCTTGAATCGGCTGATATCCCGAAGCGCTCTGTGCTAACCGATTAGCCTCTTCATTATGCAACCTGGGAATATGCTCAAGGCGGTACTCTTTGAATTCTTTTAATAATCGCAAACACTTTTCGTGAGTTGCAATTAAAGCTTCACTTCGGCACTCATATGTTCCAATCAATTGGTTAATTACTAACATGGAATCACTGAAGATTTCAACAGCATTGGCATGTATCTCCCTGAGCAATTCCAACCCCTTTAGCAGAGCCTGGTACTCAGCCTGATTGTTCGTCGAGGTAGGAATAATCGGCAATGAAATTTCGTATTTCTGTTCTCGGGGTGAAATCAAGAGAAGACCGATACCTGCCCCTTCTTTGCACGTAGACCCATCAAAGAACAAAGTCCAAGGAGCAATCTCTATAGAGTTTATCATACTGCAATGCTGAGTAACAAAATCGGCCATCACCTGACCCTTAACTGCCTTAGCCGACTCATACCTTAGATCGAATTCAGAAAGCGCCAGAATCCATTTGCCGATTCTCCCACTTAATATCGGCATCGATAGCATATACTTAACCACATCATCTTTGCAGATAACAGTGCATTCAACCGACAATTAATAATGCCTTAATTTTATGCAAGAGAAATATAAGCATAAACATAACCTTTCTATGGTCGAATACCTGGCTTCAGCATCTACCAACCTTCTGCTTAAATAATAAATCACCCGTTCTTTCCCTTCAAATTCTTGGATTAAGGCCGACCCGATAACACCATCATCGGCAAACAAATACAACCTGAAGGGCTTCCCGAGCTGAGGTGGAACCAAGATCGGAGGGTTTACCAAATATTCCTTGATCTCCTCTAAGGCTAACTGTTGTTCCTCTTTCCATGTAAACTCCTGATCGGCTTTCAGTTTTAACAATGGACTAAAAGATTTAATCTTACCAGATAAGTTGGATATAAATCTTCTAATGAAATTAATCTTGCCGATCAAAGGTTGCAACTCAGTCTTGTTTGTAGGGGCAACCACCTTATTAATTGCATCAATAGATTTTCTGCCGATCTTGATGCCTCTTTGATGCACCATAAAACCCAGAAATTGTCCTGCCGATACACCAAATGCACACTTGTTAGGATTCATCTTCAATCCTTGTGCATTCCAGAATTTTTCGCAAATCAGCAAGACGCTTCTCAAAATTTCTGGATTTAACCACCACATCATCAATATAGATTTCGACTATCATGCCGATGTACTTATGAAAGATAAAATTCATTGCTCTTTGATAAGTGGCACCGGCGTTCTTCAAGCCAAAAGTCATTACGACCCACTCAAACAAACTGACGTGACCTGGACATCTGAAGGCAGTCTTGGATATGTCTTCTTCAGCCATGAATATCTGATTATATCCAGCATTACCATCCATGAAGCTAATGATTTGATGCCCAGCAGCAGCATCAACCAGCAGATC
Source organism: Microstegium vimineum (assembly GCA_022036555.1). Classification (NCBI taxonomy): domain Eukaryota; kingdom Viridiplantae; phylum Streptophyta; class Magnoliopsida; order Poales; family Poaceae; genus Microstegium; species Microstegium vimineum. Next base: position 29,890,586 of record CM039139.1, on the reverse strand, counting down.
GGCAACGGGCATCGGATAACCATCCATCGGTGTAGCCTTGTTGAGATTCTTGAAATCAATACAAACACGAAGTTTTCCATTCTTCTTATACACAAGAACCACATTAGAAACCTAATCGGCATATCGACATTGCCGAATAAACCCAGCTTCAATTAACTTTATGATTTCAGCTTTAATGTCAGGCAACACCATAGGATTGCATCGGCGCACAGGTTGCCGATGTGGTTGGAAACCAGACTTAATAGGCAACCGATGTTCGACTATTGATCGGTCTAAACCAGGCATCTCTGTATAATCCCAAGCAAAACAATCTTTGTATTCCTTTAATAAATCAGTTAATTGTTGTTTACATTGGGAATCTAACTTAGCACTAATAAAAGTAGGCCTAAGCTTACTACCATCACCGATGTCTATCTCTAGTAAATCATCGACGGATGTGAACCCCTGCCCCAGTTTCCCATCATCGGCGAATCGATCCATTAAAACTCTTCTTCAGGACCGACTGCTTGGATCGGTGTAATGTGGTAATCGGCAACTCTAAGGAACTCGGTGTCCCAAGCTTCACCTAATATGCATCTGGTTTGCTCATAAGTTTCCGATTCTGCCGATGCAACAACCGACAGGGTCTCACTTCGGACGACTTTAATCTTGTCCCCAACCTATTGCACAAGGCTCTGATGCATAGTGGAAGGAATACAACAATTAACATGGATCCAATCCCTTCCCAAAGCTGGCGACACATTGCCTTCAAAATCTTTAAGCTTCATGTCCGTCTTGACTAAGTCTTGGTCGTCTTTCCCAAGCTTCCTGAATATGACGTACGACATTATGTTGATTGACGCTCCACCATCCACCAGCATCTTCGTTACAGGCTGCCCATCTACTTTGCCTTTAATGAACAGAGCCCTTAGGTGTTGCCTTTCATCATCGGCAGGCTTCTCAAAGATAGCTGCCATCGGATCCAACACCAATTGTGCCATTTCAGCAGCTTCTTCGTCATCGCTGACAGGTGCCATGAACTCCACCGGCAATATGACGACCATATTGATTTCTACCGATGGATCCCTATCCTTGCGCTTTGGTCTCCACTTCTTTTCTCTTAAAGGATTCTCACTGTCATATAAATCAATTTGGCGTTCGCGCTGGATTCTCCTTTTCTGAGTCTTCATCAGACCCTTAGGGCACCATTGAGGAAGCTTGGTTTTCCAAACAGGCTGGTGCTGCCTCTCACTGCTTGCATCGGCACCACTCCTTATGTTTGGATCTCTGGAGAATATTTCTTCGTCGGGCGCTCTTGCATTGGCCATCTCCTCAAGTTCTTCTAGATCAACACGTCTGCCAAGCCTGTTATGCGCGCTGAGCTTGCCCCCCAGCCGGTCATGTGCCGACTTCCTTTCTCTGAGCGGCTTAGCATACCTGGATGTCCGATCTTCAAAACAAGGCTTCTTTTCTAACCGATCGGCAGGGTAATACCCATTGCATTCAGGACAATTATCGGTAGTAGGTAGCTTGATGCCTTCTTCCCAACAGTGAACGAAGAAGGGACATTTCTAGTGGTCCTTATGCCGAAGCCACTCTTGGTGCTCTTCTTCTTTCTGCCGACATCGCTCCTCTTGTGATTGCCGATACTCCTACCTTGGCTGCTTATGCGTGATTATAATATCAGGAACCCTCTTAGCGTTGCTACCTTAATCGGCCACTTTCTTTCCCTTTCTGTCATCGGCCAACCTCCTCTCATTACGCTCAGCTACTTGATGGTCAGGATCTACCGATGCATTCTTCCTGGCAGCTTCCGACGTCAGCACTTTAGTTTTTCCACTAGTTTCCACCATATTATTTGGAAACGGGTGTTGATCAATCTTCATCGGTTTCTGGGCTTTAGAATTTTCAAACTTAATTCATCCAGATTCAATTTCTGACTACAACTGCTGCCTGAATACTTTGCAGTCATTAGTACTGTGCGAAGTCGCATTGTGACACTTGCAATACCTGATCTTTCTGAGCTCTTCGGTCGATGGAATTACTTGGTTAGGCGCCAACTTGATCTTCCCTTCTTGAAGTAATAAGTCAAACATCCTATCGGCCTGGGTGATATCAAAGGTGAACCTCTCAGCTTCCTTCTGGCCAAACAGACAAGACACAGATTTCTTATCCTTCACCCATTCAGCAGCGCCGATGCTTGGCTCTCCATCGGAATCCTCTTCTTGCTCAATGAAGGTCACCTTCTTGCTCCAAGTCTTTCTAGGTTCGAAAGTCTTGACATCCTGATCGGCAATTCTCTGCACAAGGTGGCTCAGACTTTCAAACTCTTGAGACACATATTTATCTTTGATGTGCGGCAGTAATCCTTGGAAGGCCAAATCTGCCAATTGCCGATCATCAAGCATCAAGCTGTAGCACTTGTTCTTCATGTCTCGCAGTCTCTGAACAAGTTTTCCACTAATTCATCATTATGCTGCCTTAGCTTAACCAAATCGGTAATCTTCTTCTCATGTATGCCAGCGAAGAAGTATTTATGAAACTGCCTCTCCAGATCGGCCCATGTGATTACAGAGTTTGCAGGCAACGATATAAACCATGTAAATGCCGATCCAGACAATGATGATAAGAACAATCTCACCCTCAGCTCTTCCCTGCTGGCGGCTTCTCCACACTAGATAATGAAGCGGTTGATGTGCTCCATCATTGACGTGTCATCTTGGCCGGAGAATTTGGTAAAATTAGGCACCTTGTACCGATTTGGGAGAGGAATTAAGTCATACCCCAGAGGATATGGCATCCGGTAAGAATATGTATTGACCTTGGGCTTAATACCGAATTGTTCTTTCATCACTTCGGCAATCTTATCGGTCCAATATGCATCCTGCTCTTGCCGACTCATTGGCTGATTGTTGACTGGTGGAGCCGGCTGATGCGCCCTTCAGGTCTTGGTAGAAGATGATTCGGGGTAGTTGGCATGGGCGCAGCACCAGTCATTCTGACGTTATGCATTGGCTGACTCACCAATGGATAACTTTGCACATTCACTAGATTATGTTGTTGTATCATATTCATCGGTTGTTGTACTGATGCTCCACTCTGAGTGTTTGCTGGACTTTCATACTGATACATTAGTACGCCAGGCTGTTGAACCGGCAGCTGATTGGTCCATCCAGGATTATGAATCATCGGCATATGACTTACCGATGGCTGATAGTTAACCGGTGCCTGCTGCTCCTGCACCTTGGAGTGATCAACAAATTGGTTACCTTGATGTGTTAATACTCCGGCTTGAGGATTTACCAGCATAGGTTGACTCCCAGTTGCTATGCTTTGTTGCATCGGCACAGAATTTGTCGATGGTGGCATCAGAGGTACTTTAGGAATCACCACCTGAAAATCTTCTGATGGCACTTGTATAGTTGGAGAAGATGTAGAGCAATGCATCATAGGGATCATTGGTTGTGATTGCATTGTCGATGCCATGGAGCCCTTCCAAGCTGAACTGTCTCCCTGCACCAGATTAGAACCAGCAGATGGATTTGAAGGCATACCGTATCCCCACCAGTTGGCAGGAGCTGGATGATTCTGTATAGTAGGTCCCGACCTTGCCGACGCCACTGGATCTGCACTAAGCTTGGTGACACTTTCAGGACTTGGCCTTGGTGGTGTAGTCACATCGGCAGACGAATTCACGGGGTGGAAGACGCCATTGGGGCTGCCGATGGATTTACAGATGCCGATCCAGATTGATGATACGCTGGACCAACATACTAGGGTGCTTGTCCTTCTTTGAAAGATTGCATGATAGTATTGTACACAGTATTGGACAGCACATTGGAGTGGCTAATTAATGCTTGATTTAAGGCAGAATTAACCATCTTTTGCAACTTACCAGGATTGGCATCAAACGTGACCTGCCGCGGCAACGACGGATCTTGCTTCTGGATGGCTTCGCCGCTCCTGCTTAGGCTGAAGGATTTCAGATACAATTGCTTGTACTCCTCCATAGCCCGCTCCATAGCCAGTTTCTGATCATCTTTTAGATCAGCCTCGGAGACTTCGATAACGTTCCTCTGATTGACGTCAGTATGATCACCCATGATAGATGTATAATTGGTCCCACCGGGTGTGCCAAAAGAGGTGTTGACACAAAAAGCGTCAGGATTTGCGAACACCTCGGGCTATTACCCGAATTCGATATCCAAAGGTGTGCCAGTCGATTTGACTAGTTAATCAACAAGGACGATAACTAGAACAAGATCCAAGCAAAACAACAACGATACGCCCGGATGCCAAGACTCAGACTTGATCAGGATAATTAGAGCAGAGCTGAACGAGACAATAGCGATACGCCCGCATGTCAAGGCTCAGATTACTCCCACACGGAACTTGCAAGGGTTTGACGGAGATCAAGGAGATGCAACCCGTCGAAGCTTGAAGAACTCGTAGATAAACTTAGACTAATGCAATAAAAGGGTAAATTACAGTAAATAAGAGTAATAGATTTGTTTGATATATGATTGATTTATTCCTCATGACCCCTAGGTACATATTTATACTCCAGCAAAAGGAGTTGTAGACAGACACGACTCGTACCTTTCCTAAACAAAACTCTATTTTTAAGGAAACAACTGACCCGCGCAGGAGTTGGACCCAAATAACAATAATATTTTCCTAAACAAACATCTCTATTTTTAAGGAAAATAAATGACTCATGCAAGAGTCGGACTCAAACTTCTATAATAATACTGGTATAAGATCACCAGTTTCCTTATGTCTTTTCTTCGATGAAACTTTCCATCGGCAGACTCTTCAATCCACAACTTCCTTCTATTGCTATCGGTAATCCTTGCTGACATCAACCGTCACGTCATCCTGTGCTCATCGATATCATCTCTTTATCGGTAATATCCCCAATCGGCCATTCTTCACTCCCATCAGCAACATCCTTATCGGAAATATCCTTATCGGCAACCATTCTGCTGTTGTTCAACTTCCATCGGCAACAAACTTCATTTGCAGAATTCATTCTCATCGGTAACGTTAACCGATAACCTGCCGATGCCGATAGAAAACAGCTACCGATCAATACAAGTCTTAGCTCATTTGACACATGCTGAAAAACGGTGTCAACAACATGACTCAAACACTTCTTGATTACGGCGTTGTTTTAAAAGATGTTCCACTTTTGTGTGATAATGAAAGCGTCGTAAAGCTTGCAAACAACCCTGTTCAACACTCTCGCACCAAGCACATAGATATTCGCCATCACTTTTTTAGAGATCATGTGGCTAGGAAAGACATAACACTAGTTGGAGTTAAGAGCGAAGATCAATTGGCGGATATCTTCACTAAACCACTCGATGAAGCAACCTTTTGTAGGTTGAGAAGCGAGTTGAATGTGTTTGATCACTCTAACTTCACTAAAAAATGATCTTGTGTGAACCAACCTTGCATTATGCGTAATATAATCATGTTAATTTAGTAATGCACATAGGCTTGGCTAACATGGTTGGAATAACCGTTCTTGAACGTGTGAAGAAATCCAAATCATGGTTTAAACTTGCAAGCAACCCAGATCCAAATTCTTGTAAATGCATTGCATGTGCATGTGTTATTTGTCGTTCCTTTTCGGTTAAGTTTGAGCATCCTCTGTGTTCGTCCACTTAGGGGGAGCATTCCGAGCTCAAGACACTTCTATACCCCTCTTGTGGCCATATGATGACTCCTTGGAGCTTCCATTCGAATATTTTAAGCTAAAACTAAAATCTAAGCCTATGGCAAACTATTTGAAAATGAGAGTTTGAGAGATGGTTCTCATATCAAGTCCAATCAGGTGTTATTTGGATCTTATTGGGATTGGAACTTGGTTGGGAGAAAGACGCAAAAACAAAATTTGAAAAATTCTATTTAAAAGGCGTCGGACTCTGCCGACTGACGCTCGGCGTCAAAAGCCTCAGCGTCCGTCGTGATTGTCCGGAGACTGAACGTCGCCTGCTTACAGGGCGACGGACGCTCCCCAGCGTCCGTCGCGGAGCGTCCGACGCGGTCAATGCGTTTGGGCGCTTCAAACCTGTTCTGGAAGCCCGACGGACGATGTCGTCGGACGCTGTCCGAGCGTCCGTCGCCCCACGTCGGAGCGTCCGTCGCGAACTTAAGGCGCAAATTTTTTTTTAAAAAAAACCGTCTCTTCCTCTCTTTCTCTCGGTCAGTTTCAGATCACCGTACGCCATCGCCGCCCATCCCCCGAACCCTAACCGCTGCGCCAATCTCCCTCCGCATCGCTGCCGCCGTTGCTGCTCCACCGCAGCGCCAGAGCTCCTCCCTGCGCCGCCGCCACCGAGCACTCCCTGTGCCACCGTCACTCCCTACGCCGCCGCCACCCTGCACCGTAGCGCTAGAGCTAGCGCCCAACACTGCCCGCCGAAGAACTCCTCTGCCCTGTCCCTCCTTCTTCCCATGTTTCCGAGGATTTCCCTAGGTTTCCCCTTGGATCTGCAAGGTTGCGGACTATGAATTTGACTTGACCGAGTTTCGTTCCTTCTCTCTTTTGGTCACCGTGTCTGAGGTATGACAGTTAGCAGTTCGATCTTTTCTTATCTAATTCATGCTTCTATAGACCCACTCTTCTCTAGTTATATGCTTATGGTTATATTCCCTATCTATCTAATCGATCAGGGTCAGAGTGTCAGTTGGCACTTGACAGGTTAGCTTGTTCTGTGTCAGTGATTTGCTTGGAGATTGTTTGCAAAGATCGATCAATGGCAAGAACGAAGAACGCCGGCCCCATTCTCGGCAGTGGTGGTGACACTCCACCTCCACCGCGTCCACCCACTGATCGGGGAAGGGGCAAGCAGAAGGTTGTGTCAAAGAAGCGCAAGAGGCCACTTATGGATCCAGATTCAGCAGCAGCGCTTGCAGTGGCAGAGGTCGCAGAGATTGCGGAGCGAGGAGGACGTCACGCCGGTTTGAGGCTCTCGCCTCGCCGTGGAGCGCGTCGTGAGTCCCCTACGCGTCCAGAGACAGAACCCGCCGAAGCTACTGAGCCAGAGGAGGCAGAGCCAGTCCCAGAGACTGAACAGACAAAGGCCGCGGGCCACTCTTCGATTGGTGAGCTGATGAGCCACAGAGTTACACGGTCCAGAGGCTCTGGTGCACCACCTAGTCCTCCAGGACCTCAGCTACCAGACCCAGTGAGACATCAGGTCCGAGTTCTCACAGCAAAGCAGGTTCAGTTACTTCGTTCGTGGATTTTCAGTCCTAGTTCCCAGCTCAGAGGGATCCCTATGTTGGACGTGACTTCTATACCACGATTCACGAGGACTTCTACAGAGCTTATGTCGATACTGACGCTCCTCTTAGGGCTCACAGAGTGTGCCCACATGCTCACATAGAGGGGGTCGGTGGTCCAGAGACCCATCAACACCTGCAGTACCTTCAGGGATTGTCAGACATGATGGGACGATTAGGAGCTTATCAGAAGGACTAGGTCTATCAGTTCTATGCCTCATTGTGGATCTCCCCTGATCACAAGTTCTTTCACTTCGGCTTTCAGGGCCGCGACTTCAGGGTTTCAGCAGCTCGGTTCAGAGAGCTCTTTCACTTAGAGTCCTCCCCTACGAGGATTCACAGCTTGTGCTATGGGGATCAGGAGGCCCCTCGCCGACCTCACGACGGGATAGTGCCATCTACAGACTTCGTGAGGTCGTGCTTTCAGCTGCCGTTCTCAGAGGGTTCGAGTCGTACACCGAGAGATCCCACTCCTCTTGCTCGGATCCTCCATGAGGTACTCAAGCGTACCATCCTTCCTCGGATTGGAGCTCGGGACACCATTACCTGCCTACAGCTGTGGCTCCTTGCTCATATCATCCGAAAGGATAAGTTTGACCTTTGGGATCTGATTGTCAGCGAGCTTGAGGATATCATAGCTGTAGGATTCAGAGGTCACTGGCAGCTACAGTTTGCTCACTGGATTTCATACCTTATAGTTGCCAAGACCCGATCAGGAGCTCTGCGAGTCACTCTTACCAAGTCAGCGACTAAGTTTCCAGTTTACTCGATGAGTCAGTTGGTCATGCATGGGAACCTGCCTCGCCCCAGCAGAGCGTACCGACTAGGCACCAGACAGGCAGGTGTGCCACCTCTGTCGGCAGAGGACACTGATGCCACAGTTGAGCAGATTGCCCAGGCAGAGCTTGCGGATCTTGATGCTCAGATTGACACCACTGCAGAGACTGTCTACAGAGAGGACCTGGATTCTGATAGTTCAGATGAGGACTACCAGCCAGTGCGCGAGTACGCACCAATGTCCCATGATCATGAGGCAGGAGGGTCAGGTACAGCTGCAGCTCCAGCTCCAGGTTCCAGCACCTCAGAGGCTACATTACTTACCATCCTTTCGAGGATGTAGGAGGAGCAGTCACGCCAGGTAGAGGAGCAGAGGCGATAGGTTGCCGACGTTCGGAGGCTTACAGAGCAGCAGTTGGCCGCTCAGGCCAAGACTCAGGCCAGGCAGGACGAGTTTCAGTGCCAGTTCTTGGCCTATCAGCTGCAGCAGGCAGAGATTCAGAAGGCTCAGAATTTGTTACTTGAGTGTCTTCTAGCCTCCAGCTCCGGGCAGACCTTCACTCCTCAGATTCAGTTGCCCGGGTCTCGCAACAGTAGCAGTTCACCTCGCCGGCACAGCAGACTCCAGTTTTTGTGGTACCGACTCCAGCGTTACCGTCCGGAGGACAGCAGAGTCAGGCACCAGTTATTCCTCCCTTCCAGGCACCAGCTTCTCCAGAGTGCCAGTCTCCGAGGACCCAGGTGTCCTCTTGGTTAGTTTCGCCTGGCGAGCTCCAGACAGGATTTACTCCTATCCGGGGAACTACCATAGCAGAGGCCTCGCGTGACCTCTCAGCCTCCTACCTGGAGATCACAGGAGATGACTTTCCCGGAGAAGCTCAGCTAGACTCACCAGCTCCAGAGGTTGAGGTGGATCCTCCGACGACAGGCACTTACCTTTCTTCCGTTGCCTCGTCGAAGATCGCACCTAAGCAGTCTACGCAGATAGTTACTACTCCTCCAGCTGCAGTTCAGACAGATGCTATTTCACTAGCAGCTGAGACAGTTGTCACAGAGGCCCTAGTCCAGACACATGAGCAAGCTGAGGGAGTTACAGTTGCAGTATCCACTCCACCTCAGACTCACCCAGCAGAGCTTGTTGCAGCAGTGTCACTAGTTGCTCTGGCAATGACACCTTCCCCCGCGCCTCGAGTCTTTACTCGTTGGGTTCCCAGGCCCACTACTACAGAGACAGGACCGTCAGAGGCACCAGCTGAGCCTCAGGGGGAGCCAGTTGAGTCAGCAACTCCAGAGCTTCTAGTGTCAGCTTCAGAGGTCACCCCAGCTGCGCCTACACCTGCAGCGGCCGAGGCAGATGTTGAGTCAGACGAGTCAGATCTTCAGGACTTCATCATGCTCGATCGCCAGGCTACAGCTTCTTCACCTTCTTCTCCAGCCCCAGATGCTTAGTTGTTGGTGCTAGACGCCAAAGGGGGAGAGAGGGTCGAATATAGAGATAGTGGGAGGGATTTGAATCTTTGTGTGCTTAATTTCCCTGTACTCATTCATCATGTCTACTTTTATGCACTTGTATCTATGTGTGATGAATTTTATGGTTGATGATTGTGTGAAATATGGTTGGATGTGACAAACTCTTGATTATCACTAATATATCTTGTGAGTTGTCTCATGTTTCATGATATATCTCTATGTCCAAATGATAATTGAGCTTCTGCGCTATACTCCGATACATGTTTTGAGAATATCATGAGGTACTCCCTTTTTACATTCATATCTATGAGTACCATGGTTTGTGACTTGGCTTGGGTGAGCAAGTATGCTTATTTACAAATTCTCTAACCCTTGCTCAATCATTCCAAGTCACCAAAATCCTAACTTTTCACTCTTATATCCATACTCGAGGAGTTATTGTCGTCAATCACCAAAAGGGGGGAGAATGAAGAATCATGGCCCTAGTTGGTTTCGGTGATTAACGGCAATTAGCGATTATTATGGCTAACGTGTGTTTTGCAGAGGCTATGCGTAGCTTAGCCATAGTGATCAACATGAATGGGCATTAATGGTCATCACCTAGCCCCCAAGATGGATATCGTTTCGGATTTCAAAGAGACATGATGAAGACCCTAGAATGATAGGCTAAGAGCCATAAGGTGATGAAGGGCACTTAAAAATAGATAGGGTTTTTATTTGATCTTTGACCGTACTATTAAGAGGGGTTGAGACTAGTAGCTTGACTTAGGAAAGCTTCATGAACTAGGTGTGGTGCACACTTGTATTCCTTAGCTCTAAGCAAGCCTATGGTGACCGTAAGATAGCCTAGAACAACTTCCATATTCATTGCGGCGAAAAACGAAGTTGAGAGGCCTGTTTTCTGGGCGACGGACGCTCCTGACGGAGGCATCGGACGCTATCTGTCCCGTTGGACAAAGGCGTCGGACGCTGGGTGGTTGAGTCCACAGCGTCCGTCGGCCTACCAGTGGCCTTGTGTTTCTGGCTAAGTTTTTCACGGTCCGACGGACGTTGTCCGTCGGCCTTCCAGTGAGGGTGTTTTTCAGCCCGAGCCAAAGTATAGCGTCGGATGCTGGGAAGAGCGTTCGTCGCCCCTGTGACGGAGCATCCGTCGCTGGGAAATCCTGTCAGAGTTAGCCGTTGGGCAGGGCGTCGGAGCGTCCGTCGCCAAAACTTTGCGCAGAACTAGCCGTTGGGGCATGCGACGGAGCGTCCGTCGCCTAGTCGACGGAGCATCCGTCGCCAACTTAAGTTGCCAGCCCGAGCTAGTTTTCAGAGGGGCTATTTATAGCTCCCCACACTTCTCTCCCACCTTGCCTTTGCTCATTTCATTTGCTGAGTTTGTTGAGAAGGCTGGGAAGAGAGCAAGAGCCCTAGAGAGAGAGAGAGTGATTCGCAAATCCATCCATCCTCTCCTCTAGTTCATCCAAGAGTTCAAGTGTGCATCCTCTAGTTGTGAAGCTTGGGTGAGTCAAGCGAAGATCGAGGCTTGTTACTCTTGGTTATCGACATCACCTAGACGGTCCGGTGGTGCTTGGAGGAAGGTGATCGCCGGAGGATTGTCGGTGGCCCTTATTCATCGACGTTGTGATCGGTTGTGGGCGATTCACCGAGCCGGAGTGGCAAAGAATCAGCCTGTAGAGAGCACTCATCCCTTGCGCGGGATTGAGAGGGAGCTATACCTTGCGAGGTGCTCCAACGAGGACTAAGGGGGAGTGTCGACTCCTCGATACCTCGACAAAACATCGCCGTGTCAAGCATCTCTTTCCCTAGCTCTTTCTTACTACATTACTTTTCGCACTTGTCTTTCAATTCATACTAGAATTGTGTAGGAAGTTTTCTCTTTCTATTGACTTGCTACCGCTTTCTAGCTAGGACACACAAGCGGTAGGCACTAGGTGGTTAATTGGCTCTTTATAGGTTTAATTCTTGTCTAGAAATTAAAAAGAGCCCAATTCACCCCCCCTCTTGAGCATCTTGATCCTTTCAATTGTGTTTATGTAACTGTAGTGTTGGTTTTCAAGTTTGTTCTCAATGGTTATTTTTTTACATCGCATTGATATGTCTTTTGTTATCTAGATCACTCATACTGTGATTCTATATTGTCTCTGTACTGTTTGTGTGAAAATTTAATTTCAGTAGTTTAATGTTCATGTTTACAGTTCATTTTTTATTTTGACTAAGAGTATGGTCGTCATGATTTGATTGTTGTCCATGTAATGTGTTTTATGTTACTTTATTTTCTGTGGTCAGGTTTGTTATCAATGGTTCATCATTTTGATGAGGTTTTTTTTGCATCACATTGATCTATCTTTTGTGTGAAAGGTCAGTCATACTGCATTTATATATTGTACATGTACTGTTTTGTGGTTTTATTTTTCATTAGTTTAATGTTCATGTTTGGAGTCCATTTTTTATTTTGTCTAAGAATATGGTTTTCATGATTTGAATTTTTTCCATGCATTGTGATTTATGTAACTGTAGTTTCTGTTGTCAGGTTTCTTCTCAATTGTTCATCATTTTGAAGCCTTTTTTCATCGCATTGATATATCTTTTTCTGGACAAGGTATTTTTTTATGTTTCCTGATTCAGCATTCAATTATAGTTTATTTTAGTTATGGTTTTGTACAAACGTTTCTTTTAATTAAATTTGCATGACTTTATTTTTTGTAGGTCTTATTCACAGTCTTCTTGTTAGTCCTTCACCACCTTTTTCAAGAAGTGTTTCAAAGCAACTTAGGTTTAGTCGTTTATGCATATAATCTAGTCTGATACATAAATAGCGGTCCATCGTGACAAATGTATAGGTTCCTATTACATAGTGATGTATTTGAACATCATTATAGATCCTTGAATGTATTGTTTCACATAATGATATATGACATGGTTGCTACACTTGATATGTGGCTTCCTTTATTTCTTCTCAGCATCTCCCTTTCCTGATCTCTTTATCTTTTTCTTTGCCTTGTCTTTTGGGCCTGAAAAAGAAATTGTTTGCATATTATTACTCATAAATATTGTACTATTTTAGTTTGTTCTTTTCTGTAAGCAATACGCACTTGAAGGTTCAAATAGCTTCTTCTTGGTGTTTTTCTTTTCTTTATTTTTCATCTTTTCCCTTAGCTCCTCGACAAGTGTCTTCAGCCTTTTAGGTAGTGGTGGTATACCTTTTCTTTTCACCCTGTCTGGATCTTATAATTCTGATAAAATCATTTGTGTGTCTTCTATTGTCAAGCAAGCCGTTTCAGGTACCGCTTTTGTTTGTTCATTGCTTTCTTTTTGTTGGTCTTCATTCATCATATTTATCTCCAACTTCAACCTGTCTAACTCTTGTGATAAATATTTTGTTGTGCTATCAGTTTTTGCAGCATCTGATATGATCACGGACGCCTTCCTGCTCAAAACATTATGCCTCAAAATTGCATGTGTCCTTGTATTATCCTCCCTTATCGGTATGTTCACTTTCATATCCTTCTTCCTCCATCTTTCAATTACATACTTCGATGGGATCTCTGTGACATCTTTCTCTACAAGAAGTTTCAATATATGAGAGCATAAGATTCCATCTTTATTGAATTTTCCACAAATGCAGTTTAGTTCTTCTGATCCTTCTGTTAGATCAACCATAACCACATACATCCTGTCTCTATGGAGCTTATGCAATTGGTTTTTCTTGTGGTAGACTTCATATGTGTTTGGATCATATGTTTCTGAGTAACTCAGCCTTGCTGTAGCTCTTAGTTGAATTTGGAATCTTCTGAATACATTCCTGTTGTATAGTTGTTGTGCTTGCTGTTCAATATTGTATCCAAAGACCAACTCTTTTGGTTGTGTTTGCTTGCTAGCATTGTCTTCTATATTTTCTGATTCATTTACTGATTCAACAATTCTTTGGTACTCCTTCAGGAAGCTGATTATGCTATATGTTGGGCCAACATTATCTTTGAATATTGAGTTTGTCCCCTCGCTTCTACCTGTGCTGTGAAGGAATAGGAAGAAGAAATTCTTGAAGTATACAGGTATGAATCTCTTTCTGTTCTCCCGCATTTTGGTGAAGTATTTGTTACTTTGAAGGTTGTATGTTCGTATCATGTCTGTCCACAAGGATTAAAACTCTTCCTCTGTTAATGAGTTGATGACTATATCTTCAAACTCTTCATGCAGTCCTTTCTTTTTGCAAAGCAATTTCTATTTTTGTGGTAGCATTTGGACTTGATGTGGAAAAAATAGTTTCTATGAATAGTGTTCTTCATCACATCTTTGATTGCCACCTGCATTGCCTTGTCTTGATCTGTAATAATTGTCGTATGATGCTTTCCACCCATTGATTCAAGAAATGTCTCAAACACCCACTTGAATGTTTCTGCTGTTTCATCTGATAGGAATGCACATGCAAACAAGCAAGTGTGTCCATGCCCTGTTATTCCAACAAAAGGTGCGAATGGTAGGTTATACTTGTTTGTCATGTATGTCGTGTCAAAACTGACACAATCACCATATTCTGAATAGTTCTTCAGAGATGTCCCATCGCTCCAAAATATGTTTCTGACCTTCTTTCCTTCGTCTAGATCAAATCTGTAGAAGAATGTTGGGTCTTCAGATTTCCTCTTTAAAAAATATTGTAATGCTTGAGTCATATCATTTCCTGTAACTTCACAGTTGATCTTAGTTCTGTAGTTGCCCACATCTTTTTTCTTATATGGGAGTGTTGTCACTCCACCTCTGAGATAGGACAATATAGATATCATCTTCCTTGTAGGTATGTTGTTGTCATTTAAGGTTCTGATTATTCCTTTCTCCATGTCTGTCATATACTTATGTCCACTGAACATTTGATTTCTATTCACTGGGCTTAGTTCATGGTTGTGATCCAAGTTTAGTCGGATTATTTTCCAAACCCCTTTATCTTCCTTCACAACCATGACTACTTGGCAATCTGTTTTTACCTGCACCCTAGTGTTCCTCTTTGGTCCCTTTCCCTTGTTTTCTTCAATTAATATTTCTTCTTCTTTTTCTTCTTCCGTCTTTTCCTTCGGTTCTTTTCCATGCTTGTGACATTTTAGAGTCACCTTCGTAATCTCATTGTTTCTTTTTCTGCTAGATGTTCTTGCGACATGTGTTATTGCAACCTCAAAACCAGCCAAGAATGCATAAAAATTGATGTAGTGGTGAGCATCATCTCTGTTCTTGAACTCCATACCCTCTTGAGGTGTGTACTTGCTATCAACTGCTGCGTTGTTTCCCTCACTTGCATATAGTTGTTCACTTTGAATGAAAGCTAATATTTCTTCCTCTGTTAGTTCTTTATCTTCACTTTCTGTTTAATTTCTTTTTGTGTTTGATGTTGTCATTGCAGATGTAATTGATGATGTTTCTTCGGCTCCTTCATTGGTGCTTTCTTCATTCTCATTCCTTGGATTTGAGATCTGCATTAAATATTTTGTTCTTTAGTGTTAATTTCAAGCAGTATCAACATGGTAAGATACTTTTTTTATTTACTCTATATTTTTTACCTGGTCAATCTTCAATCGGCTGAATATATCAATTTGCCAATTTGTATCATCAATGTTAATGTCATCACCACCAATGTTGGTTTGAATTGTTTCCTAAAAAACACAAGATAAGTGCTTCTTTCCTTTTGACTAATGTTATTTTAATACCTCAGAAGAATGTTTTTCTCACCAGCTCATCATGCATCAAACTATGCATGTCCCACTCTCTATTTTCAAGTTGTATCTTGGTATAGCATCAAACTCTTCATGCCCCTGCATTTTTATTACATGTAAAAAATTGTCATGCTTTTAGATTACCATAACATGCAGTAAAGAAGTAATGTTCTAATTTTTTTCCCTACCTGTGATGTATTGTATCCTAGTAGCAACTGTGTAAATGACCCCCCCCCCCCCATTGCTTGGTCCTGATTCCATGTATGCTTTGTGTCAATTCAAATACATATCAAATATCTTTAAAAACACTAGGATACATATAAATATTTTTTAACTGCATTGCATTTTGTAATGGCAGATCCTCCTGTGAGTTTCTTATCTGCTCCATCATCAATCCAGTGTATCCTCCCTATGGGTTAGCAATGATGGATTGATCAATTTATCTTTTTATTAGTTACTTGGTTTTTATATATTTATTAATTTTGAAATAGTAACTATTTTTTACCTCAAAGAATGGATATGGCGCACCAAGTACTGTAAATGGTGTTCTGTTGTTTTGACCAGCTGCTCCCTGCCCATTGCTCTGTATGACAAAGCCCTTGTCCTGCAAATTTAATTCATACTCTCAGTAAATGAATAATTTATTTGATCAAGTAAGAAAAGCATTTTTTACAGATGTTTGCTGATATTTGGGATGTGATTAGTTAGGAGTTTTGACTTTTTTGGCTTGTCTTGTTTCTGTTTTTTGTTTTTTTGTTTTGGGTGTTTGTTAGGTTCATGCTTTTGTGTGCTGGTGGTTTATGGTTGTGTTTCAGTTTTGCTGACACATGAGATGTGATTAGTTAGGAGTTATGACTTTTTGGCTTTTGCATTTGTTTCTTTCTTGTGCTTTTTTTATGATGTTATGTTTCATGCTTGTGTGATACTTTTTGGTATTCTGCTCGATGGCTAATATATTTGTCAAACAGTTGCAGTAGAGCAACTAGCTAGAGTAGAGATGCATGTTGCCTTACTTGTTTGACGCGTCCTCTGTATTTTGGCAAATTGCAAGAAGAAGAGGAGGAAGGGCCTTTGGATCCTTTTCCATCATACAGTAGCATCTGTGTAACTGCATTTTCTAATTCCTAACAGTTGATGTATGAAGACGGGCAGTCCCAGCCCAGTTCAGAGTTCCAATCCAACCAGAACCAACTTAGAATCAACTGTGTGGGTGTGTGTTTTTTCTAATTTAATTTCATGCAATGCAATGCTAGTATGTTCCAGTCCACTATTTTTTATTAGTGAGATCATCACCCCCTGATTGGTTGCACTATTATTTTTTGTTGTAGGGGTGCAGCTGTTCTTTTGCTACGAACCAAACTTTTGTTGCCTTTTTGTACTGCCAGCAGCAGGAAACAGGTGCATCTAGAACCAAATCACGGATGTAGCGGACAAGGAGGACTAGGGACAGGCAAATTAATCAACCACTATTCATGCTATTACCTACTTGGAACATGCAAGTTAATCATAGGAATTTATTGAATTTTTTTTTCAGAGATTGAGAATCGGGGCAGGTATCCGACACTGATGTGCCATGGTGTCATGCGCAAGGTCTAGGACTCTAGTAGGATTTACCTGATTGTAGTTGATACTTTGTTGCACCGGGGTAGATCCAGATCTGCTTCCTTCCTCCATATGTAAGTCTTGTTCTTCTTTTTTCCCCCTCTCCTACTGCTTGGAGGTTAGTTTTTCTTTATTTGTTGTTCAGATCTGTATTGGTTCTCATTTGTCTTGGTGAATAAGTTGATCGGTCCTTTTTTGTGGGGCTGTACCTCAGAATTCCCGGGTCCCTAGGTCTTTTTTATGTCACTTTTGGGCCTAACTTAAAGTGGACATATACTTGGGCCTACTTTTTTAAAGTTGATCCATGTGTTTTAATGTGGGTGTGCAAAAAATACAGAACATAGTCCATCGTCCGTTTTTTATCCTGTGGTACAAAAATCGGTTGTTGTAGCCCCTAGAAACAACCGATTTTTTTCTTTTGGTTTTCCGTATGTTTTTGTTGGAGTTGTTCCAAATTCACTCCAGGATATAGGCCAGGCTTCTGATGGAGCGGAGCGGAGGCCCGTCGCCGGAGGCTTGGGCCGGTATACTCTTGCTAGGGTTTCGTGGAGACTTGATTCTCTTGTAAGCCGCCATAGGCGTGTAACCCAAACTCTTGAGATAGTGAGATTGTTGTTGGCTGGTGCCCGTGGTTTTTCCCCTTCACATCGAAGGGGTTTTCCACGTTAAATCGTGTGTCTCCTCTGTGGCTTGATTCTTTACTTCATATTCCTATACGTCGTTCATAACAAGTGGTACCGGAGCTTTGGTTGCTGTTAGGGTTCATGACGATGTCGATGAAGTTCGATCTTCCGCTGCTGAACTACGACACGCGGTTCTCGCTATGGCAAGTCAAGATGCGGGGGATTCTGGCGCAGACTCATGACTATGATGAGGTGCTAGATAGTTTCGGAAAGAGGAAGGCCGAGTGGACTCTAGAAGAGACCCGCAAGGATCAGAAGGCGCTCGCCCTAATTCAGTTGCATCTTCATAATGATATTTTGTGGGAGTGTCTGAAAGAAAAAACTGCTGCAGAACTATGGCTGAAACTGGAATCGATCTGTATGTCCAAGGATCTAACCAGTAAGATGCAGATGAAGATGAAGTTGTTCACCCTAAAGATGAAGGAGGAGGATTCAGTGATGAGCCACATCGCTGAATTCAAGAAGATCGTCGCCGACCTAGTGTCGATGGAGGTGAAGTATGATGATGAGGACTTACGTCTTTTACTGCTATGTTCTTTGCCAAATTCGTATGCAATTTTTTGTGACACCATACTTTTGAGCCGTGATGAACTGATCCTAAAGGAAGTTTATGAGGCTCTCCAGTCTAGGGAGAAGATGAGAGGCATGGTGCAGAATGACGGGACATCGTCCTCCAAGGGCGATGCTTTGCATGTGAGAGGAAGAACTGAAAATAGATCCTCCAATGATGGCAATGATGGAAGAAAGAACTACGAAAGGAGAGGTCGTTCAAAGTCCAAGCCGCATGGTAATAAAAAGTTTTGTGTTTATTGCAAGCTGACAAATCATAATATTGAGGATTGTAGAAAAGTACAGAATAAGGAGAAGAGGAAAAACAAGTCGGTTGGTAAGGTCTCTGTTGCTGCTGCTACGTCTGATGATGATTCTGGAGATTGTCTGGTAGTATTTGCTGGTTGTGTTGCTGGTCATGATGAATGGATTCTCGATTCTGCATGTTCATTTCATATTTGCACTAACAGAAATTGGTTTAGCTCGTATAAGCCTGTGCAGAAAGGGGATGTTCTCTTGTTTGCTTGAAAGGTGATCTTAATTCTGCAAAGTTATATGTCCTTAGAGGGTGTACTTTACCTAGTTCTGATTCCGCTGTTGCTGCTGTTACTAATGATGAACCTAGTAAAACTAACCTTTGGCATATGCGTTTGGGACATATGAGTCACCATGGTATGGCAGAATTGATGAAGAGAAACCTGCTGGATGGCTGCACTTCGAGTAAAATAAAGTTTTGTGAGCATTGTATTTTCGGGAAGCATAAAAGGGTACAGTTCAACACTTTTGTTCACACCACTAAAGGTACTCTTGATTATGTTAATGCTGACTTATGGGGCCCTTCTCGTAAGTTCTCACTTGGTGGTGCTCGTTACATGCTTACAATTATTAATGATTACTCTAGAAGGGTTTGGCCTTATTTTTTGAAACAGAAAGATGATACTTTTGCTGCTTTTAAGGACTGGAAAGTAATGATAGAAAGGCAAACTGAAAGGAAGGTAAAATTGCTTCGTACTGATAATGGTGGAGAATTTTGTTCGCGTGAATTTAATGATTATTGCAGATCGGAAGGCATCGTTAGGCATCACACCATACCCCATACTCCACAACAGAATGGTGTGGCCGAACGCATGAACAGAATCATCATATCCAAGGCTCGTTGCATGTTGTCTAATGCCAGGATGAGCAAGCATTTTTGGGCTGAAGCTGCTAATATTGTCTATTACTTGATAAACACTTGATAAACAGGTCGCCTTCTATTCCACTAAATAAAAGAACTCCCATTGAGGTATGGTCTGGTACGCCTGTTGATTATTCACAGTTGAAAATTTTTGGATGCACTGCCTATGCTCATGTTGATAATGGAAAATTAGAGCCTAGAGCTGTTAAGTGTCTTTTCCTTGGTTATAGTTCGGGAGTCAAAGGTTATAAATTGTGGAATCCTGAAACAGGAAAGACTTTTATGAGCAGGAGTGTTATTTTCAATGAATTTGTGATGTTTACTGACAGTTTGCCCTCAGATCATGTTCCAGAAAAAGAGCTGCAGCATATGCGCATGCAGGTGGAGCATGTTGATGATGATACAGGTATGCAGGTGGAGCCTGTTGATGAGCATGGTGACCATGATAATGATGTTGCTGAGGATGATGCTCATGATGATGTTCAGCAAACTCCTCCCATTTTGCAGTTAGAGGAGGATTTACCTATTGCTCAACGCAAGTCAAAAAGAACAATTGCACCTCCTAAGTGTCTTATTGAAGAGTGTAATTTGTCTTACTATGCTTTGAGTTGTGCTGAACAGGTGGAGAATGTTCATGAGCCAGCAACCTATAAAGAAGCTATTCGTTGTGGTGATACTGAGAATTGGATTTCTGTTATGCATGAGGAGATGCAGTCTCTTGAGAAGAACAGTACATGGGAGATTGTACCTTTGCCTAAGAATAAGAAGACCATCAGCTGCAAATGGATCTTCAAGAGAAAGGAGGGTTTATCTCCAAGCGAGCCTCTAAAGTATAAGGCAAGGTTAGTGGCTAAAGGCTACAGTCAAATTCTGGGTGTTGACTACAATGATGTGTTCTCTCCAGTGGTAAAACATAGCTTAATTCGT
Organism: Microstegium vimineum; assembly: GCA_022036555.1. Taxonomy (NCBI): domain Eukaryota; kingdom Viridiplantae; phylum Streptophyta; class Magnoliopsida; order Poales; family Poaceae; genus Microstegium; species Microstegium vimineum. The sequence continues at coordinate 29,870,424 of CM039139.1, read as the reverse complement.
ACTTTCCTTAGTATTGTTGCTTCACATGATCTCGAGCTTGAGCAGTTAGATGTGAAGACTGCGTTTTTGTATGGAGAGCTTGAGGAGGACATATACATGGACCAACCAGAAGGGTTCATAATGTCTGGCAAGGAAAAATATGTGTGCAAGTTGAAGAGATCCTTGTATGGTTTAAAACAGTCCCCTCGTCAGTGGACAAGAGGTTTGATTCATTTATGTTAGCACACAGTTTTAAAAGATCTAAGTATGATAGTTGTGTTTACATCAAGCATGTTAATGGATCACCTATATATTTGTTGTTATATGTTGATGATATGCTGATTGCTGCCAAGAGTAAGATTGAAATCACTAAGTTAAAGAAGCTATTGAGTAGTGGTTTTGATATGAAAGATCTTGGTAGTGCTAAGAAAATTCTTGGTATGGAAATTAGTAGAGACAGAAAATCTGGTTTGCTACTTCTTAGTCAACAAAATTATATCAAGAAAGTTCTTCAGCGTTTCAACATGCAAAATGCTAAGGCTGTTAGTACCCCTATTGGACCTCACTTCAAGTTGTCAGCTACTCAGTGTCCTAGTACAGATGCAGAGATTGAATACATGTCAAGGGTTCCTTATTCTAGTGTTGTTGGGTCTTTGATGTATGCTATGGTTTGCTTTCGTCCAGATTTGTCATATGCTATGATTCTTGTTAGTAGATATATGTTTAATCTTGGCAAAGAACATTGGAGGGCAGTTCAGTGGATTTTCAGGTACCTCAGAGGCACAACAGATTTCTGTTTAAAGTTTGGAAGAACTGATAAGGGTCTTATTGGCTATGTGGATTCTGATTATGCTGCTGATCTGAACAGGCGAAGATCAATTACAGGTTATGTGTTTACTGTTGACAGTTGTGCTGTGAATTGGAGGGCTACTTTACAGTCAGTTGTTGCTTTGTCTACTACTGAAGCAGAATATATGGCTATTTGTGAAGCGTGCAAAGAATTAATTTGGCTGAAAGGTTTGTACGCTGAGCTTTGTGGAGTTGAATCTTGCATAAGTTTGCACTGTGACAGTCAGAATGCAATTTACCTCACTAAAGATCAGATGTTCCATGAGAGAACTAAGCACATAGATATCAAGTATCATTTTGTGCGTGATGTGATTGAAGAAGGTACGCTGAAGGTATGCAAGATTAGTACTCATGATAATCCTGCTGATATGATGATAAAGCCCGTTTCCTGTTGCTAAGTTTGAGTTGTGCTCAAGCTTAGCTGGTTTAATTGGATAGTCCAAGAGACTATTGTTGGCACTAGTGGTTTTCTATCTTTGTTATGTTCAGGATGAAGGGTTGATTTATGATACAAGATGAATTTGTGTCAAGGTGGAGTGTGTTCGAGTTGTTCCAAATTCACTCTAGGATATATGCGGGGCTTCTGACGGAGCGTAGCGGAGTTTGAAGCCGGCCCATCAAGTCTCGCCCCTGTAGTCGGGGGGTGCGGGGGGCGGAGCCCCCCGCGGTACGGTACGGTATATATACCCTTGCTAAGGTTTCGTGGAGACTTGATTCTCTTGTAAGCCGCCATAGGCGTGTAACCCAAACTTTTGAGATAGTGAGATTGTTGCTCGCTGGTGCCCGTGGTTTTTCCCCTTTACATCGAAAGAGTTTTCCACGTTAAATCGTGTGTCTCCTCTGTAGCTTGATTCTTTACTTTATATTCTTATACGTCGTTGATAACAGTTTTGAGGCAACAAAACACTCGGTTGTTGACAGCTGACAGAACAACCGAATACTAGGTAGACACTCCCTTGCATATATATATATATATATATATATATACACTACGTGTATTATACTTTTTTCCCCTGCGTATCACAGGACACAAATACATAATCCGAAAAATATTGGTCAAAGTTCTATTTGGAAACGCTACGAAACTATTATTACATCATCTTGCTGGAGGTGGAGGGAGTAACTTGAAACAAACAAGCCATACATGATGCATATATGCATGTTTGTTTTTTGTGGGAGATCCGGAGATGGATATGGATAGGAAGGCATCTCATCTGCCGCGCATCTCTTATGGGACTGGATCGGCGACGAGCTTGACATCAGTTCAAACAAAGGCTGCCTGGCCTGGTCGTCGGCTGGACCTGATCTTCTCTTCCTTGCTTGGCTGCTTCCACACATAGCAACAGATTCTTCGATCTTCCTTCCGTCTCCATCTCCATCAATCTTTGTATCTATGCGTTCTCTTCCTACGTTCAATGGTCACAAGGTGCCGCTAGCTAGCTACCCATGGTTGTGCAAGTCAACAAGAACTGCGAGCATCATGCTCGGAATGAAATTTTAAGTCACAGACTCACAGCCAAGTGTAATCACTAATAAGTAGTAACTAGTTAACCTGCTACACCGGCACCGGCACCGCACCAGTTAACGTCGTCTCATGCGTTCGCTTCAACTTATTAATCTAGCTTTTCAGCTATGATATACAGTATTTTTCTGAGAATTCTGCAGCCGAGTTTAGTTCTCTACTTCACTGTACAAGAACCGTCGTCGATGGGAACAGTTTGAATTTACTAGTAATCACTTAACGAATCCGTTTGTTGATTATGACATGCCGTTCAGACTTGAGAGAAGAAGTCAGCCGCTTTGGCATTGGCCATCAGGTAGGATAGGAGTAGTCGTCTTCCGGTCTCCAATAGTCCAATGTGCTTGCTGACTTTAATTAATACGTACTCCTATATTTGTTTTGTTATTATGGAAAAAATGCATTGACATTGGCACATCTAGACGATGGAGATATGCCATTTCCCGTTACATCGCTCTGTCAGTTGTCAAACCGAGAAAAATATGTCCATCACTAAAAGATTTCAATGTAGAAAATACTATTAACATTTATGGTACTAAATAAAATTATTATACTAATAATATGTATTTGGTACTATAATTTTTATTTTTTATACAAATTTAGATTAAATTTTAAATTAATTGTGCAAGTGCAATTGATGAGCCACTGCTGGTTGACGTTTTGGACGGCGCCCGTCACCACCACATCAGAAGCTAGCGTCGTCGTCAGCTCGGCACGCCGCCGGTGCCGGAGAATAATGGACGTCGCTGTCGTCTCCGGCCTCCGACCGCGGGCATCATATCGCGGCATGCACACAGCATTCAACAACGCACTATAACGATTACGATTGCAATAGCGATCGAGGCCTGATCGGAGGTCCCCCACCAATGCAACGATGTCGATCTCGGAGGACAATCATGGATGGCCCGCCGGCGCCGGCGCCGGCCTACTACCGCCGTCCGCCGGGCCGGGACCACCTGACCTATCGTAGCTGCGGCGGCGTGCCAATGCTGGTGAGCAGAGGCACATAGGTGCCCCTGCCCGCCACGGCGTCGCATTGCTTGTGCGCCGCCCGATTACACGTACACGTACCTACCAGCTGCTGTAGGAACTGGCAAGGAGCAAGGTAAAGCCACAGACAGGCAATCATATTAAGATTCAGACTTTATAATTAACTGGTCAATAATTATAACCAAAATGTACACTTCAATTATTGTAATACAAAATTTGATACTATTAGATTGTACACTCGATAATCATAAATTTATAATTAACAAATAATATATTATTTTCTCGATTCTAAAATGTAGGTCCGTTCTTGCTTGCTTTTCTATATGTATCTAACAAAGTAATTGGAATTGAGAGAGTATAAAATAAGAATGAATGGCGGTCAAGTTGTAAGTTGGAAGATTGTTTCACATCAAACTATGCTTTGTAAAATGGAGTCGAGAGAGTACATTCGTTCCTAAGGCAATGAGAACATAGAAATGGATTCTGGACCTCAAAATAAATTAATTTCTAGAGTTATTTTAAGTTAAACTTGATCAAATTTATATATATAAAAAAAGAACCCAAAGATTTAGGACACCAAATTAGTACCACTAAATACACTGTGAAATATATTTTTATAATATACTTATTTTGTTTTACAGTATTCGTGCTTTTTTTCTATAAGTTTGGTCAAACATCCAAAAGTTTGACAGACAATATGTTTAGGGATGTACTCCGTAATTAATTAGGGAGAATGTGACACAGGCAGGTCTAATCTGGCCGCTGTGAATTTTACTCAAGCACGCACGCCTGGAATTCCCCAGTCAGAAACACGGATTAGAAGGTTCTGCACGAGGTTTGACTGAATAAACTGCCGCCAAGATGGCAAATGACATGAAGATGAGGGTGAGGGCACACAGCGTCAAGTAGGAATCCCTTTGCAATCGCCATACTACGATCGAGACATGCTACCTTATATTCGATGAGCACCAAGACGAAGCGCATCTATATCTATATATGTATACAGATACTGAATTGTCTGTCGTCTGATTGCTTCGTTCGATTCGATTCATTTCAGTGTGCTGTAGTTTGGTGCTGAGTGAACAACAACAGCATGAAGAGGGCATCTCTGAACCTTACTGAAGTAGTGAATCTTAAGAAATCAGCCAGTTTTTTTTTCAGAAGAAAAAAAATGGGGGCTCAGATCAACGCCAAGCCTTTTCTTGTCAGTTGTCACTCTGTCCTTAGCATCCGATGCTGAAAACTGTCTGGCACTTGACGAAGAGAGCGCATGCATGCTTTGAACTGGAACCTTCTTCAGATCACTTGAAACAGCTGCTGTACCGCAGCCTGACACTCTGGTCGCAAAAAAAAAGACACTCTGGCCGGCGGATGCGGATTCACCTCCTACTGGCTTTGTGCTTGGTGCTTGATGCTTGGGAGAAAAACAGTTGCTAGCTGCTGCTCCGTCGCTACCCGGCAGGCTGCGTCGATCGTCCACAATGACTGAACTGACTGACTCCTATCCTCTCCTTACTTCACTTCATCTCCTGATTACGAAACACTAGCAAGAAATCGATCTCATCAAAGCTGAATTTTGTATCTGGACCATTTTCGATCGTCCACACCGAACGCCTGAACTTGACTCCTATCGTTGCTTCAAGATGAGCTGTGATTCTAGTTTATGATAACATGCAAATCTTGATGCCAACACTAGTGATCAATCAAAGAGCCAAAACAAGGAGTAAAGAAGATGCTCTCTGCGCACAATCGCACATCATGGCATATGATGATACGATGGGCGACCAAACATTGTATTGATGGCTGACGCGTCGACGAGGACACAAGACCGATGCCTCAAGATTCGGCATGAAGAAAGGTGCCTCTGCAAGATACTAGTTCAGGTGGCAACCTGTCATACACCTGCAGCAGATGAACTGACAAAAACTGTAGCTAATACTAGAACAGCCGCAGCCCGATTGTATCATGTGTCTACATTACAAAGATGGAAGCAATAACGTTCACTTATGTGGCTCAAAGAAACCGCAGACTTAAGTATTATGAAAAGAAAGGGAACACAACACTTCTCAACAGCTGTCAAATGGATACAGAAACAACCACGATAAGCAGCACATAACCCTTGGATAGAGTGGCTCAAGGCAATTTTATTCAACCACTCACCCAGCATTTGGTTCAAGACACAACCTAACTCGGCCACATGTCTCAGGTAGTGAAGTGCCAAAATCTTTTCAGGGTTACATATCTGTGCTAACAAAATCCCCAAGGTTAGAAACTTGGCAGGCACAACGAAACCGCCACGGTTAGTCAGGCGTGGCCACACCCTGGTTCAGCTCAGCGAATCTCATACCAACCCTCATAGAGTGCTTCAGGAACTTCTCTGCGCAGCGGCGGACGCATGACTCCTCTTGCTTGTCCAGGTCTTGCGCCGGAATGTGTCCACACAGTCTGTGAAGCACCTCTCCACCAGGGAATTGTACATTCTTAGACTGCAAAGTGATAGAGCAAAGATGTGATTATTCTTGATATGCAATTTCACATATGCAAAAGGCGTGAAGGACAAATGAAGCTAACCATCAGGCATTTGCAGGAGGTTTTATAATTATTAGACAAAAAGGTAAAAATTAAATTTATGAGGAACCACCGCTTGAAATTAAGTCAAGCGTTCAGCATTTGCAGGAGGTTTAAATTAGACAAAAGGCGAAATTAAATTCACGAGGAAACACCACTTAAAATTAAGTAGAGCATTTCAAGGATCGTTCATTAATTCTACAAGGAAATATTATCCTATTCCATCATCACATCCTTTTATTTCTCCACACTTTTGAGCTTCGCATTATCACTCCTAGTCCTACTACCCTTAAGCAACAAGATAACGCTAGCATTTCTGGCTCCAGCATCTGTACCATAAAAAAACCCATCCTTTCAGGTATCTAAAATGCTGTAAAGTAGAATCAATCAATGAGCATTTTGAGTGCAACAGTTGCAAATCACCAATAAAAGGTTTTGGCTTGGGCCTAGAACCACAAACCAACAAACCCAGTATGTCAGAACTCAGAACTTAATATACAGACATCACAGACAAACGAAAGGGAAAATTAGAAGGCTTGAACCTATCAATTCTGACCCACATGATCCTTGTTTATAACCGGAGTTGCTAAGGCTAGCAAGCAAACATTTCAAGTTGACAAATTGTAGGCTTGAATTCATCCAATAGTTTGGCACCTTCTGAATCTAATGAAAGCAGTTAGGTTCCATAGGGCCAGGTAATAGCCTTCCCATTTCCAACCACGATTATTCATTCAGACAATACTGGGACAAACTTAAGTATTTATCACTGAGCAGCTTGTCATACACAGCCAGACATCTAGGAAACCAATGCTTATATTCATCAATCAATAAAACATATATACTGGTTCGCATGATTTGGGACGTACAAGGTGCAAACAGCAAAATCACGAAGATCTACTGGATACCTATCGAAATGCATCTGTTGCAATGCACCGCACAAGTGTGCCAATCACTTACAAGTCGCAATACTTTTTTTTTTACTGAAACCCATCTGTAGGAAAATTGCGAACACATGGTGGATAAGTACCCATGTATGTTCAGTTTTGTGATGAGTGATTGTCCAACACTTGAGCGTTTCAGTTTGAGTGGCTTACTACTAATCTTTGCGAAAGCAAATGTGTGCCTGTCTATCGGCTTGTGGTGTGCAGGTACTATGCCTAGTGACAGTGGTCAATGGCGTGGAGAAGGTCAAGTAGAGGCTTGCCGTGCCGATGGACTGAGAGCGGTGAAGGGCAGAAGCGGGGCTCGGACTGAGGGGCCATGGGCGCCGGCGGACTAGCTGTGGTGGCTAGTACTTTGCACCGGCGAGTGCGAGAAGACATGGAGGTAGACCGAGTCGACCAAGTCAAGACGGTGGACACGCGAGTCGAGCGGAGGCTCAGGGGACTCGGAGTCCGACCGGGCGAAGACAAGGTGGCTCGCGTCGAGTGGTTTGGTGGTTTGGGCCTCAAAACCATCCGCGTCGGTTTCCGAGTTTGGGCCGCAAAACTCGAGGTTCGGTAGTTGAGCCCAAAGTTACCGGTGGCGGGTTTCCTGGGTTTGGGCCTCAAAACCTAGGCGGAATCCAAAGTTACCGATGGCGGGTTTCCTGGGTTTCCGAGGAAGCGGGGATGGCACGTGGCGGAATCCTGGAGGTTGCGTCAAGGCGACGGTAACTCCTGGCAGGAAGCGGGGCCGTCCATTCAAATCGAGGAAGATATTTACCGGAGCTTGGACTGCAATGCTTAGGCTAGGTAGTTTACTCATTGTATCTAGGGGTCTTTGGGAAATAGCCAAAGCCTCTGATAAATAGAGGATGAAGGGGTATCCTCATCCCATCTCTTGAACCCTAATCATTTTGCCCCAACTCTCTCTCTCTCTACCCTCTCTCGAGCTCATGAGATCCCTAGGTTGATTTCACCAACCTCTGTAAGAACATGAGTTTGTTGTGAGGAATCGGAGGTCGTAACCTCCGTAAGCCATGGTGGCTTCGATTTCTTGATCGTGTCCCCGTTTTGCTTGTGTTCTTCGCGTTTTGCTTTTGCTCCCTCTTTTTCCCGAGATGATTTCTCTTTGTAGGGAGTAGCTCTTGCAAATCCGTTTGAACCAAGTTGTTCGTATTCATGAGGAGCATCTTTACACCGAAGGAATTGCCCTCAAACCTCTCGAATGCGTAGATCGGGCGGCGATTTCTTTGCGGTGTTCTTCGTTCTTGCCCCTTCTCCCCCAAATCCTCGTTTCCCTTTATTTCTCACCAAATTGAGCGGGTGATTTCTTAGGATTAGCTCCCCAACTGTACAAGGATCATGTCTACAAAGTTTGGTTGCAGTTGAAGTTCATTTGGTTGAGTTTTGGAAAGATTTGGAGGAGAGAAAACGATTTTCGGGTTCACTGTGCAGTTTTCGAGAGCGTCGGACGCTCCGAGGGTTTTGCGTCGGGCGCTGGGGCGTGCTGACGTCAGCGTCCGTCGCCTCGCTTGTCGACGTCTTTCGATTTTGGCGTCGGACTCTCTTCTCAGCGTCCGTCGCCCTCTGTCAGCGTCCTTCGTCGGTCCGTCGCCCTCTGTCAGCGTCCTTCGCCAGCATCCGTCGCCCTTCCAGTAGGGGCTGATTTTTCTGGGTGCGTTGGACTCTGCCAACGGACCGTCCGTCGCCCAACGGACCGTCCATCGCCCAGCGTTCATCGCTGCAACGGACTCTGGCAACGGACCGTCCATCGCCAGCGTCCGTCGGCCTTCTAGCAAGGTTTTTCAGGTTTTTCTTCTTCACTGTTTTGGCCGTTGCTCTCTCGTCCGGACTCCGAATTGAGTTCCGTTTGTTGCGTTGGTTTCGTAATCACGCAGGAAACTTAATGAAGCACCTTTGAGACCAGTTCTCATAAGTGTTTTTGGGTGAGCTTTCTTCTCTTCTCCATAGGGGTTGAGAGTCTCACTATCGGTGTCACGGTTTGAGTTTCTGGTTTCCGGAAGATCCGTTGTACATCTTTGTCTTCACCAAAGGTATCCACCCTCTCTAGGGTCGTGATCTTGCTGGTTGAGTAAGCTCGCTTGCTGGGGTTGTTTTTGGGAAGAGTGGCCCGAATATTTCGAAAGAAATTTGAGGTTCTTATTCACCCCCCCTCTTATCGCCGTTCTCGGTCCTTCAAAAATCACAAAGATCAACTTGTGAAGACTTTCCCCCAAAGCCCAATTCACGCTTGCTAATTTTATTACACGCGAGCAACAGGGCAGCGTTTGATTTCAACTTAACCGAAACTAGACTAGCAGGGGGCGGTACACATCAGGGTGCGTTGGTATGGCACGAACCTGTCGCCGATCTGGAGCTGGTCGATCATAGCGGCCATCCGCATCTTGTCCTCCTCAGGGAGGCCGTCCAGATCGCCGAGCATGCTCTTGTCCATGGCCGCCGCCGCCACGGATCCAGCACCTAAACAACCGCCACGGATCTTAGCAAATCTTACGAACAACCGCCCCTGAAACTCGTCGAGAGCCGAGATCCATAACGGGTAACCGGGAGCAGGGATGGCGTAAGGAGAAGGAGCAGACAGATTTACCTGGCCGACGAAGACGACCCGAACCGACGCCGGGGAGGGCAAAAGCTTCGCCGGCGGCAGGCGCTGGCGACGGCCTGCACACGGAGAGGGCAGAGGGGTGAGTGGTGACGCGAGCAGCGGTAGGGTTTAACGGAGAGAACCGCTCGCTGCAGGTGGGCCGTGTGGGGTTGGATGGCGCCACGGCCCGTGCGATCTGGAGCGGGCGGACACGATGGGCTCCCAACCACAAAGCACGGTCTCACGTTCACGTGTAGGGGTGGATAGAATAGAATTTATTATTTATAATAACAGAAACTAAAAACTGAATTGAAAAAATGGTTCCCTGTTCACTTCCAAACAGCAAGAAACCCATCTTTATTCAGTCATTTCAATTCATACTCTTGGTCTTGGTTAAGCGAATTAATAAAGAACTGAATTATTCGCTTATTTGTATTTTGTGCATTTTGTAGGACTATATGTTTAGTTTGCTGTGTGATGTTAATTGTCTTATGTTTTTGTGTTATTATATTACTATAGCTTTCTATTGTCAACTGTTATCATCTTTACCTACAATAAAGAAAGTGTCGCTCAGGTTTGCAGTAGAACCTGCACTTTTTTTTTTGTTCTCAGATACCTCTACTGAAAAAGTTTGGTTAGAGTCCAAACCAAAAACGCAAAAACCATAATGCTCAGTCTTCCAAAATTTCTACAAACATTTGATTCTCATTACTAGAAATCGAATTTCTTCCATAACTAGAGAATTGAACCTAAACTGCTCATGTTCTTAGCGAAGGCATTGCTTGGCAGGTTCGGGTCGATGACGACATCGTGTATCTAGCCCGTTTGACCCCCCCCCCCCCCCAACCACCACCATTTTCAGTTTGCTATTTTTTATCTCCTCTGATCCTTTTATGTGGGAATTAACCAAAGAAGATCCTTTGGTTTATATTCTGTTACTATATTTGTGTTTACTCTACCTACAGTGTGAATGTTAGGGGATACCTAGAGTTTTGAGGCCTCAATGTGAAAGACTACCTATGTGTCTGTTAAAATAAAGAGTGCAATTCTAGGTACATTATTGGTTAAAGTAACAAAAGTTTAACCAAATATATAAATAAAATAGTAATATTTATAATATATAATAAGTATATTATAAAAATACATCTCATGAAAAATCTAATGATGTTTATTTGATGCTATAAATATTGATTTTTTATACATATGCTTAGTCTAACTTAAGTTACTTTAACTTTGTACTATACTAAAATTGTTTTTTCTTAGATGGAGTATAAAATAAATAACACGCACACTGTGATTGATTCCGAATCCCTACGAAGCACGCGACTACATAAGATGTTTTAGTGCAAATAAATTATTGAGGTCTAGACATTTATTTATTTGTATATGATGAAAACAAATCATGTTGTTCAGGCGATGTACGGTACAGTCGCAACTCAGGTATCTGTAAGCTACTTTTTTTTTTTAGAAAAGTACCTGCAAGGTATTGTATGCAAAAGTTCAAAGAGCATCCTTTCGGCCCAGAACCTAACCCGCCAACACGTGGAAGACAGCCCACGCCGAGATGGGCCCTGTGTTAGAGTATTGAGAGGATGGCGGCCCGATCCCACACCTTCGTCCTCCCGTGTGGTCGAGTCGCGTCGTCGCCTTCCCTGTCCCGCGCCGCCGCCCCCTCGGTTGCAGCCTGCAGCATCCTCTACTCGGGCGGCCATCATCGGATCCACATTTCCGATGAGCCTACCCCATAAGCAGCGGCCGCCATTGCAGTTGTTCTTGCTCTGCCGTCGTCACTAGCCCTTGCCGACGCACGTCGTCGCCAAATCACAGTGTTACCTTGCCGCCGCCCCGCAAAGCCGGGCAAGCCGGTATCAGATCAGCCGAATCGTTTCTGCTGAAACAATGGAGTCGCGCCTCCTCTTACTCCCTCGCCACCTCTCCTTCTCCTCCGTTGCCCAGTCCAGCGCCGCTGTCGCCGCCGGCGAGATCTCTACGCTCCTCAACGCCTGGCATTTCCGGGCTTCTGTTAACCGTGCGGAGCAGTTCATAGGCTCCCAGGCCGTCACATCCTCGGGCGTCCCTGAGCTCTACCGCGCGGTGGCCGCCGCAGCCCCACGTGGGAAGGCTCGTTATTTCAGAGAAGCGGCCTCCGCGCTAATCGAGGGATCCGCGCGCGCGGACCTCCCCGACGGGGCGCTTAGGCTGCTCGAGCTCCTCATCGACACGCCTGCGGAGCGGCTGCCAACGGGGTACTCCTGCGGCCACCTCATGGTGAAGCTCCTCTCTCTCGGACGCCGCACGGATGCGCGCCGCGTGTTCGAGATCCTCGCGGCTGCCGGCGAGCCCCAGCGCAAAAAGGCGATCAATGTGCTTTGGACAGCCGGTATGGGTGCCGACGCCTTCAAGGTGTTCGGCGAAATGGCGGATATGCCCGTTGCTCCAAATCGTGAAAGGTACGTTTGCATGATGAATGGCTACTTGAAGATGGGAGACCTGAAGTCTGCATCCGAGATCCGGACCCGGATGATGCAGGGGGGCATCAAGGTAACTAATCAACAGCGAAAAATGCTGCGGATGCTGGCAGAAGCCTGGGCTTGCCCAGGCAACATGCTGCAGAACATGGTAGAAATTTGCACTATGGCACATGACATCGATGTGGCCATCCGTTGGCTCCAGCATATGAGCCACGATGATAAGACACGTCCAAACACTCAGTCCTACAACTTGGTAATCGCCGGTCTCTGGAAGGCAGGGAGGGGTGACAAAGCTGTCAAGCTGTTTGGCGAGATGGCAGACATATCCCTGACGCCGAATCGTTTCACATATAATGTCATGATAGATGGCCACTTGAAAAGACTGAGTAATGGTCTGACCCCAAAGAAGGACAATGGAGATCTGGAGGCTGCACTCCAGTTGCAGGCTCAGATGGTGCAGGCAGGCTTCAAGCCAGATGAATGCACTTACAATTTGCTTATGGCAGAACTCTGCTCGGCTGAACGGCTGGGAGATGTTACAGCTTTATTCAAAGAGATGCTGATACAAGGGACAACATTACATAAGATCGTTCATGGCAGCCTGTTGGAGTTCCTCTGTAGAATCAATGAAGAACAGTTACTGGGTATCATCGAAGAATCTGCAAAGAACGGTGTTTCTGCAGCAGATAATGTTTGTATTACCTTGTTGAAGGAGCTTTGCAGGATTGATAAGGTTTCAAGTGCAGAAAAGGCGCTGCAGACATTTGCCAAAGCAGGGTTGGTCCCAACAACAGAGATGTACAACATTCTTATTGACAGGTATTGCAAGATTAGGGAGCTCCAAGGGTCATTCTTGTTGTATCGCCAGATGAAATCACGTGATCAGCTTGTACCTAATGAAGCCACCTACGATGCACTGCTGGTGGCTGTGCGCAACAACACAAGCATCGTCTACTGGGAGGACGTGGTGGAGTTGTTTGAGAAAAATGGAGTTAGTATACATGAGCTGAACTCCTTCTTTTCTGATATATATGGATTCATCTACAGCGATCTCTCTCCTAGATAGCCACGTGATCCACCCTCTGTTTGGAATTTAGTTCAGGGGCAATCCTTTTTCATTGGAGAGGACAGAACTGCATGATTGAATTAGCGATACTTGATTATATTGAAATCTCAAAAAAAAATACTTGATTTATATTGATAGAAACAATCCTTTCATATATGTGTTTTACAACAAAGCCATATACATATGGTGATGTACTACCCACATTGTGTTGTTGTGGTCAACTGCTTGCATCATCAAGATTGTATATTTTCTCCTGCTTGCTCAGCTTCCTAGCTCTTTTTATGGCGTATTTTTTTGTTGATGAGAGAACACCATTTCTATTATGCCTGTGTCAGTTCAAGTTCATTTCCCTGCATGCTGAGAGACTCACATACATATAGCGACACAGTACAAAGGTCAGTGAATGACACTGATTGCATGTTTGTAGCATGTTGCTGCTATATGAGTAACTCTGGTTGTCTAGCATGAGAGAATAAGGAAAACGAAAACTGCTACAATAGTAAGTAGCTATGTATAATTGTGTACAATTGTCCTTGTGGAAGTCGATGGCAAGTCTGCCATGTTTACACCTACCAAGTTCTTGATTGCATAATTCACAAACCAAAGGTACACTTCTAATGCTCGTGGAACATCTAAAGAGAGAAATAACTTATTGAGAAGGTGATGATGATATGTACGTGGCAGAAAGTAAGTGAACTGAATGTTAACTAGGATGTGAGTTTTAAGATCCACCTAGCTGGCTAGCTGTGAACTTGGGCCATCATAATTTTATTAACATGTGGATCTTGTTCAGAATTAAGTTATTTTTTATTTCTTACCCCAATTTAAGCATGTGCATGAATATCAGTTTATAAGTTATGCATGATAACTTTTTTGACTGAGAAAATTAAGACACCATTGTTCTTGGTTCTATCTTGATTTGATGGAACTATCTGTCAGTGTTTCAATGTCAGACAGGTACCAAGGGAAATGGTTTGGTACTTTGGTGCATAGTCTTTGTGTGGCCAGCCTGGTCACAAAAGTCACACTGCCCATTTTGAAGTCCTGAGACACAACATAAGGGTGGGGAGGCTGGTAAACCCATCAATACATACTTTCATTTGCTATATTATTAGGTTTTGAAACCAACTATCAATCTGTTTATTTACCTTTTGAGTTTCAGAACTGATCGCTTAAAATAGGACACATGCATTTATGCTTACCCCACTAATATCAGTAATGCGCCGAGGTGCAATGCAATAATCTCATGGTTCATTCCTGTAACTATTTGTTTTCCAGCACAAGTAATAGCATAAAGAAGGGCAGCAAAACTTCGTGACAAGGAAATTTTGAGTGATTCTCTACTGTCAATAGGAGAATCATACCAAAAGCTTAGAAACTTCTTGTAAGTGGTACATGAAAAGTTAGAACATGTACTGGTCTATTGCGAACTTGGAGGTGAGTCACTGTCTACCTAGTATGACTACCTTTCCATTGTACTCGTTTACCTTGATGCTTCTAATTTTAAATTATGCTCATCTGGGATGTCCTCTTTCAGGGACAAGCATGAGCAAAAGTGAACATTGGCAATTCGTTGTGGGTGACTAGGCTGGTCCATTGCAAGCTTATGAAGATGGCTACAGGTAATGTCTGGATGTCTTCCTTTTCAAAAGTCAGAAGATCTAGAAACATGCCGGATCAGTCAAAGTAAATGGCCATAAACAACATATAGGACACGTCGCTCCAGGCTTATTTACAATATTTCTTCTATGCATTCAAGAATCCATTTCTTGTACAAATGAAAACCATACGTTTTAACGTTTGTGGTTTAGAAATGAGAAATTGTGCGTGCCGATGTGTGTGTGTGTGTGTGTGTGTTTTTGATGATATATAGCTGCATGGTTAGTTTGGGTTTGCACCCATCTTCTAAGGAAACACTTGGCATATTGAAGGGATTGTACCTGCCCTAACATCGAGTACTTTTGATACTTTTACTAACATCTGGATTATGTTGCCATTTAAGAATTGTTTTGTTGAATACTATATTTTCGTTTTAGCTTTTGTGTCAGTGTTGGGTCCGTGTCCGTGCAATCTATGCACCATGTTGCCTCCATCTTCAGTTTCTAAAATACTTGCATGACATCATATGCAGGATTGTTGTGGAAGGAGACCTACACCGCTAATGGCTAATCACTAGTGTGCAACTTTCTGCCCTTGAGAACATGCATTCCAGTCATATGGTCAGATTTGATAATAGTGAAGAAGCCAAGTAATAAGTTGTGCACAAAAGGGAATTACTTTGCTATTAGTTGTGTTGGTTGGACCGGTTGTTCTTTGATCTCACTTGTACAAAGTGCGGCTTGCAGACCTGCAGATCGACTGACCGAGAGGAGTGCTTACCTTTACCACTCGGCAAAGGGCAAAACCCCAAGTCCACAGCTGAGTTTGGCTGCAGGGTAGGCAGTGGGTGGATGTGGCCTACGGCCGAACATGATGGGTGGCCAGTTCCAAGGCTCTTGTCTGCTAGGTTGTGTAATCACTGTACTCGTCGACATAGCCATGGCCCATGGTCCGTGCACTGTTGTGAAGCATGTTTTTTTGTTCTGTCTGTTTAGTGCGATTTTTAAGCTCTAGCAGACGATCAATGATCAAACAAAAAAGACAGTTGAATTAGCGTTTGATGTTCTCTTATATTTAATGACCGTTTTGTGTGACATTATCATTTGTTTTCCAAATGAATATCAGATACGAGACACTCTCTTGAGTCTTGAGTGTCTTTGTTTTAGAAGGAACAAAAAAAAGCGGGGGACGGTGTGAATTTGACTGCTCCACTCCAGCGAATCAAGTCAGCATCCAAGAGCCAAGTGGACAGTGATCTATATTAGGCAGATGCCAGATCATATATATCCAGAATCATCATTTGCTTACTTCTTTTTAGTGGAATTATTATTTGCTTATCTGAGCATGCACCAGTAGTCAGTGTCACTCGATTGCTAGGGGTCAATGGGCCCAGCACCGCGTCCATTTATCGAATGTTCCGAGGGCCTTTTTTTTTGTCTCCATGCAACTGTGCCAGCATCAAAGCAAGGTAGATCCGCCGGCCCATTGCGTAGTCCCGACACATTTGCTGCTCGGCCGACACTCCCTCGAGTAACCCTGTTTTGATCACGATAAATTTTTCTAGCATATCTTTTTTTTTAAAAAAAATCCTCCATTCACATCCGTAAGATTTTACAAGTAGCGAAATAAGTGGAATGAGTAGACTGCCCCTTCTCAAAACAAGTCAGGGAACTTGTTGCAACTTGGTCCGATTATCCAAATTTGCATCACTCAATGTGGACGACTAAAGAAAACATGGAAGAATGGTCCTACCAGTTGACTACCCTAGGCAATAAATAAAAGACACATACACTAGCAATCTTGACCCTTTGGTGTATTTGGAAGCAGAGAAATGAGGTGGTGTTCAGGGACCAAAGAAGATCAGCGCAAGCGCTATTTGTCGAAATCCAAGACACGTACATGCACGTTATGGTTGCTTGCAAGGGTAAAGTCCTCTCCCAACCTGATATATAGCTCTTTAATTTGTGAGTAATAAGGTGTTTTTTTTTCTCACCTACGTAGTGCTACTGTGATAGGCTACGCTGCTCGCGCATGTAATTGATGATACTATGGGGTGTTTAGTTCCCCATAGAATCCAAAATATTTTGGGTTTTGACTCTTTATTTTACAAAATGGAACTAAACACCACCCAAAATATTTGGCAAACAATGGTCCATTCCTCATTTTGTATTTTGGACTCAAGAGACCAAAATAAGGGAATCTTTGCATTGGTTTGTGTGTCATCCTCACAATCCCCATCATTGGAAGGCAAATTTTGGTGGGAACTAAACACCCTATCAAAATATTTTGCATTTTGGATTTTGGAAATCCAAAATAGTTGGGATTTTGGATTTTGGATTTTGGATTTTGGTTGAAACTAAACAGGGCCTATGTTATTTTCCTTCTTATATCAATATAAGCCGGACGACCCGATCTTTTAAAAAAATGCTTGCAATACATGACAGGGATCTAGGAAAAAAAAGGCAAAATATAACTGCAAGTAAAAGGTAAGAAAAGAAGAACAAAATGAAGGGGTGGCCATGTGGTTATCCTTGTCTTGTAGGGCGTCGTACCTATGAGCCCACATGGTAGCAGAATTCCTGCAAGAAACAACAATCTCACTCTCACCCACCGTTGGACTTGACCCCCACCACCCAGCAGCACACGCAAAAGAGTAAACAACTCGATTTCCATCCCCACTAGCACAGACCCGGCGGTGGCGGTGGCGGTGGCCGCGCCACCACCCGGTGCGGCCCGGCCGAAGATTTGGCGCACGCACACCCAAGTCTCCCTCCACCTCCAGTGGCTGCAGCACTGCCCGACGACTCTTTCTTTCTTCCCCTCCACTCCAGACTCCAGTGCTCCACTGCACACGAACGAGACACCACCACCCCGGACCCGAGCGAGTCCCAGCCCGTATAAATCGATGCTCCCGCACAATTAACCAGGGCCAGGCGCACCGCACCGCACCGCACCACCGATCTCCATCCCCCTTCCGCAGCCTCCCCTCCCCTCCCCTCCCCTCCGGTGAGCGGCGGCGGCGGCGCGGGCGTGGCCATGGAGGTGTTCTACTACGTCGTGTTCGGCGCGCTGGCCGCCGTCGTGGCGGGGCTGGAGCTCGGCAAGAGCGGCAAGGACCGCGTCGCCACCACATCCGCCTTCAACTCCTTTAAGAACAACTACGTCCTCGTCTACTCCCTCATGATGTGTACGGCCCCCCTTCTCTCCTCGTTTAGATCTGCGAATGTTGCTTGTTGCCCTTGCCTCCTCCAATGGGATGTGATGTGATGGAAATGACATGCGATGGATTCGTGCAGCCGGGGACTGGCTGCAGGGCCCCTACGTGTACTACCTCTACCGCCAGTACGGCTTCGACAAGGGCGACATTGGCCGCCTCTTCATCGCCGGCTTCGGATCCTCCATGCTCTTCGGCACCATCGTCGGCTCCCTCGCCGACAAACAGTACGCCCCCCCCTCCCCGCGCGATTCCTTTTTCCGTATTCCACATTCCAGTTCCGATTCCGATTTCCAGTCCCAATCCAATCCAATGTGGCTTCTCAGTTCTCACTGATGAATCGTTTGTTGTCTTCCTCCTCTAGGGGCCGCAAGAGGGCCTGCATCACCTACTGCATCAGCTACATCCTCAGCTGCATCACCAAGCACTCCCCCGAGTACAGGGTCCTCATGATCGGCCGCATCCTCGGGGGCATCGCCACCTCGCTGCTCTTCTCCGCCTTCGAGTCCTGGCTCGTCGCCGAGCACAACAAGGTAGTAATCCATTGCAATTGCCATTGCCATTGCCATTGCCATCGCCGCCCTCCAGATCTGCCTATAGTCAGTCTCCATCGCTGAATAATACTACTGCTTTAGAGCTGCTCTGCCTTTGCCTTCAATTCAAAGGTTTCCTTTGCCTGCGCCTCTATCCGGAAGCCACAGTAGTAGTAGAAGCTGCATATACTAATGCGTATTTGGAATGTGTTGCCACGTAAGTAATACCGTAGAGTGGGAGTAGCCTTTGCCTTTAGATTATAGATTCATTCATCACATGCTTGTCGCTGAAGCCAGCTAAGAGTATTGGATCTTGGATGTTTGACTGCTAATGCAACAGGGCACTTGTATATATATAATGAGCTGACTGACGTACAGTACGGTTTAAAAAAAGGGTACTCAACACTGAACTGACGTAGTAGTAGTAGTAGTAGTAGTAGTAGTAGTAGTATGATAGTTTGAAGTTTCGAGAACAAGCAAATGTCCATGCTATGTTTGACTGCTAAGCCCACTAATTAAAATGTGGCTTTGTCAGGATCTCAAAAGACCGAGGAAAATCTTGCTGGATGCAAGCTGAAATCTACATGTTATGTTTTGTCTGATTTCTGCTACTTGTGTCGGTGGATCAGGTAGTTGACACCTGATCTGGCCAAGAGGACGAGCATTTAACAAGCATGGCCCAGTCTCAATAAAGCCATCACGGATGGATGGTCTTATTGAGAATTGTCCTTTTATTCGGACATGTCATTAGTCTCATTCGCAGACAATAATAATTGTCAATAGAATCCAAGGATCTAGTGCAGTAGCTGCTGCCTATGATACAAAATGCCATGCTCTTCCACTTGCGGCAAAAGCTTTATTAAGACCACATGATATATTACATTTGTGAATTCTGGGGCTGGACACATTGCACCTGTTGGTTTATACAGACACTGAATATTTGCCCCCTTTTTTTAACACAAACTGGGGGGAGGGCCCTACTGAATCTGAATATTTACCTTTCTTTTCTCTTTCACAGAGAGACTTTGACCCACAGTGGCTGTCCATAACATTCTCCAAAGCCATCTTCCTTGGGAATGGCTTAGTTGCCATTGTATCTGGGCTATTCGCGAACCTTCTTGCTGAGAACTTGGGTTTTGGTCCTGTGGCTCCATTTGATGCGGCTGCATGCTTTCTGGCAATTGGCATGGCTGTCATAATGTCATCATGGAGTGAGAACTATGGAGATCCATCTGAAAGTAAGGACCTGATGGCCCAGTTCAAGGTTGCAGCTAAGGCAATTGCTTCAGGTATGCTTAACCAGCCACATCAGATTGCAGAGAACCAAATATGCATATGGAACCTACATTTGCATTCTAATATTGTCCACTGAATCTTCAGATGAAAAGATTGCACTCCTGGGAGCCATACAGTCATTGTTCGAGGGATCAATGTACACATTTGTCTTCCTATGGACTCCAGCACTGAGTCCAAATGAAGAAGACATTCCTCATGGTTTTATTTTTGCTACATTCATGCTGTCATCCATGTTGGGTAGCTCCATCGCGTCACGTCTATTAGCCCGAAAACTCAAGGTTGAAGGTTATATGCAGATTGTGTTCTCAATATCAGCTGTCACCCTTGTCCTCCCTGTTGTCACCAACGTAAGAGCTTGTCAATCACTACTCCTTGGGTATTCTCTGCCTTTGAAACATTGCTAACGTCTATTTGCTGATAATGTCGAAACAGATCCTAGTGCCGACAGCTTCTGTGAAAGGAGGTAGCATATCAATTGGAGGCTCGCTTCAGCTTCTTGGTTTCTGCACCTTTGAGGCATGTGTTGGCATATTCTGGCCATCAATCATGAAGATGAGATCTCAGTACATTCCTGAGGAAGCAAGAAGCACAATCATGAATTTCTTCCGCATACCACTCAACTTATTTGTTTGTGTGGTGCTTTACAATGTAAGGAGTCATTTCCTCGTCCAACTATTATGGTCTCTTTAATTGTGCCGTCAAGAATTATATAGCAACATTCGCACACAGGTAACATTTTGCCTGTAAACTTTGTCTTTGCAGGTGAATGCATTCCCTATCACAGTCATGTTTGGGATGTGTTCTATCTTCCTCTTCATGGCAGCAATCTTGCAGAGACGGCTGATGGTTGTCTCTGATCTACACAAATCATCAACTAGTATGTGATATTCTGATTCTCTTTCGTCTATTCCAGCAATCATGTGCCTACGAAGGCTTCAATAGTTCTCTGATAAGCTCAGATGCCTAGTTTATTTTTTTTCATTGCTAACCATAAGGTAACATTCCTTGCAGAAGCACAAGAAATGATCGAGGAAGATGAGCCACTAAATCCTTAGGCATCGACAGAATCATACGTTCAAACCAGATATGAAGACGGTATCCATACTGTGATTCATTTCCACCTGCGCAATAAGATTGACGTCAGAACCATGTAATAGAGTCCAGTTGTTTTTGTTTGTAATTTCGTTTCTGTAGTGTAGATGTGACCAGGCTGTTAGCTTGCACCTCGGATCTGCTTATATCCACAGGGCAATATATAGTTCAGCAAGTATTGAGCTATACCTATGTCCCGAGAAGATTAGATGAGATGGCGAATCGATGTGGGCTTTTCTCATTCCTGTTTTTTGCAATTATTTTTTAAAATTATTCGCTTTAAATTTTAATCGATACAATATATATATATATATATACGAAGTATACAAGTATGCATAAAGTATGTGATCATACTTATTTTATATACTATAATAATAGTATTATAATATAATATATTAAAAATATAGGCTCTGTTAAAAAAATATACATACATATGTAATATGGTTTATTAAAAAAAAGTAACTACATGTGGAAATACATATCTAATATGATTTATTAAAGATGAAAGTAACTACACGCGGAAGTAGCGTATGAAAATCTCACTCACGTGCGTGCGTGCTTTACTACATCTTATGACAATTCTGATCGACGTACATATAAGTGATATAACATGAGAAAAGTGTGTACTTGGCCGCTGCTCCGATGACCGATGACAATTCTAGTGCGGTTAGTGTTGGGCTTTCTCTACTTGGTCACCTCTGATGACTGATGGCCCTTGCTCCCTCGCCCAGTGCCTCGTGGTTAGTCTTGTCGTGAAGTGGTTAGCTTCTCTGAGTCTCTTCATTTGATCTTATCAGCTACTCCGTATGTTATAGTGTTTTTTTTCTCGCAACAAAATAATTAAAAACAGTAAAACCAGCTTATCAGTCACAGAAACAGTGAGCGTCGCATAACAAGTGTCGTTTCAGCTCTAGATACGGGGATTAAACAAAGATTTAAAACCTGTGGTGCACCGCATGAATCGAAAAGGACAGAGATAGAGAGATAGGATGCCGCATAACCAGTGTCGTCTTAGCTCTAGGCACGAGAGCAAGATGAAAAAGGTGTGGCGCACCGAGAAGGAAATAGATAGAGAAAAAGAAGAGAAAGGTGCACCAAAAATGAGAATGACATCTATTTTGATGAAGTATATAGAAAGCTAAAACAAGAGGGACTAGTGGTTATGGTTTTGTTTTCTGAAGATTTCCTTTGGTCGTTGTAACTATATATATTGCTTCTTGAGATGAAAAACCGGGTCAACATATTCTTTGAAAAAGTTGTGTACTCTTATGCATCTGGAGTGTAGACCATCGATATACTCCCTCCATCCCAAATTATAACATATTTTAATTTGGAATGGAGAGAGTATATTGATAAAAAAATCTAAAGTTTGACTAAACTTATACGATAATATAATAATATTTATAATATCAACTAAATATCATTAAATTCTTTTCATCAATTATATTTTTATATTATACATATTTGATATCATAATTTTTTTTACTATAATTGTAATCAAACTTGAGATACTTTGTCTCTCCAAGATTTTTGAAATGTCTTATACGGATGGAGGGAGTATGTCAGAGAGAACTATTTCACATGATATGACAATTTTGCTCTGATTATTTGTTTGCAATAGGCATCTAAAAAAAATAATTTTTTTGATGATACGGTTTCAATTACAAGAATCATGAAGCGCTCCATCACAGTTGCCTAGGATGTTGTCAAATAAGAAAAGAAAAGTTGCCTGAACTGGTGATCACAAAAACTACTTAAATGCGTACCGAGACCAATTTCCATTCGAAAATAGACCTACAGGAGGCGAAAACAAACTGGCTCGTGCAGAAATACTGAAGCTATCGCTCATTTCTTTTTTCCGTTGGCATAACGCCAATCCTTTTTGGAAAATGCCACCACCAGACCTTTTTGGAAAAACACTGTCCAGTGAATACTGAAGCTATCGCTCATTTCAGTTTTGTATGCATCAAGTCCTAATTGGGTTGGGGGCCCAGAAAGTTGGAACGGCAAAGAAACGAAGACAGGCATGGGCAGTCGCATGAGCTCAGTGGCAACTTTAAGCAGTAGATACCAGCAGCTGTAGCAGCCATACAACATGAACAATGTTTCAGTAGGCAAGGGGCGATGGACAAATCAAACGACTAAACAAGAAAGATAATGAAGCAAGATCAGATACTGATAAAATCTTATGAAAATCACATCGTTGTTTTATCATAATATGCTTCACCTCACAAGTCACAACTCAAGTCCAATCCAACGGGTTTCTCAAACTGAAACAAGACCCAGATACTAGTGAATAATATAAAAAAATCACATCACTATTTTACCATATTCAGACCATCAGGATACGCGCTTTATTTGCAAGTCCAAAAAAAATTGGCCAGGATACAAAATGAATAATAAAAGATCATATTCATCAAATAATTCAATATGAATCACGCCGGTGCAGACCTCAGGGTGGCAAGTGCAGGGAAGAATACCCTAGTGGCCATGCATCCAAAGGATGCATAAAAGGAGGACAAATACACCCGCATTCTTCACTTGCCTTAAAACGAGTACAGAGAGCTCTCGGCATTATTCACTCGACTCTCTGTGCCTCCAATATACTTATTCACAGCATGCTTCTTTTTGTGTGCTTGTAGCTACCTACAATCCACGATGACAAGTATCGTCGTCTTTTTCATCTGCTTCTTACCATTGTCCATGCCACGACAGAGGCCCCGCTGGTGCCAGCGGTGATGATTATGCTATCGGCGTTCATCGGTACGTGCCTGGTGCTAGCGCAAGTGGTTTGTAGCTACTCGCCATGCGAGTGCGAGTGCGACTGCTCGTGACAGCGAGCAAGAAGCTCTCGCCGATGAACATCACTATCATGCAACGGCGCAGCTACGTTGGGGCTATAGTGGGTCATGGCCCCCCTTGGCTCTGTAAATTTTCTAAAATCCTTAGGTTGTTCACAGGATATAGAGAAATACAGATACAAAGCCTTAATTAATAATACTAGTGCATGGCAGCTAGAAAGCAATCAATCTGTGTAAACATAGCAAACAACGCAATCCAAATTCAGTCTCCATTTCTATTTTCTCCTTTTCTTCGTTATAGCGGCAGTGTCTCCATGTCTCACAACAATTAGTTTGCAATACATCTCTCCACACCGCAATTCTTCCGCACTTGCAAAGCTCTTGGATTGCCGTAAGGTGTCTTCTTCTTCAACATGTGCCTTGCAAAATGGCCTACCCTTGATTGGGTTGCACGCTCCGACATAGTGGTTGTATGGGCGTGTATAGCTAACTTTCTCCTTGTTGTCTCTCATTCTAATTCTCCGCCTCGCACAATCTCCCCGAGAAGTTTAGGTCTAGAGCGATCTCCTCGAGAAAGTCAGGTCTAAAAAGGAAGTACGAGAACCAGGCCAACAGTGGGGGCACATGCCCCTCGGTACCATCAGGTACAGATCCGGTCATGTCCGCCACATATTGACGCTCATGCCTCATCTGCCTACTCCCACTGGGGAAGTCAATGCATGCATACATCAAGCTCGTATCGTGACCCTGGGTTGACAGATTCCTCTGCTGGAATCCAACTTCGAGTTGCGCTTCCTCAGGGCCAATCACCGAGAGGCCTTATGCTTTCATGGCATGGAGAGGTTGATGTTGTGGGGAGGGGATCCTGTCGGCCAGGCGCTTATCAACCAGGCGGCTGCGGCTGGGGATGACGACACAAGGTATTTTGAGGCCACGTTGCGGTATCGTGCGAACCCGGCGGACCGTGAAGCGCTTGCCCTCGTCAATCAAATCAGTGGTGGCGCATTGCGAGATGGCAGGTGGGGTAACCATGGCCTAGGTCGGCTTCGCTGCTACACCCGTGGAGATCTTCACGTCATTGGGCAGCGGAGAAAGATCTGTTACCCAGAAGACGTGCCGGAGATGGTTGTTGACTATCCTCACGTTTGTATTTGGGAAGAATGTAGACGCTTTCGGCCGCCGGACATCAACTTGCCCGGGATCATCAGGTACTGCAGCCCGGAGTGCCGCATTCATCATGAATTCGTGTTGAGTCAAACATTGGGATTATATTATTAATAACTTTTAAATTGTTGAGTTTGAAATGTGAAAACCATATCAATGGATTTGTCTTGAAAAATACTTTCATAAAGTATACATATATTATATTTCAATAAATATTTTTTAAAAAATAAGCCGTCAAAGTTATACTTTGAAGACCGTGTCGCTGTCCTAAATGACTTGCTTTATAGGTATGGAGTAGTATCTAAACCGGCTCAGTTTCTATGCGTGCTAAAAAATTAATGAGTTTACTTGTATGATCCTAAAAAAAATAATCTTTCTTGTATGGCCTTTTTTTCAACTTACATGTATGGTCTAAAAACAAAATTTTCTTCCTTGGCCTCCGGTCCGATTCAGGATACTGACGGTGTGAACTCTCAGATAAAATTGTCATTTTGCCCATAACATGACAAAATAAGATTTTAATAAAAAAAATTTGTATATATTTCATACAATCTTGATGAGGACAATTTTTATATGAAAATTTTAAAGCTTCTACCACTTTCTAGTTTTGAGTTTTTAAATTTAAAATTGTTAAGTTATTCAAAAAAATAAACAAAGTTTCAGCTGTATTTAAAACTTTATATTATTTTTTAGCATCATAATGATCTCAAATGAGAAAGCATGCAACTATAAAGTTGTAGATTCCATCAAGAACTACAACTTTTATAAACAAAATATTATGTTTAACACTATATAAGAAAGATATGATTTTTTTTCAAGGTGACAAGTGCTTCTATACAATTGATATATTGCTGAAACTTTGTTTAATTTTTTTTATCAACTTAGCTATCTCAAATAAAAAAAAGCTCAAAACTAGAAAGTTGTAGATCTTCTCGAGCGCTACAATTTTTATATAAAAATCATCCTCATCCGAGATTGTATTAAATAGATACATTTTTTCTATTAAAATGTTAATTTGTCCGGTATGAGCAAAATGGTAATTTTACCCAACAGTTAACACCGTCAGCAACCTGAATCGGACAAAGGTCTTAGAAGGAAGAAAATTTTAATTTGAAAAAAATAGAGCCACACAAGATGCATTATTTTAGGGCCATATATATATATATATATAGGTAAAAAGCTCAAAATTAATTGGTTGGTCGGCGCTCTGTTCAGTTCCAGGGGGTCGGCGTATAGTATCTTGCAGTCTTGCAACCAGTATGTTGCAAAACCATATGAACATCAGGATACACCAAGGCTGTATGCACAAGTTCAACTAGAAAGATGAGGATGAAAAATGAAGATTATATTTATCAATATGAATCACTTCTGAATGATATCCTGTGATCAGGACGTTATGAAACTGTATGAACATCACATCACAATTTATCATATTCAGAGCACAGCCACCAGGATACACCAAGGCTGTATGAGCAGGTCAAACTGGAAAGATCAGGATAAAAAGTGAAGATCATATTTATCAATATGAACCACTTCTGGATGTTATCCAGTGATCGGAATGCTATTGTGCTATACACAGTCAACAAATTATTGTTCCCTCGGTTCCACAATGTTGGTTGTTTTAGTTCTGTCTTAAGCCAAACTTCTATAACTCTTTGAGTCTCTGACCAAGTTTTCAGAAATATATATTAAGACCTATAATATCAGATAAATTCACCATCAAGGCATTTAAAGTTGTATCTAATGAAATTACTTAATGAAGTAGATGTCAGCACATGTTTCTACACAAACTCGTTCAGAGTTAGTGAACTTTCACTTAGAACAAACGTAGAAGACCGATTTTTGGATCAGGGGGAGTACCAAACTATGCATGTAACTCAAGGAGTACAACATTTGTCTTCTAAAACATTTCACTGACAATTCAAAACATGCCCTTTTTCACATACAATCGGCAGGTGAAGAATTCCATCTTTAAAGATAGGAAAACAGCGACAATCTAGCAAAACTACAGTACAATGTCATGGGTTCTCCAGCATGATGCAATAAGCAGTATTATTGTGTTGATACCAGCTAGCAGCTAATGTTACAATGCAAGGCAGACCAAAAATTTCGTGATCTGATGAGGCCAGACCGACCGTTGACAATATATAGGAACCGAATGCTGAGAAGAACATGCCTCTTCCCAAATAATTAACGAAAACGAAGAAATGACATCCAAGCAACGAATTGAGTTTAACTTTGATCACGGCATGGCAGCAATCAGATTCAGAGGCAGGGACGTATCTCTTCCCAACCTGCTTGGCAGCCGCGGCGGCGCCAGCAAGAACCCCACCGACGGCGCCAGCAACGACGGCCGAGCGCGGCCCGTTAGCGGCGCGGAAAAGCGCGCCGGTGCCGAGCCCCGCGACGACGCTGTTGATCCAGTCGTCGCGGTCGCGCGCGGCGACCATGGCGCTCTCGATCCCAGCGTACATGAGGCCGATGACCCCGAGCGTGTTGCCGACGCGGCGGCCGGAGCTGCCGCAGGAGTTGAGGACGCGGTTGGCGCGGATCTTGGCGGGCTCCCCGGGTTCGGCGCCGCGGGCGGCGTCGCGGAGCCCCAGCGCGGCCCCGGCCACGGCGCCGCCAAGGTAGCCGACGCCCGTGTAGTAGGTGAGGTTCTCGCCCCAGGACCGGCGCTGCGCGACGGCCTCCTCCTGGAACAGGAACTCCGGGGAGGTGGGAAGGTCGTAGAGCTGCCGGTAAGGGAGGTTGAGGTCCTGGTACGGGTTGTAGAGCCGGCGCTCGGAGCCGGGATAGGCGGCGTCGCGGCGGTCGTCGGACCCTGACCCCGTGGGGTACAGCCGCGGGTCGGCCATCGCGGGATCCGGCGGCGGCGGCGGCGTGGGAGGAGAGGAGGGAGGGTTTGGGTCGCGCACGGCACGGCAGCTTGGCCGCGTCGCGTATATTCGGTGCGGGTTATATTTGCGAAGAGGCCCCCGTCGCGTCTGATATTTTTTTGGCGCTGCCGACCAACAACGTGGACGAAGAGTTGGAGGCCTGCGTTTAATTTGGGCTCCGTGAAAAGAATTGAAAATCACTACACAAGAGGTCAACTAAGTTTATACTGATTGAATTCCAAACTACAAGTATTTTATTGAATTTTTTTATTCATAGATTTACTATGCACGATATTCACTATGTCTAGATATATATCAAACACAATGTATTTTAAAAAGTTAAACCGTCTTATAGATTGAAATGGGGCAGTAGAAATAAATCAGATGATTTTAGGTGATTGCCACGATGAGAACATTATTGGTGTCAATTTTATCGGCACATGACAAATTTGTGTTCGTTGACCGTAAACAGATGGGTGCTCTAGTAGGGCATTCCATCCAAACAAGGATAGTTACTTGGGTCATCTTCGACAGCCAGGAGAGAAAAACAAGGATTGGAGGTACATGAGGATGCTAGTACTGATAATTTTTCATCGATTTAGATGCATTTTAGTCTGGTTTCGAAAAGTTAGATCTTTTACATGTCCAATGTTTAGGGTTCGTCGTTGGATTCATCATAGGAACTATACTTTGGCATGCACCGGCCTAACGAGTCTTTATTTATCTATCTACTAGAGCATTGGTTGAGAAAACCCATTGTTGGAGAAGAAGACAATGAAAGGATTTAATAAAAACAGTATGTATTTTTATTGGAGTATTTATTTATGGGCTTTTTTCACATGTACTTTAGAAAAATATTCTGCGTCAGAGTCTAGTATAATCCATTTTCCTACTGTAGGAAAGAAGCCTTGTCCTGTCCCTGCTGGGTGAGATTGTCCTCGCTGACTTGTTCTGTGGACAGGCCGGCGGCCTGGAGCGGGAGCCGCATGCAGCAGTGCAGGAACCGGCCTGAAAACTCTGAACACAAGGCGAGCGCCGCGAGCCCAGCCGGCCCCAGTCTTGGCGTGCTGCTGCCGGTGGCATGGCATCTGCTAGCTAGCTGGTCTACAGTGTGGACACTGGACAGAGCGCCTCCCTACACGAGCTCCACCGGCACGGTAGGAAGCAGCAGTACACACACAGCACGAGCAGAGCAGCCGCTACACCTACCACGGGAAAGGGAGCCTCTGGTTCTGTTCACGTGGTCGCCCCTAGCTACAGTCCCACCACGCGTCTGGCAGTCTGCACCCAGAGCCGGTACTGATACTGCCACGCCGTCCGTCGACGTGAATTGATTCCGGCCGTTGGTTAATGAGACGGCGGCGGCAGGCACCGGAGATTCCGGCCGGACACATTGCCCGAGCCGCCCGCGACAGCCAGGCACGGAGCCAAGTCCTGGATCCCGTTGCACACACTTGCCCTTGCGCGAGGCGAGACCTCAGTGCAAAGCCTGCCTTGCTCTGCGTCAATCTCACAGCAGCCGGAGGACATGTTTCCTTAGGGGCAAAAATAAACTTTACCTGCTCTGCTCTGCTCTCATAAATAAACCACAAGCAAGCAGGTTTTGCGGTTGCACGTTGCAGCAGTACAACAAGAGAGAAATAGAGAAAGGGAAAGCAGCAGACAGAGTACAGCACGAGCACGAGCTGATTAATGAGGATGCGTGCTTGGACAGCAATGGCATCGGCGTCGGTGCTCCTCCGCCTCCTCCTCCTGGGCTTGGCGAGCCTCAGCGCCGGCGCCGCCGTGTACAAGGTGGGCGACCTAGACGCCTGGGGAGTGCCACCGCCATCCAAGCCCGACGTCTACAAGCGCTGGGCAAAGTCCATCCACTTCGCGCTCGGCGACTCCATCTGTAAGCAAAGCTCCCGCAACCCAACCCACCTCACCTCACCGCCGCCTCCACTCACCTCACCTCATCGCAGGGTTCCTGTACCCGCCGAGCCAGGACTCAGTGCTCCAGCTGCCGCCAGAGGCCTTCGCGTCCTGCGACCTGACGCGTCCCGTGGCCAGGCTCGCCGACGGCAACTCCTTCTTCAACCTCACCGCGCCCGGCCGCGCATACTACGCCAGCGGCGCGCCGGGGCACTGCCGTAGGGGCCAGAAGCTCTGGGTCGACGTCCCCTTGCCCAACGGCACATACCTCCAGCCTTCCGTCACTGACCTCGCCGCGCTCGCCCCCACACCACCCGCCGACCCGCCCGCTGGGTTCGCGTCAGCGTCCGCTCCCGAAGGCGCTTCCGCCGCGCACCGCGCCGTGGCCGCCGCTGCCTCTGGATCCGGCGTCGCCCTCGTCTGCTTCGCGCTCCAAATCCTCCTCCTCTCACTCTGAGGTGGTACTGGTACTACAGTAGCTGTTCATTAGCTACCCCAGCTCGCTGTAGTCGTCTTTTGAGATCTCCATTTTTGTTTTGCGGAATGAATGAGAGTAAATTCCAGTTCTTTCTTTCTTGGTTATCCTCATTTGGATGGATGATCGGAGATTCGGATCATGGGTCTCCAAATTTTCTTCTTTTTTGTTGCTTGGTTTCTAGTGTTCCATTAATTTACATTTACTGATTCCATTGTAGAGTAAAATCAAGTGATGACACGGATCAATTTAGCGGAGATCTTCTCCCTTGCGTTACAGCATCGCCGACAAGTAATTGAATCGTCTCGCCCCATGATGAGAGATGAGATGAGATCGGCTTAGCAGATGGATGGATGGACTAGCTAGGCTGGCTGTGGGGGCAGATCAACCCACATGCGGTGGGCGGTAGACGGACTAGTGATGAACAGAACAGAACAGTAGAACAGGTGTTGGATCGTGTCGGTGTACACAAAAAGAGGACGGGCCTGACCGCCTGTCCGGGGGAATTCACACCGTAGTACAGTAGTACTAGTGCCCTGATGTGTGGCGTCCGCCATCCCATCTGCCTCGACGAAACGGGAACTGTTTCAGGAGACATTTGCATCAGCGATTTTGGACATTCAACCACCAACCAGGAAATATTTTGAATCTAAACAAGGCCTTAATATATTCTCGAACAATGTACACTATATATGTCTTTGAACCAGCTACTCCCGCAAAGGCATCTATCAACCAGAATGGGAAAAAATAAAGGAAGGCGTGTCCTCTCCTGTCCGTCCGCAACACTTCGTCACCGTGGCACGGCGACGTTCCAATCGTACACCTTCACATCGAAGGTGGCAGACTCTTCAAGTGCCCGTCTAAGTTCTTTGGCGCAGCTCGCGTTCTTGGCAAGCAGCAACGCAAAGCCCCCGCCACCGGCTCCAACCAGCTTGTAACCACAGCAGTAAGGGTCGGCGAAAGCAAAGAGCTCGTCCACAAGCTTGTTGCTGCAGAAAGGGTCTAGCTCCTGGTGCAGCCTCCAGGCCTCCTGCAGTATGCTGCCGAGCTCGTCCAATTCACCATTCATCAGGGTTTCTCTCCCGATTTTGGCTAGTTCGGCAAGCCTCTTGATGCTGGATATCAAGATGTTGTCGCGACGGAGGTACCGGGTCACAACTTTCTGCAGGACTTGGTGGGCGAGCCTTACCTATACAGATTCGTTTAGGGAGGAACGTCAATGTGGAAAACTGTTAAACAACAAACATAACGGCACATGGATGGCATGGCATGGCATGGCCATCAATGAAAACTGTTGGATGCGCTGTGATCTGGTACAACTGGAACAAGATACTGTTTTGCGCTTTCAATATTCGGGCCTTTAACACCATGAGATGTTGTTACATACGTTGTGATTAATGTCTAATACCTAGGACCTCTAGATACAAATTTAAGAAAGATGGATAGTTTGTTAGTTCATTGCTTCTAGATACAGCGCGTGCAAGGTCACAAGCAATGGAGTCAAAAAAAGGAATTTTATGCTTCAAGCGAAAGGACAAACTTACTTGGCCAGTGAATACAACCAGGACACGTTCTTCTAATTCCTGAATCAACTGAGGAGTGGTCAACACTGGAACAACTTGCAACCTTAATGGTTGTCCTGGAAAACTCTGGGTGCACTTGATCCCAGGATATAGGCCACCAATTTGGTCTTGCCACCCACCACCTGTTCCCATTATTTGCTCCACCACTAGCACAGCTCTAGCAACATTATCATCGCTTTCGTCGTCTTCCATTACTTGAAATAGTACCTTAACAACAGCAGCTGCTAATATGCTAGAAGTTCCCAGTCCACTTCCACGAGGAACATTTGCCCATGTCCTAATGTTCAGGCCTGATTTTGACAATATCTTGTGGTCAAGGATTCCAGTAACAATAAGAGCAGACTTGACAAGTCGGAATGGATCATTTTCTTTGAATGGAGAAGAAATAGATGCCAGATTATCAATATGAACATTTCTACCAGCGTCATCTTCGATTCTTACTCCAAGGTGATCTTCTGTTGTCTCTATCATAGCACCAACTGGAAGGCTTCCTTGCAAACGTATTGCCATATTCAAAACACAACCTGGACGCTCCAAGCTCCATGGAGGTGTATCACTCCAACCCCCAACAAAGTCCACACGGACTGGTAATTCTACAACAGCCTTCCTGGGATGCAAGTTTCCGTAGTTTGAAGACACAAAGTCCACACGGACTGGTAATTCTACAACAGCCTTCCTGGGATGCAAGTTTCCGTAGTTTGAAGACACCTTACCGCTCGAAGGCTCTAAAAGAATGAAATCTGTTAACTATATAATAGTAATATGGATGGCTCAAACAGTAAAAACGACCACAATTAGCTCGTGGTGGGACCATGGAATTTTAAGGAAAATCACTATAAGCACAGCAGTTAGTTTTGGTCTTTAGTTATTGTAAATGACTAAATGTTGTGTAGTGACTAGTACGCACCTTTCAATCCATATTTTATCGCCGATGCAGTTTCGTTTGCTATGGAAGCCCACACTTTCTCTTCCACCATACATGCAGAGGAAAGATCTCCAGAAGCTCTAAGCAGATCCATCTTGACCTGATATTCTCTGCTCTGAGGAAGAACCCCAGGATACTGATCCCTGTGTCTTGGAAAAAATGAAAGTAGTTCTTCATAGACTGCTGAACCTGTATCGTTTTGTAACATTTCCTCACAAAGTTGAAACAGATTACGCCCGAGTAAGCCATAGTTCATGCAAGCCTTGGCTATGTCAGCTGCAAGATCTGCCTGATGCTTGCTTGAATCGGTGCAAAGTTGTCTGTAATCAATAGCACGATGCAGCTCTTCCAAGCTGATCCTCTGTGATTTTCTCCACAAGGAAGCTATTTTCCCATCTGGGTCACATGCTGATCCCATAAGCCACATGCCTACATTAAGCATTTCTGGGAGAGAAATGACAGGAAAAAGCCTTGCAGTCCATAGGCATTTGTCCTGGCTGGTTGAATCCCACAGATCCGTATCCTGGATTCTAAGATCTTCCAAGACATTTATCCATGGCTTGCCACAGAACGTCCCATCCATCTTAATAGAAACTTTTGGATTATCGCGAAGACCACAGTAAACCAAAACTCTTCCCGCAGAGTTTACCAAAGGTACTTCCCAGAGGCAATGACGATCAGGTAATGTAAAACAAGTGCTACCATGAAACTCACGTATGTTCACCGTGACAACAATACATTGCGAGCCAATCCGTATTCTACTGCAAAGTACTGAATCATAAACCAACGAATCCTCTCCTATTGAGACCCCAGAAGAAATCTTGGTAGACAAAATAATAGCTGTCGCTGCAATATCACAAGCAGTGGTCTCTGGTAGTGAGCACATATGCCTTCGACCTACAAGTCCAGAATAGGAACCCGCCAGGTGATCAAGAACCTCCGTGGATGTGCCAAAATGTAAAAATGAGAAGTCGTCTGAAAAGAAAAACCATCCAAATTTAGCATTTCAACTGGGCAGCTGACATGAAAGATGATAGGAATAATATCTCAAACCTGATCAGGAAGAGAACAATTGAAATTTTAATAAATACATGAAAACTTAAAGGCATAGCCTCTAGATTGAAAACCAAGACAATGCAGTAGCTCAAAGCAATGATAACTGAATGATCAAAAGGAACATACATGAACAAAAGCTGAAAATCCTTTGCTTTCCTAAAGCAGAAATCAGTTCCTTGCCCAATGGACGGTTTCGTAGCCATTCATGCTTGCCCGGTACCCATGCCGCCACAAGATCCTCATATAAGCTCAGCTGCAGTATATTGGCAAGCATGAGCACATAAATTGAAAGCTCAAAAGGTGCATGAGGAATTAGAGAAATAAGCCTAACAGGAAGCAATGAAGCGTAATAAGTGGAGTTTAGAACACACTTTTGACATTTCAAGACTAAATTAAATATGTTACTAGAAGATAGATTAATAGAGTTCTGTAAATACACTTTCAACATGGAACAAAGAGCGATACTAGCATTTCTTAAGGATAGAAGAACTGAATCTGATCAAGAATGTGTTTTCAGATTCTATAACATAACTTGTTTAGTTACCAGCATATCAAAGTAGAAATTGGAATATAGTGTTGGTGTCAAATTACAGATTAAGGGTTAGAAGGCTATTCAGAATGTACAATCTGGAGCATCCTGCACAGGAATTGAGCATTCACAGTAATCATTTCTTGAAAAAGGTGTGAAAGATCTTCTAAGTTCTAACTGCTAAAATACAGTAAACGTTTTTTGCAGAATAATCTTATTTTCTTAATTTAGTGAGCATGGTCTCATAAGAAATGGATTGACCTGTTTAGGAACATCCAAAAGCATCTTAAGGAACTAAGAGAAAGCAAATTAGTAATGTTTGTTAAATGTTATAGCTCACAATGCTGGAAATGGTAGCTTGCCTCTTTGTTACAAGTCATGAGCTCCTTAATCACGGTATGGCTAGATGAAAGTGCAAGGGCAACAAGGTCCTGCCATGCTTTACCCCTTGCTGCTATAATTCCTGTGTCAAGCAGTGCTCTCCCATCATCTATGATGGCATGGCCCTCTACAAGCTCACTCACTGTCGGCTTCTGCAGGAGATCATCAACCAAGCATAGCGAATAGGTCTCCTGATCAATCCCACCACCGTCCTTTGACGCTACAACCACTCCATGATTAGCAGCCACGTCCAGAGTGGTGGGCACCGTCACGATACAAGCAGCGTCGTCAGGAAGATACAGGTTGGAGGCATCAAAGCACGGGAGAACATCCCCGGTCATTATGAAGATCCCACCTGGTCATCTACGGGCAATTAGAAATGGAAACAAAAGTGACAGTCCCTTGTTTTAGTTTGGACATTAGTCTGGTAACTAATTTTGTCTGAGCTACAAGTACAACCTTGGTTGTTGAAAGCTTGCCTTGCACTGGAGGAGATGGCAAGAATGTGATCGAACAGAAGCGGAACAGGTCCATCGGGGTTGTCTCCGGCCAAGTAAGGTAGAGGGAGAAAGGCCTTCCCCATGGGGTTCGCCCACGGAACCCTCTTGCTGTCGCCCCCGGCGTGAAGCAAGAGCACGTGCTTCTTCGCCACGAAGTCCGCTGCCGCGGCACCACCATTCGCTGCTTCGGAAAGGAATTCGCCGATCTCTTCCTTGTAATCCTGCGAAGAAAAAAAAAATCCCGACATACCAATTGGCCATCAGAACAACGGGTCGAGTAGAGTAAAGTAAGGTAGCGAAGAGGATAGGTGGGTCGGACCTGGGAGGCGAGGTGGCGGGTAAGGGCGGCGACGGCGTGGAGCGTAGCGGCGCCGGAGCCGATGCGGGCGCCGTCGGGGTCAGGGACGGCGATGGCCGCGGTGGAGGACGGGAAGCGGCCGAGGGCGCGGGCGCGCTCGAGCTGGCGGTTGTAGAGCGCAGCCTGCTGGGGGCTGGCGGCCGTGAGCACGACGGCGTCCCAGGGCGGCACGCGCGCCGGGTCGCGTGCGGACAGCCGCAGCCGGCACCACGCCTTCCGCAGCGTCGCCGCCGCCTCCTCCGCCGTTCGCGGCCTCCGCCGTCGTGGGCGCGCGTCCATCGCCTGGCCTCCTGCCGCGCCTTAATTGGGCCCTTGGACTCGGATCGGGCCGCGGCGTGGGCGTAGTCTAGTCACTGGCTGGTTTTTCTTTTCTTTGACTGGTTATCACTTATCAGTGTGTCGGTTAAAAATAGTTGCACCTTTGGATTGGATGAGCAAGAGCAACTCTTCTATTGATTATTAAATTAATAATTAATAATGAAAATGAATGGAAGTGGCACAGCAAAGAGAAAGAATGGTACAAGCTGGTGGTGTTACTGCAAAAAATCCAATCTCCATTTGCAGATATGCATCACAGAAAAATGCAAGACCCATGTTGTACCTGCACTTCAAAAGAAACAAGCATCAAGATACACGGCTGATACACTCTTTTGTGGCCAGCAAGAGCTGTGGGATCAATTCTCTCAAAAAAGAGAGCTGTGGGATCAAGCCAATGTGAAGGTTCATCTATGGCTACACCTATGAACAGAGGCAGACCCACCAGGTTGGTATTCGAAAAATATAAAAAATGCTCGATTATTAAGTAGAGAAAATCCTCGATCCGAGTCAAGCATGCAGTAGTACAAAGAAATAACTTCATTAAGGTAAATTTGTATTGATAATTCCATTACATTCAAAGGTGTACAATAACAAAAAGCTATAAAAAAAACTATTAGATGTATAATAACATGAACTTTTCAAGTATCGGTACATCTCGTACTTAATTGCGACATAGAACTACAAAGAAGGCAAATGCACCCATGCAAGAGAAACTGGAGAAGAATTCATGTATATAGGCGAAACTTCACTGCTAGTTACCCATCAAGGTCTAGGTCGTCGTCGCAAAACTTCCACTAACATCTCCCAAAGCAAGAGATGCAGTGGATTTCAAACAACACACTTGCACTCATTGACCACTCCAGAGATGAGAGCACTATAGCATCCATCCAACATTGCAGCGAAACGACGAGAAGGCCTACACGCTCATTGACTGCTCTAGGGAAGGGAGGATCATATAGTGCCTTAAGTCGTTGAACCGATACCGGTATCGTCGTATCGACAACTGCATTTAGGCATGCCTCTGTATAGAAATCTCCACATTGAAGTAATATTCTTGACTCACTGACGCTGAGGGCTACCACAGCAGCTTCCATTGTAATATTACAGCACCCCCACAACCCCGATGAAGCTTGCTATGGATATACCATGGGAGCCTGAAAGTTTAATTTTTTTTTTTGAGATTACACAGTACAACGTAGACGCTCAACACGTACGCACACTCGCCCCTACGAACACACGCACGCAAACCCTACCCCTATGAGCACCTTCGAAGGACTGAGCCGGCAAATCTTGAAGTTGACGAAGTCACCACAGGCGTCTCGCTGTCGACGGAAACGCCGCCTACCACTTAATGCATAGCGCCGGAAAATTCTGGAATAAATCCAGAATAAAATGTCGCACCCAAAATTTGAATCCTGGGTGGGAGCCCCCCAACCAATGGTCTTTGCCATTGCGTCATGAACCCCTTGACTGAAAGTGTAATTAGTACCCACAGGCAACCAATAGCGGTGTTCTGACATGCAATAGTCTTCTTTATACTATTGCATTGTTAAATTGAGATGTTTTGACTCTCAAAAAAAATTACTTATAATTTATGATATATGAAGTATATTAGATAAGAGTAATCATGTGATATAATTTTATAGTGCTTCACACGGTTTTTTATAGACTTATTTAAATTTTTTTGTGCAAGCACGTCCAGTTACCGCAAAGCACAGCAGGACAAAGCGGCAAGCAGGGTAAATGCTACCAAGCTCCTGCAGGACGCGCCAATTTTGCATGCGGTTTCATTTTCAACATATGTAGACGCCATAGGAAAATGCCATTCGGTTGTTTCACCACGCTGGTATGTTTCAGTTTTTGTTGGTCTCACATGCCGGTACATATTTCTTCTTCAGAGACAAATGGTAACCTCTCGTTTTATGGTGTGCTTGTCTTGTCACAATAATAATATTTTTTATATATGGCCAGAGTTCTTTAAAAGGCTTAAGAGATGTATTCCAATGATGCATGGGAGCTATGCTCGGTCGGGAAGAAATTTAGAGAGGGAGATCTTGTGTTGTTAGACTTTGGTTTTTGCTCAACTTGTGTGTGTTATGCAGGCACAAGTAGTGAGGTATTCGTCACCAAGTTGTTTGGGATTCTCCTACCACCGGAGACACACACGTGGTCTGTTTGGGCTGAATTGCAATGCATTTCCATGCATTGAGAGAGTGGGTGTCTGTGATGCTCTGCTGATTGATTTTGTAGATGCTGCATGGCTATAGCCTCTCTTTTTGCCTTGCTTCACCACTGCTTCAAGCTCCCCTGCCGCGTTCCCATGCGAAGTTGTCTTTCGTTTCCTCAGACATCTTGCAGCAGCACTT